>VWZS01011044.1:0-311227 GCA_013397075.1 Rhabdornis inornatus
TATTTTATGTTTATTCTGGTATTTAATTATTTTTTTAAACTGAAATGAGTGGGCTTGACAAAACTTAATGGGGTATCAGAAGATGAGAATCAAGGAGTGTTTAATGATGCTTCTCCAATTCATCCCTCGAGTGGTCCCATCTAAATGGGAGCTTTATCTGAACTGCTGCTTTGACAAGTTTCCTTCTCCTCTTTATCAGGACTTGAGAGGCAGGAGGTTAACATGGTTAAAAAAGTCTCTGGAAATTACTGCTGGTAGAGTTTTCTTTATTTCAAATGAATTGTCTAATGCCCTCATACCACCAAAGTTATGAAAAACATCTGATTTGTCTGTTGTAAACCTTCATATAATGTTACAAAAATAAATCCAGATATTTGTATTTTTAAAGAATCTGTTTTACTTACAGTAATAAAACAATTGGCTTAACCTGAACACATGAAATGATGGACTTAGGATTTTAAGAGAAAAATTAAATAGGCTTCATGGTGAAGGAGGAAAGTAAATTTGAGGACAACCCTCTGTTTTTTTCAGAATAATGCCTGTAATGGTCCCATATATCCACACGATGAAAGAATTAATTCGTGTTGCCATTTAACATGTGTCACTGAATGCTTATGGGTGGGCTGCTAAACATGGGGATCCTCACTCTCAAATGCATCACCACAAGCTCTGACAGATTAAGTGCCTACATTATAACTGGTATCTTCACTGGATCATGACAGATCACTGTGCTTTGGAAGCACTTGTTTAATGACATGATTTACAGCTCGCTGAGGGGAAGAGGCAAAGGGCTGCTCCAGAGTGAGTAATGCCCTGTGCATGTGGGCTCTTATGAAATGACATCTTCATGGCCATTTGTGGAGCTGTCAATATCCATCACTTAACAAATGATGTTTCTGGTTCACTGAACATTGGTAAATGAGACACCTTACGAATCAATTCTGGTATGTTTGTGTTGTTCAGTGTCACTGGACAGAGTATCCTGTATGTTTGCTGACCTGTTAACTAATAAAAAAAATAAAGTGCAGAAAAGGAAGAGGTTTTATACAGAGCAACCTCAGGTGAAGCACTCTAGCTTTATTTCTGGGTGATGGCATGTTTTAGTTACTCCAAACATCCACAGACTGCATGATATGGAATTTACAAGAATGAAACTAGTAAATATGTGCAAAAATCAAAGTTTAAGTTGGAAACATAGTAAATATTTACATTCTAAATTTTCAGAGCATTAAAAGCCATTACTTAGAAACATTTGTGTTTTCTGTTACCTTGACTGTAAATTTAGTTTAAGGAAGTCCTTTCAGAAATTTTACCCTGCTGTAAAACAGGTCCAGTGTAACTGTTTCCACACAAACTATGTAATTATTTCATTCATGAATTGTCAGAGGTAGTACAGGTTTCTGCCTTTTCATCCTTTGGGGTCCTGCAGATGTTGTGCAATATGCATGGCCTATGTAGGGAAAGCTGCTGTAGCAGTTATAAAAGATGTTCCTTGTGGTTTCAACTCTCTTTTTGCCTTCAACCTGTGGCCAAAGGGCAAAGCCTGTATTTAGAGGGGAGGCAGCTGATAAGATTCAAGGAAAAAGTGCACAACTCTGCTCCATTTCACTCTAGATTTCACTGTGGCTTTGTTTCCTGTGCTTTTACTGCCTTGAATTTCCTTCAAGACCCAGAAGCAATGGCAGGAGCTTTCTTTATTCACTGGCCCTTGGCTCTATTACATGCTGATATCAGTTCCTCCAATTTCCAGGCTGCTGTGAAAGACCAGACAAGATATTGCCAATGTTATCAGTATAGCTTCTGCCTGAACAAAACCATTTTGGTAGCAGGGCTCTATGTTCTTGTTTTACATTCTAAGACCAAGACTGCTACTGGATATCCTAAGATAGAGGTGATCATCTTGCATCCAAAAGCAGCTTTCCTTCATCTCATATTCCAGATGGATATCAGAAGAGATCATATTCTTCAAATGTTCAGACATTAGTGCTGATGAAAGCCTACATTGCTAGGTGGGAAAGAACGTAACTTCGTAAGAACAACATCAATTCCATCCTGGTACTGCATAGGTAATTGGTTTTGTTGGTCTGCTCTCTCTTTTAAGTAGTTAGTGCTTTCATTAGATCTGTAACAGTGCTCTACATTCCTCACAAAGGCTAATTGATACCTAAAGGTATTACAAGAATTTTTCCACCACTACTTCAACTGCCTCCCCATCCTCCTTTTCTCCTTGGCACACTGAACTGTTGCAACTGCTTGTATTGCCTTTACTGCTGTATATTGCTGTGGCACCTTGTTAAGTAGCAGTTCTAAAGCCTACAGGAATTGAAGAGATGCTCTTCAGAGAACCTGCCTCTAAAATAATTTGAGAGGAGTGTCTTAGGCCATAATTCAAGTCCTTAAATCAGTATAATTTCATGTTCTAATAAAGTAGCCCATTTCCAGAATTTTTTACTAAGCCACTTTCTAATCACAATTTTCTGGAAATGGGGTTTATTATTTCCTTGAAGGCTTAAAAGTCATCGGTGTGAAGACTGTGTAGTCAGACAGCAGGTTGTGTTGAAGTTTGTAATAATGCAGTAATTTAGGATTCCCGTGTATTACATTCATTGTAATTAAAGTTGAGTCTTCTCTAGCACATCCTGCTGTTTCAATTTTCTTTCTACTGATGTTAGTGCATACAAGGAATTTACTTGGTATGATCAGATCATACTTTATCATTATGCTCTTTGAACATGGATGTCTAAGGTTTCATTCAGCAGAAGTGCAAAATATGTTTTTGTGGATTAGACTGCAGTGACCAGTATTCCCAGTGACCTTGGAACCACAGAGTATCCCTAGTTATTTTTTACCTGCTCCAATTCCTGGCATTGTGGACTTCTAATACATAGGATTTTGTGGAGTAAAGAAAATAAGTTATAGGTGTCTTCTACCTTTTTGGCTATAGAATAGGACCAGAGTGAGATGCAGCTACATCTCTAAAACACATAGATAACCTGTATGGAGCCTATCTGGGACATTTATTTGCCTCTTTTTCAGGCTTGGGGAATTTTTCATCAAAGACAAAACTTTTCTTTTGGTCTTTCTTTGTGCCTACTCCTTAGGTCATTTTAGAGTTTAGTTATTCTAAGGTGGAAGCATGAAAAGCAATACTTGCTTCTACCTCCATGTAGAAGAAAATAAGTTCCATAATCTAAGAGTCTGCTTAGAAATCAGCAGGGTTTCGGTTATTTTTTATTCTTTTTTAACAAAAATGTAGTGATTTTATGTTAAAATAAATATGACTTAAAAGATTCTTGTCAAGCTGAAATCTTGAGATTTTTCTTATTTTCCCAATAACATTTCCATTCTCTTTTGAATCATTGCTGGTAATGGACCATATTCTGAGAAACTGCTGTGTTGGATTCCATGAAAGATGAGAGCTAGTGTCTAGAATTTCTCTCATACAAGAAATAAAATGAGGAAATATCATACCTCAGTAATAGGTCAATCTGTGAATAAAATAGGTGTTTCACACCCTCCAGAAAAGAAGCCTTTCTCTATGATATGTGTATTGTATACACAAACACCAATAACAGAGAATTTCTGCCTTCAAAATATTGTGAAGGCATCTAGCAATTTTCTGGAAGCTCTCAGCATCTCACAGAATTTTGCCGTGAGAGGACATGTAGGATTCTTCTAAAGGACATGAGGAATTGGTTGAGGAATATGGGCTCTTGAACCAGTAGTGGGGAAGGTGATGAACAGATGTGCTGTAAAATTGAACAGAGGTAATGGAAATTTGAGCCCCAGTCAGCAGGATGTTTAAGCCAACTGAAATGGAGGGTCTGAAGGAAAGCGTGGACTGAGAACAAGATCACAGGGCAGGCCCCAAAAGGATTGTTGCATCTACAGAGACATTAAATAATACTAATGTTACAGCTGGCCAAATACACAGTGAATTATTTTTACCCTGTGTTTATGTTTTAAGGCCTGGCTTTGACCAGAACAGAAAAATGATGCTCTCTGAAAGGTAGAAGGTTTGTATTTAATTTTTGCATCCTATTTCACCTATAACAAATCTGAAGTAGCATTCTGGCTTGACCAAGAAATGGCAGTTCTACACCTGAACACTGAACATCCTGGGGAAATGTTCCTCTCCCTGCACATGCTTCAGGCTGAATACTTCTGTGCCCTCCTAATGCTTGTAAAGTGTTTAGAGCACATTTTATTGAAATTAATAGAGTACACAAAGACCTGAAAAAATGTTAAGCAATTTATGAATACTGGTGAATGATCAGAGCATACAAAACCTTAGATGCCTTCCATCTTATTTTACATATGAGCACCCTTTGATTTCTTCTCAGTCTTTTACGTGGCTTTTTTTTGCTATTATAATTGTTCTGCTAACATTGTAGCAGAATGAAAGAGTAAATCAAAGTCCAGCCAAGATGTGGCAACTTGCAAAAATTTGGACATCTGTTTAATGTTATATATAACTGTAATGTTTTTAATTCTCTGTAACAGTTCACTTACACAGTTTATATACATTTTAAGAGAATTGAACTTTACACAGTGTTTTGGCAAAGAGCAGTTTGCATCACCATCTCTTTAGGTATTAATTTTTATGACTAAATTAAAAATTAAAGTTTAAAAGTATGGAAAGGAAAAAAAACCTTAAAGTAAAGTTTCTAAACTTTAAGAAAGGAGATTACTGTCCAGTTTAGTATTGTAACTTATAAATTAAATGTAATTTATAATTTCATTAGTTAAAAGAATAGACTGAAAATTGCCACTTACTAAAGTAAGGTAATGGCAATTTTATGACTGCTGCATAAAAAAATGTAGGACTGAAACTTATTTGTATAAAGCAAAACAGTGCATATAAGAATTAAAAAAACTAGCATCCCTTGCCCCATACTTTCTTCTATTTCAACTTGTTTCATCTTCTTTTAGGATTTTTTAAGATATGATGGGCTATAGGTATTAATTTTAGACAATATTACCTTAGTATGAAAATGAAATAAAGAGGAAAGATCATGGGCTTATATGAGAAGCCTGGGCTGATCCTGGTAACCCATTTAGCACAATCAGGAAGCGTGGCTTGTTAGCATCAGGCCTAATTCCTTATGGAACATTTAGAGTGACACTAAGGGAATATGAGATGATAGCTTTCAAAATCAATAGTGTTTCCTTGTCTACCAAGAGCACTAGGAACTGTTTCGAATAAGATTGTATGACAGTTTCCACTCTATGTCCCTATTTCTGTAGAGATTCTTAAAAGTTTTACTTTTAAATTTTGATGAATTCGTTAACCCAATAGCTGTATATTAGACCACAATCAATACTGAGAAAAAAAAAATATAAAAAGTATGGGTAGAACAAATGTTGAAGGCTACAATTTGAAATAAACGATATTCTTTACTGATTGGCAAGAAATGTCTGCCTTTGTACTACAGTAAATCTCAGTTGATCTCTGTTCCTCTAATTAATATTTTATTACTGGTAGTATCATACTTAGTAAAAATACACTAAGTGTTATATAGGGAGAGGACCTCAAACTGGCTCCAGACTGAATGGGTACACCTATTTTAGCATTTCAGTTTGGATAAGATTTCAGTTTTGGTGTGTTTTTGAATGGAATTTTGGGATTATCCTCACTTACTGTGCTTTGGTTCCCATCACAGAGTCCCCTGAGGGTGGTGGAAAACTCTAGCTGACTTCACAATGATGTCCACAGTTTGATCATACTACTCCCCTGGTCAGCCATGGAGACAGAAGCAGTTTTCTCAATGCCTGGGATATGTGTCCTAGGGGGAGATTGGAAGGGAGCAGATGCACAGGCTGCTGAAGTGGGATCCCCATTCCTTAGTGCTTGGCTGATATTAAACTGTTGCTTGGCACCCAAAGTTTTCATAGGAAGAGGTGAGAAAAATTCTGAGGGTTTGAGGGTCCAGCAGACAGGCTGGGGAAAGCCTTCCTATATACTTTGGAAACTCAGCGGTTAGACAACGTGCTGAAGATGTTTTGTTTTGATGAGAGGATTTTAATTAATTGCACAATTACGGTATTGTCATGAAATACTTAAGAGAGCTCTTGAGCCTTTCCAGGTTTCCAAAGAATGAGTCTCAGAAGTAGTTTCTGTTAAATACCATAGGAAATGCTACAATCATAGAAAATGTAGCTTTCACGTTAAGATACCTAGGAGATGTCCTGATTTGGAAGTTAAGCTCTGCAAACTTTTATGTGTAAATGCAAAATGCAGCATGTTTAACTCCATGGTCCTTTGCTATTTTAATGTGTGGAGCGGGGGCCTGCACACACCTCCATGTAAAGACACCACCCATTTTTATCTAACAACCTTTGACATACATTTAGAATCTTGCAAGGTGCCTGTGTATAATGTAATTATACAGTCACCTAAATTGCTACACAATTATAGTTAATTTTGCATGTGCCATATAATAGTGCTTCAGAATCTGATCTTTCATTGAAAAAGTAATTAAGCCTCTTCTCCTTATGGTTACAAAGATAACCTTCAAATGTGAAATGAGCCTAAGCAGTTGCCTTGATTTCTGTCTGCATCTGCAGATAGCTTGAAACAGTAGCCTCAATGATACCATGTGCTGGCCTCTTCATTGTGGGTGCTGCCCCTGAGGGAGCCCAATGAAAACACTCTTGTTAACTATTTCACAGCTGATAGATCTAGCAGAAATAGCCAATCCAAGAGCTGCTCTGATCTTTTTAGAGATAATTACAAGCAAATAAAATATAGGTTCCATAAATACCATAAATTTTGTTAAGTTTGTTAATGGTAGGGAAGAATTGATGAATTAATTTTTTTGCTGTAATTTATTATCCTTCTCCTTGTGGTCAAGATATTAAAGGTGCTGATGTAATCTTTACCACACTCCTGACAAAAATACCAAGTCATGAAGTAACAGCTCTGTTTTCCATCCATCTGCGGAAACTCCATTCTTCCCATCAATGTCTTGTGTCACACAATTGATGTAATGATGCCAGGTTTTTTTGAATACGTTTTCTTCTCTCTCCTTTTCCATCAAATTGAGTTATTAATCTAATAATAAAACACATAAAATAGGTGGATTTAAAAAATGGCAAAAATCCATATGTTACAGAAGAGGGCATATATCCAGGAAGATAGTGTAAATCCAAGAAAAGCTTTTCTGGGAACTATATGAATATAGCTAGAGCAAGCTTACTGTAATACAAGATGTCTGGATGCTGGCTGTTCCAAATTTGTATTTTTAATGTGTACTATACCTTTAAATGAAAAATACTGTACTGTTTCTTGTCACAAAGTGTGGAGAAATGGTCGAGGCTATGATTCTGCTTGCAGCCTGCCTGGTGGCTTTTGCAGGATGCTGGCTGGTGCCAGTACAAGTCAGATGTGCTGCTGGGTCCTGTTTTCTGGGAAATTGAGCAGAAGCACTGACGATACGAAAGCTTCTGTTTGACACTGCTGCTTTGGAAGCCTAGTGAGGACTCATGAGAACTATTCATCTGTTTCATGACAATACTTTAATCTTGCAATTAATTAAAATCTTTTCCCAGTATACAAGCCTTCCTTCATCAGCCTGACATACCATGCATGGAAAAGAACAAGAATTGGCAAAGAATCATACAGACTTGTGACAGAACTCCGAATAATGCCACATTGATTATTTAGATCAGCATAGGGCTAAGCTTTCATCTAATGCAGTGCTTAAATGACAAGGGGGATTCACCCTTGAGAAAATCCCAGGTCAGGATTCTAAGTCTGCATTTTTATCCTGATGGGTTTGTGACAGACTCTTGTATTAGTTGCATGAGACTTTGTAGGAGAGATACAAAGACCACTGTAGTAATAGAAACACTCTACTGATTTTTACATGCTGTTGTATGCATTTTGATCTATCCACCATATCATTTTAGTGCAATGTACACAGTTCAGTTGAGCTAAATTTGAAATTTTCCTTCAATCAAGGAAAAAGCTGGTATTAGATAGCTTAGTATTAGACATAGGCTACATTAGACTCATTTTAAATGTAAGGAAATGTAACTTCCTAATCACTTCCTATGTTTACATCAAAGCTCTCAATGAAAATAAGGCTGCTCAAACATTTAAAAGCTCACTTTTCCCACCTATGAAGAATGCAGTTGCCCTTAATTTCAATTTTAGCATCACTGCTACTGGTACTTCTAATGTCAGGAAGGGAAAGATTCCCTAGCACTATGCTTTATGTAAATGAACTTCACTGTGGGAAAAAAATACCTAGAGATGTAATAGAGAAAAAATCCTGAAGCGCTAAATTATAATATGATAAATAATATAATAAATATCTTATCTTATCTTATCTTATCTTATCTTATCTTATCTTAATTATATTTTTTCAGGAATTTCTTCTAGTGCTGGTACAAATTGATTTAGATATAGATCTATAATGAAGGCTAAGGATGTCTTCTTTTAATATATTACATTTGCATGACATGATATCATTTCACTCATTTGAAGTCTCAAGTGAGCAAATAATTTTTCATCAGTGTTTGTTGGGGAATAGTTGTTTCCCATAGGTACGCTGTGAATATGGAAACACTTTAAAAAATATTATCAGTATTTGTTAGACACTAAGGATGTTTAATGCTGTTTTGGGCATTTTCATTTCCAAATTATAAGACAAAGCCCAGTAGCATTTGAGCCTAGGTGGATGCTGTGGATAGAAAAAGCCATCATACTAAATTTTCAGTGATGGTGAAAGTACAAGTTTAGAACTAATTTATGTGTCACCCTTTCTTCCCTGGAATGGGGTATTTTGTAAACTCTATATTCAGCCTAATGCCTCTGTACACTGAAGAGAGTTTTTAAATGAAGCCATCTGAGGTGGAGCAGAGCAGCTTCATTCTTGTAGGCAGACAGAGCCGTGGGATGGAGCTGGAGATGGTTCAGAAATAGCTCCTGGAGCCATGTGTAAGTTTGGGCTAAAACTGCCAGGAGCAACAGTCCAAATTAGAGGCTGCTCTTCTCACTGTCAAACCTCTAAGCATGTTAGCTTGATTCTGTGGAGAAATCACCAGGAAAAGTTATGCAGCTTTACCATGGTATAGTAGGTTAATTAATCTGAACTTGGTATTCCATCATAATTGTGTATCTTGTTGGAAAGCAAGGGTATCTATGAATAGCAAGAAGATGAGGAAGGTGGATTAATATGGAAGACATAACTTCATTGCCCATTCATAAGTACAGTTAAGAGCATTTTCTTCCTCAGCAGGTATTAAATTGTAAAAAGGAAAATGAAAATGGAGTTTCAGGTAGATAAACCTAGTATTAAATATGACCCAAATTCATCTATAGTTTCAGGAAATTGCTAATGGGGGGAAATTTAAAAAGCTTTGTATTAATATTTTTCTAATAAATTTATAGATTTTTCTTTCCAAAAGTAACACTTTTTCAAGACTGACCTGCATTTAAGAGGAAAAGTACCTGACATCTAACCTATCTGCTAAGGAACATCAACTTCGTCTCCAGTTGTTTCAAGTTAAATAGACAGACTGATTCTAAACCTTTTGTTTGGCAAAAGTTACAATTTCATGTTGACCTGAATGAGTGATTCTGTCATTCCTACGTCTTCTATTTGCATAGTATCCAAAATACAAAACTTTATATCACTCTCATAGATTGCTCACACCAATAAGGAGACCTAAGATCCCCACTTTTTTAGAAATTTTTGTGTCAGAATAGAGTTCTATCTCCTAAATATCTCTCATGTATTATTTGTCTTTTTTTTTTTCTTTTTTTGTCTGTTTCCTTTTACTTCCCATGTCCATATCTTGATTTGTTAAGAAGAGTTTCTTTTAAATCCTTAAGCCATGCCTGGGTGAAATTTTCCTCAGAATTTGTGGAGTGAATTTTTTATATCTACCCTTACATGATGACAAGATCTTAATTTTGTGGATTAATGACAAAACCCCCCAAACCACAGTTTAACCATGTCTTCTGTGGAATCACTTTGGTAGGGAACCTTGGGTTTAACACATCTTCCCACCCCATGGGCCAAATCAGCATTATCTTTGTGCACATTGTAGTGCTGCCCCAAGGTCCCACCTAGAGAGAGGCCCTTGTGACGCTGTACAAATTCCTGGAGACCTGAGTTTTTTACCTCAAAATCACACAGCCTGGGCTTTAGACCCTGCAAGTGGCAATGAGCAAGGTAGAATTAAGTTCAGCTGTAGAGCCAAAGCTAATGTAATACAAGTATAATAAATAAGTGTAACAAAAAGTAAGAGGAAATTAGGAAAGTGAGAATGAGGATGTAATTTTTAAGAACATGGGCCCGTAAAGACAACTTACTGTACAATTTGAGGGTTATGAGAGCAAGTTACCAAAAGGCAGCTTGTTTTTTTACTTCCTCAATACATTTCTTTCAACTAAAAACTTAAAAAACCCTTATTTTTTGTTCATGTTTTTTTCCCCCTCATTCCTTCCCCCATCTGCATAGAGTTTCTTCAACTCACTTTTCTTTATTTTGACATTATTTATTATTTATCTCTTGATGGTGATGCATGTGAGAGATTATGACATTGCTGCAGTATTTACCTTTGCTTACCATCATCATCGTATTGCTTTGTATGACTTGGACCTGTGACACTTTATAGAATCATAGACTAATTTGGGGTGGAAGGGCTCTGAAAGACCACCTGGCTCCAGCCCCCCAGTGTACGCAAGGACACCTCCCACTAGAACTGACTTCCACTTTCTCAGTGAAGTTTGATTTCTTATAAGTGACTTACAGTGACTGTACACTGAGTTCTACGTGAACAAAGTATAGTCTATAAGTACTGCCTTTCAGGTGCACTATTTGTGGAGATTTTTTTCATTTATTTTAAGAGAAGCAGAGAAGGGGTAAGAGCAGAAACCTGTGTTCCCTTGCTTTTTTTCTCCTCCTTCAAAGAAACCCCAAGCCAATATTGAGCTTCCCCGACTATAATTAAATTTGTGATCCAGAAAGCTACATTAAATTATTCTCCATAGTAGCAGCACACTGGCTTCTTTCATTTATCAGAAGATCCTTAAAGTAAGGGATTGTAGCATTTTCTGTCAGAAAGCTTCCTCCCTTTTCATGAGCTTCTACTGCAAATGTGTATTCTAGTAATCCATAAACTTTAAGTATCCACTTGTGGGCCATTATATTGTTTGCTCTTCTTCACAAATGTCATAAATGGGTGTATACTTTGATAGGTTTTAAGTGACAAAAAAAATCTTTTTGTAGTGTACCATACAGCAACATAATTGTAACTAAACTTATCTAAGTTTAGGCCAAAGGCATCAGAGGATTTATGTCTTGTGTTTTGCATCTCTTTCCAAGTTATTTTATTAACATAGGGTGTCTTTAATTATGCAGAACTGCAAACTGCATTATTGATATTCTACAAACATTAACTACAAGTGTCTCTAATGAAGCAGGAAAAAAACATGCTTTCTTGTTATTTGTCAGGACTTGCAAAGCACTAAGTATTTCAAATGCTCTCTTCATATTGCATAAAGTAGAAGGGATCTGAGACATATGGCATACCAGCTCAGTATTTATACTTGGCAATACATGTATACATACATCTCTCTCTCCACATATATACACATACACACATACATACACACATATATATGTGTATATATATATGTGATTTCTAAAGTGGATTTCATTCCCATCAGAGGATACTACATGTTTTAACCCTCAAAATCTTTAACTGTGTTTGTTTTCATTTATATTGCCATAATATATGGAAAGCTGAAGGATAAGAACACAAATTATAGAGGGTATTGTAAAATAATTACTAATGGAAATAGAAATGTATCTCAGTGAAAAACCAGTGATTTACCCAAATGAATTCACAATTCCAAGCCATTATCTCTGAGATGAATTCCAACATATTCAGACTCCCTGCATTCATGTTCTGACCTAACTTGTATGAGAGTGTAGTCATAGGGTGTAGAGTGAAGAGGTGGAGAAGCTGTATAGGAGACTCCCAAAAAAAGAAGAGTAGATGTTGTATCCTAACAGAATGAATTGGAAGGTTTGCTTAGTTACATTGACACATTGAGCTCCAAAATTCTGGCAGAAGAAATCAGTTTTGTCAAGACAATATTTTCAGAGTTGTTTATACTTGTAATTTACCTCCCTGTTTATTTATTTAATACCTATTAAGCAGTTTAGAACTGCTTAACAACAAAAGAGACTTCTAAATAATTTCTGGGGGTAACATACAGTTGCACTTCTGGCCTCATTCAGTACTTTAACTTTGGTTGAGTACAGAGTGGTCCAAGGGCACAATGCTGTGAATCAGTTTTGATATGCTGACCTGCCCTGAAAATGAAAATAAAAAATAAAAATAGGAATAAAATGAAAAAAAAAAAGATATTTCTGCAGTAATAATGAACTCTGGCAGAATATTGTGGTCCATGTCTCTCTTGAACATTAATGTTCAAGAACTGAATGTTTGTAAGAACCGAAATTGTCATCTAGAAGAAGAGGAAAAATTTTTGAAGTTTAACATCAATTTTGGCAAAATTCGTTTTAACAGACACAAACAGTATCCAGCCATAACAGACAGAAAACAATATCCTGTTGTCTAAGTGTAAGTGCTAACACAAGTGTGATAACATTGCTTAGCTGAAGTGGTACATAGTAAGGCTGTATAGCAGGGGCTCAATTGCAGCATTTATGCTTTTATATCTCTAAATTCTGAGTAAATCGTGGGCATGGGAGGAAACCTGAAAGTGCCTTTCAAGAAAAATCTCCCTAGGACCTGTTACTAATCAACAGAAGAAGTTGTGTGAGAATCCTACACCCATTCAATGAACTTAAAATCTAAGGGAAAGCTAAAGATGTTTGATTTCTTATTCCTGCATATTATAATAGAAAGATCTTTGGGAGACATACAACATATTTTCTTAAGGAATGATCTTAAAAATAACATTGATATGGTACCATCAGCTGTATTCCCCAGTTGAAAAAGAAGCATAGGGAAGGTACCAATCCTTAATTTGGACTTTATGCCTTGACTGTGCTAAAATTAATTTTGAAATCTAGGTATGTTGCTTTTATGCCATATAACTCAAATGGGACAAGGTAAGAGACCCTCTGTGATCACAGTTTGAGTGATGTCTCTTATTCAGAGATCAGTGTGGATGTTTAGATGAACCCCACTGGCTTCATATGAAAGCATTGGAAAATTAATTGCCCATAAACTGACTGCAACTTCAAAAGTGTTTAAAGTAGCCTACACAGGCATATTGGAGGGTTGATTTCTGTAGACAGCAATTAAAGTCACAATGAAAATCCTTAGCTAAAGTGGCTTCTTATACTACTGGTTTAACTGAGATGTGGGCGTTCACCCTCAACATTTCATGTCTGACTTTTTGTATTGATGTAAACAAAATAAACAGATACTGGCAGAGCTGAATAATGTAACTATTGTGTGGTGCTGTTGGACTGGCTCTTCCTGTCCTGTGTCTTCCCAAAACAGGGTAAGAATCAATTTAATTGAAGGGTGGTCACATGAAAATAAATGCTGTCAGGATCCACAGTTCTTTGGCCCTAAGGGCTTTCAAAGACAAACTTAGAAAGAAGCACAAAAACTGCATCAAGTCTGCAATGTGTCAATGAACTGCTGAGGGATGCAACACAACAACATAATCAAATCTCATGTGTCTTTGCAATGACATACCAAGCCTGCAGAATTCAAAACAGCTTAGCTTGCTGAAAGCCATGACCAAAACATGTTTTCTCTTAGCTGCAACTATTTGGGAGAATTTAAAACTAATTTTTGGAAGGAAATTCTCTGCTGTCCAGAAAAAAGAGGCTTCTGTGACCCAAATATTGTCAGTGATACAGAGCTTGAACTGAAAAAAATCCAACTCAGCCAGATGTCATTCTAAATTTCCTATCAATGCTTGAATCTGTGGGAAAGATATGACACCTATGCTATATTAATTAAAACCCAAGTTCCCTGTTTCTGATTTTATAAGAACCTTTCAAGAAGTCCCTTGAACAGATTTTCAGTATTGCATACTTCCAGTGTAGTGTCACATACTGAATTTGTTAGAGAAAAGACAGTCTGGCTAGCAAATTAGAGATAATAGCAGCAAATATCAAATACACTAGTCATTATGTTTATTGTATAGTCAGATTACACACACTAGTTCCTAGTTTTTTTCTTCCTTGGTCTGTTCAGCACGTTGTCTCAAGGAACAGTGCTTGATTACATACTTCTGGTTTATATTTTGCTCTCTGTAGGTGTACACATTAAGATGTTTTTCTCATACTTTCTAGTGCTCCATTTTCAGTTAGTTTTTTCCCTATTGCATGCTTTGCACACCAGAAGTACTTCTATAATTGCCTTATCACAATGTAAGCTTTTATGTAGACTGACTAATTGGTAAATGCTACTTTTTATGCTACTACTTGTTCTCTGTAGTGTCATTTGTGCCATTCAGTATTCAGTTGTATTTGGTATTAACGGTACTTTTTGGAATTTAAAAGTAATGACTTGCTGATTGTCCTTCAGAAAACAGTTTCCAAAGCAATATTTTTTCTTCCAGAGGCTTGCGCAACCATATTAATTAATACAATATTTTTTGTCTATATCAGAAGTATGGATGTTTATTAAGATTGCATAAATATTTTGTTACATTCATTTAATAAGAGCAAAAATACATCTAAAGGACAATAATAACTTTTTTTTTTTTTAAGTTAAGAAAGATGTTCTGTCTGTGTATAATCTTATGCAGATGTGCCCATGGTAAATACCCATTGTGACATTCTTTGAAACTGGCCAGAACTGTATATTTAGGCACACACTAGACAGATTTATATTACAAAATGGTATTTTTCGTAACTTTTTCTACTTGTGTCTCCTTCTGAATATAGTAAGTAAAGTTTCATTTCAGAGACAGGAATGTCTGATTTCTGCTAATCCCACAACTTTACCATATTCCAAGTCTGCAGCAGAACCACAAACAGAGATTCATTTGCTCATAGCTTGAAGGAGAGGCCCCAAGTGAATTTATTCTCTTTCTCGGTTTTTTTCTTTACATTCCCAGGGAAATGTCATACAAGCTGTCTGGAATCGGTTACTGAGGGACATGGTCTTTCAAGCAATTTCTCATCAGTCTTTCTGTTCTATAGGGAAATAAAGTGGAATCTTGCTAAATAGTGAGTCAGAATTCAAGGCAGATATTGATATGATTCTTAATAACAAACAAATATCAAATGATCATGGAAATTATTGCTGGCTCTATGTGCTTGCAACTTTAGTAAGAAGGATTTTTTTTCCTTCCGATTTTTATATGTAAAATATAAATAGATTTGTAAGCATTTACATGATCAAAACTGAATATGGATGTGCTATTTTAACATATTGGTGATTTCCACACAGTGGGGTACTAGAGGATGTCTGGATGTGTGATTTTAGATGAATGTATGTGTTAGTTTTTTCTGTCACTCATTAGCTAGGTGGTTGTTTGGGTTTTTTTGTTTGTGATACTTTAAAAAAAATTTTAATTTTATTAGTGTTAATTTTGTAATTGTTTTATTTATCTAATTATTTATCTATTTATCTAATTTTATAAGTGTTTATTTTATTGAGATTTCATAGATACTAAAAAATTAAGGTATTTAGGCCCTGATTACATGCAGACGTTGTCTTGCTAAAACTGCCTAATTCTCTGCATCCTGCTATGCTGAGGCCTCATCTACCTGTGACACTGAAGGGGACAATCCCTGGAATTGATCCTTCCATATGATCAGCCTTGCAAACTCAAACATGCCCTTGTGTTTGGTAGCTCAGGTATGAAACTGCTCCCTGGAGGCAAATAGAATAGTGCCTATGCCTGTGACCACAGTAACCCAGAATTTCATCAGTATCAAGATCAGTAGTCTATAAATCCACATTTAAACTCTTTATGAGATTCTGTGATTTAAAAAAAAAAAAAAAAGGAAAAGAAGGTTAGACAAGTTTTAAAACACTGAATCTGCATTTACCTGAGCAGTGAGACCTCAGCACATGCATGTCTTACTTTGCTTATTTATCTTTTTGAATCCGCTGTGAAAAGAGCCTTAATCTGACCAAACAGGCTGCACTGTGTTTATGTCCTTCAGCATTCTCTCCATGCAGCAGTCATTTTGTCGTGGGCAGCCAGTGCCTGTGGAAGGCAGCTGAGTTCTGTGTGTTAACATGAATGCAAATGTCCTTTTGCAGAGCTCCCTCTGGGAATGTACACAGTAATATCATAACACCAACGTGAAGTCACAGACATTTGCAGTCACTGCCTGTGGGGATAGAGGAGGCAGCGAGGGTATCCTGACAAACACTGTACTTGCCTTTTGTCGCTATTCTTTCACAGGATAGGTGTGCCACAAAGGGTTACGGAGTCAATGGCTAGTTCCTATTTAAATATCAAATGTATTTAGAGTGAGTCCCATGATGATGGAAATCAATCACCTGCTAATGCTTTAACCACATAGAAAAATGTACAGCCATAGGAATAGTGCTTAAAATAAAAATAATGTTTAAAATGAAATGAAATTTACATGTTAAGGAAACATTACATAGACATGGGAGGCAAAGCAGACCAATACTGAAAGATTTTACTAGTTACTGTGCAGGGTGTAGGCTTTTTTTTTTTAATAATCAAAGGATTTAAAGAGTCAGACACTATCCTTTTTTAGGGACTGTGCATTTTCCCTAATGAATTGGAAGACATTATTCACAGCAAATTACTGTAGTATTTTTGTGATTTGCCAGTATGACAGTTAAGGTTCATAAAGCTACCTCAGGCTGTTGTCGTCACATCAGTGATTTGCCAGAGAGAAGCTGGAAGCTGATATCACTTTTATGGGTTTGATCAGATACTCATACATTCATTAAAGGTTTTTTTGTGATTATGTTTTAATTATACCTTTATATATTTATATTATATACCTTTAGTCCCATCCAAAATTATTTTTGCTCATACAAACAGTAATGCCATAAAGCAAATGTTCATCGTTATAGTCTGGGATCTTTGTTTATATTCAGAAAAAGTTTGTAAGTAATTAATATTTTCTTTGAAACAAAAATCTACTTATTCATGTTTTGCAAAAAAACCCCCATAAAATAAAACCATGCTATGTGTTTAGAGGAAATAGTACTTATAAAAACCTAGGGTGGCCGTTTCTGGAAGTAAGTTCAAGTATTCCCTACATCTCTCAGGAATAGTATACAGGCAAAAAACTTAAACAATTGTGTTTGGAGAAAAGCATCTCAATTTATAAAAAGCAGTGGCTTCAAAATCTATTATGCTAAAAATGATGTGTGGTGAATTTTATTTTTCCTCAGGCATATTTAGAAATCTACAGAGTTTGGAAGCTTAAGAAAATACTTGACATATGTTTCAAAATGGGCTGGTTTTGTTCCTGTATATAGTTCTGTTTATTTGTCTTATGGCAAGAAAAATCTTTTACTCAGCCGTGTTAGAATTAGGCCATATTGTATTTTAGATCCAGTATATCTCTTTTTTAGGAGTCTATTCTTAAATCTCTCTTTTACACTTTCCTGTGCTCCAGTCACTACAGCTGTAATGAGTAAATGCTGTAGCTTTCAGTTCTTACCTCTGGGACAAATAATAAGAAAACTCTTGAACAGATGGAGTGGGCTTTCTCATACATGTTATCCATTAATGTCAAACAACAAGCTATAGAAAATGTTTCTATTACACAGGTGAAAAGAGGATAATAATATCACCTGTTTTCAATAGTGCCTACATCCACACGGTTTAAATTTCACTTTGTCCCTGTGCCTTACATTACCTATTGGCTCTTATCTAGACCACAGAAGGTGCTGAGCCCATAGGAAATGGTAGACACAATGACTTAAGAGGAATTTAGGCCAGGTGACTACAGGCCTTTCTATATTACATATATACTGGAGACCTAATATTCTCCTTCCCAGCAGTTCTGAAGAGGCAGTATTTCTTGTTTTGGGAGATGAAATTACCGTTTTACAGCATTAAGGGCTTGATCCTACATAGCCACTGGTATAACTTCAGTGATGTCACACAGTTTAGGGCACTCTAAGGTTTTCAGTTCAACTTGGCCATTGTTGAACAGAGCAATGATATGTCGTTGGGTTAGCCAATGCCACTTCTTGGACTTTTGACACCTGTGCACAAAGTTTGCAGCTGGCTCAATTTCAGTGTTCAATCAGTAGCTAGACAACTGTATTTTCACATGTATGGGTATGGATTCAAAGTATTTTTGTTTCAATACCTCTGTAGAAATTGATAACAGACACTTTTACTGAGTGGTTCACCCCGCATATCTGAGGGTTATTTCCGTTTGTTTATTTTTGTACATGAAAATTTGGAAAATATTTTAACTTTCCTATAGTTAAATTAATGGTCAAATATACTGCCCTTTGAAAAGCTTTCTTACTTAGATGAAACATTACCCAGGTTCATTACCACAAGGCTTAATTTTATCAGATGTGTTGAGATTCAGTAATTCTGATAATGATTAGATAAAGTAAGAATGGTAATTAAAGTGTATACTTAAAAGCACTTGAGAACAAATCCACTTACAGAGGTACTTCTCATTTTGTATTTTGGAACACTTTTCAATATAAAGGAACCTCTTAATCTAAAGAAATTATGATCCAGTATTCAACATACCATCATTTTGATGGATAGTCTCTAACTGCAGTCTGTATTACTGCGCTGGGAAATTCACAAGAGCCAGGGTTGATGAAACTGCATGGGTTTCAAATCTGTCAAAATGGGCTGCCTGAGAGACTGGCTTATGCCTTTGTTCTTAATGAATGCCACAACAAAAAGCATTCCTGTGGGCTTTTTTTTTTTTTTTTTTTTGACTGAACATGCTTAACAGTTAGTTAACATGAAAAGACCTTCTTGCTTTCTTGTGGTATTTCCTGGTAGGGGTCTTTTTCATAGCGTGTACTTGTTCATGGAAGTTTGCACTGAAAACACTGAAGAAAAAGATACCAAGAAAAAAAAGTGCACCATTTTTTAAATGGTAGCTACAGATGTAAATAATATATGCCTTTCTTTTGGAAATTCCATTAGACAGAACTTTCTTGTGTTACAAAATGGCATGTGAGACTCAGAGGCAGAGTACTTTGGAGTAGAAGACCAAGAAACTGAGAAGCTCAGAGCATGAGAACAAACCCCCCTTTCCTAAAGTTCAGAATAGTCTCTCTGTGTATGATTAATATTGTAATTATTATAATTAAATATTAATAGAATAGCAAGAAAATATAGGAAAAGCTCTGCTGAAAAAAGTGAAGGGTTTTTTCCTTTTTATTGTCAGACTGTGTCTTCCTTATGCTGGTATTATAGATAATGATCAGGTAGATTTTTAGTCATAACCAAGTAATTTTCTTCTCTAAGTCTTCAAACCTAGTTGATTTTTGTTATTTTTTACCTTTAGATAACTTTTGATCGTAATTGGCTTGTTGGGAAACTCCTGTGCGTGGAGTTTCTACCTACAATTTAGTTTCAACTAAGTTTCAACTAAGTTTCAACTATCTACAACTAAGTTTGTCAGTAGTTTCAACTACCTACCACAGCTCCCCCAAAAGTATTCTATTCTTGTAGGGAAGGATGCTGAAGCTTCTGAGGAATTGATTTCTGAACATGCGACACTCATAAACTATGGAGCTGTTCTGTCCCATAGAAGATAAACTGTGCTCTCTGGAGGACTGTTGCCAACATTTCTACTTTTCAATTCATGTTGGTTTCCAACAGGGTTTTGTTTGTTTGCTTGGTTTTGTAAGATGCAATAAAAAGATAAAACTGTGGAAAAGTGCAGGTGAAGACTTTTCATTGGGAAAATTTTTACTTTCTGAGATAATTTTATCATTGCTAGGTTCCAGAACATCCCAATAAAGAGAGGGACTGGAAATAGTTATTTGAAGAATGAAATACTCTCCTTGTAGTCAAAGTACTGAATATAAGTTGATCCAAGTTGTTGGAATGATTGCAAAAATGTTGCAGTTCTTTCAAATTTCTTCTTTGTAATACCATCTTGAACTAAGACAAATCCTTAAGGAAAAGCTAAAGGAGTGTATATTGGACTTCATAAAGCATATGTTAATTCAATTTACTCTAAGAATAATATTGGAAAGAAGTCTGAAAGACAAAATCTACCCCTACATTTCACAGATCTAAAGAAAATATTTCACAGTTGTCATAACTGAACTTTTTAAATGCTGCTATGTAGTAGAGAAATAAAAGCAATAATCAGTTCATATGGACAGGAAGGAACCCCATGTTTCAGGGTTGTGCTAGTGTCAATCAGGAATGCATTTTGTCACTTCTGCTATATGGCATGGCCCTCTATTTTAATACAAAAGAAAGTGCAAATAAATAAAGGGAAACCAGGCACAGCAAATTTGAGCAAAAATACAGTGGAATATCTAGTTCTCAGTAGCTGGAAGTTTGTGAGAGTCCATGGCACACATGCCGCTGGGCAGCTGGAGGAACTTTGGAAGATGGATGAGTGGAGGATTTCCTTCATCTCGCAGTTCCTAGTGTGAAACTTGGCATGGGACTTTAATGTAGTTGATATTCGAGGAGGGACAAGATAAAAAGTATGTCAAACCCTTTTTATGTCCTACCTGACTTTTCATTGAAGAAGACACATTCGCTTTGTTTTTACATCAGGGGTTAGTTACTTAGTTGGTCTGACGCAGGTCACTAGTAGATAAAAACTCTCAAAGTAAAATTCTACGGAAATAGCAAGAACTAGAAGCTGTTGAGAAGCAATTAAGGAAAGCTGTGGCTGCACCACATCTCTAACACAGAACAGGAGAATGGGACAACAGGTTGTATTCTACTGTTTTGTTAAGTCCTGTTGATTGTCAGTGCCAGAAATGGGTGTTTTTCTCAGTTTTCTTTTTTTCTCCCATGAATTTATTGTTTTTGATTCAGAGCTCATCCTGTTTAAGTGTTACTTTCATGATCTGAATAAATTTCCTAAAATGAAAAGCAAAAAATCCCAGCTGGTTTTCCTGTGCACTTAAGACTGCTCTCATTACCTCCATGACAAAACTGTGTTTTTTACACCAGTTATCCAAGCCATCATCCAGTCATGTTTCTCTGCACATTCAGTATCTCAGCAGATGCAGGAAATACTTGCTACATGCTGCTGGCAACACCAGGAGCTGAAGTTCCCCAGACTCTTTGAAGCAGCAGCAGTATGCAGAATGTCAATTTACAATTTCAGGCTTCAAATTGGTTCCTTCGTAAGAAAAAACTTGCCCTCCTGCACTGACAATGCAAATAAGTAATCTGAATAACTGAAGTGATCAGAGTTTTCACTTTTAAAAAGTCTGAAGTCTTTTCCCCACTCTTGTTCGTGTTCTACACAAAAGTTACCTACCTGGTCTGCTGGTGGAATTCTTCAAGCATAAAAGCTGAATTTCTACTCTAAGGTTCAGAAAATCCACAGAAATTTTATGGTTCTTCTGATTAGAAATTATCCATGTAAGAGGTTAGTTGGAGAGAGTACTTTTTAAGGTCTTTTCTGCCTACAGCCCATGTGGAGAGCTCAAACCTAGGATCAGTTGAGGCAACTGCTGAGACTGGATCACCGACAGTTCGCCCATAAAGTCTCATTTTAGAAACTAATATGTTCTAATTTCTCTGACTATTGTGAGTGCTGCTGAGAATGTATGCAGCTTTTTCACACTATACGTGCTTTTTGTAAATATCTAAAAGGGAAGCATTCCACTGGGTTCACATTTCTTCTTTTAATTTATTCATGTGTATGTACATTGCTTTTCTCCTGCAGTTCTATGGCCCATTACTGCATGAGTAAACTGTGTGCAGATTTTGCAAGTCTCTGCCAGAAGATGTTTATTACTCTCATCATTCTTATGAAAATCATGTTCCAGCAGATTCAGGCAATGTGTAAAACATGGTATGTGTGAATTGGCCATTTCACACTACACTTACAATATTACCAGCAATAATAATACCAGGGAAGGGGCCTTAGGGAAGGGGATAGACTGTACGTTAATTTGGTCATGAAGCTCTGATATGTGATCTTTGTAAAGCCCAGAGGTGTAATGAACAGTTAGCTTCTTCTCAAAAGTCAGTATCAATTGCTGACAGACCTGAAAAGCCAAAATATTGATGCAGAAAAGAGCTTGCCAGTTTTTCCACATTTTGCCCATTTTGGGAATATGGTTGTAGTGTGTCTTGAGGGTTGTCTTACTGTATAAGAGACAGTGCTGTAAAGAAATGTTTGATGTTGCATAAATGGAGAAGAAAAATATACTCCTGACTGTTTTAAACTTCTCTTGTAAAGCAGTGTACATTCTGGGTAATTGCACCATGGTCATATGGCTGGTGTGAAAGTTTCAGGCATCCTGATTAAATATTTCTTGCAGTAAAAGATACAAATATAGATCTTCTTTTGCTGCATTAATAGTAACAGCACTGGAGCACCCCTATTTATCTCCTTCATTTAGATGCCAGTTCTGCTGCTTGATCTGGTTTACTCTTCATTTGCCTTTGCAGTTTCTGTGCAGTTCTTGGATTCCTCTGCTTTTTTTGTTCAGTGAATAGCTTTTCTGTGTGCTCTGCTTGAGATACAGAAGACTTCATTGCATAGCATTTATTATGTTTTGGCAAAGGTTTCTTGGACTTTTAAAAACTCTTTAAAGACTTTAATTTATTTTTTAATGCAAATGAATTGATAAATGGTAAACCTAGAGGGACGAAAATGATCAATTATCATAAAAGGCCTAGTACATAATCAGAGACTATAGTACTGGCACATGTCTTTTTGTCTCTGCATTCTCATGGTTCATGTTTAAAAGTGGGCATGATTCTGCCAGCAAGGGGAAAGTTTCTGATCTTTCCTCAAAAAAGAATCTATCGCTTTCTTCTTTACAAAGTCCATTGTCCAATATATGTTTAAACAGACACCTAAGACAGCCTTAAAAACTAAAAATCATCATATTAGCAAAACAGTCTAAAAAAATTCAGTCAAGCTGTGATGTCTCTGGCATTGCTTTTACCTAGGTGTTTGTCTCCCCACTAATATTCAGAGCTTAGAATAAACCTGGAAATTTGTTTTTCAGTGTTCATTGAGTTTTTAAGTGTCAGTACTTCTTATTTCCTTTCTGTTTCCCCCAACCCCTTACTTGTAAGAGGTATCATCTCTGTACTTCCAAAAAGAGAAAGTTGGATTTCATAACTAAAGGAGATTTCTCCTTGCCAGTACAAAAATTTAGTATCTGTAGAATCTTAGGTTGAAGACAGTTATTCAAATTTCACTCATGTGAGCACGTCAAGAAGGAGATGTTTTTAGTCAGCTGCTTTAAAATAATATTCCTAATTTGAAGATTTCACAAGATAATTAAGAAAACCACTTACACAATAACCAGTAGGTTTCAATCTCATCTAGTTATCATGCTAAAAACTGTTCCTTTGTTTATAGTTTCTTGTCTTCAAGTCAGTATCTAAACTATGACATTGTTTGACTTCAAGATCTTGTTTCTTTTGTCAAAAGCTTAGAAGCCCATATAAATATTTGCTGTTTCTTCCTCATTTACTTTTGTTTACAATCCCCAAAGTACTAAATAGATGACAGTGACACATCTTCTTTTGTAGGAGCTGTGCTTGCCTGTCCCTACATGTGTAATTTATTCTTGTTGCAGTTGTTTCAGCACTTTTTTTTAAGCCTTACTAGTGCCTGACTTCCATAATCACCCCAATACCTTTTTGAAGGATAGACACAAATTAAAATGCCCCCAAGTCCCCTGTAGTAGTAGATAATTTTAGGCAGATAACTTTTTTCACATGCTACTCAGCCATTTCATTCTGCAATTCCCCTAGGATATCTGCATGAAGATTAGTTTGTCTCCATGTGTTATTGAAGTTAATACGTATTTTCTCTTGTAACCAGGCCAGATCTGGGGATATGGCTACTTCTGAGAGGTTGCAGAACATTAGCTGACTGTGTCCTAGATGCATAATGAGAGTAGACATGCACCATCCTGTTGGTGAGGAATCTGTGAGGAACAAGAGGACCAGAACTGAGGGACACAGTGCAGAATGCATTTGTCCTGCACTTTTATGAATGTCACGTATACCAGTAGAAAAAGCTAGTGAAATAAGTCATGGAACACAGAGAATGTGTCATAAATCTCATGATATTTAACAGGAATGAATCAATACCCTGTACTTAATGAACAGACCAGACTGAGGATAAACAGTTGGCAGGTGTGTGGAGGGAATAACTCCTTTACACCCAAAATGATCAGGAAAAAGCCACTCCCCAGTTTCTGAGAGCCCATATATCTTCTGACTGATAAGTGTAACAGAGTGGAGGTGATGATACTCAAGGTAGTCAGTCAGCAGAGCCTGCAAGAACTTTTACATTTGAATTCAAATTCAAGTGATCACACTCTTGGGTCAGGGTAAAATTGCTGATCAGTGGCAGTGACATTCAGGAGAGAGTTATGTTTGTTAACCTTAACCTTTGCCTCCAGTGTGTCAAATACATCTTGAATCGATACATGTATCGAGAGTAAGCAATCAAAGAAATATTCCATCAGTAAATATAAAACTTAGTTGAAGCAAGATCAGTCTGAAACTGGCTTTTACTTGTGACCTTTTGTATCCAGTGCTATAGGTAACAGCCTGATAATGAAATAAGTAAGAAATTTCTTTGTTTTACAACAATTTTTTTATTATTAAATTTAATCAAAATGTAAGTTGCCAACTTGGAGTGCTCTCATCTCCAGGAAGGAAGAAAATCTGAAATGGTTCATGGAACCACTGGGAATCTTTTCTGTCAAGAAGGGGTTGTGTAGCCAAATGCTTCCTTGCAGGAGAAGAAAAGGAGAGAGACAGTTCACAGCCACAGCCACATCTCTTACATTCCCACATCAGGTGCACCCTGCTTCAGGTACTGCCTCAGTGCAGTATTCCTGCCAAAAGTAATTCACTTGTTTAGGACTTCCCTTCTGTCCATTTCTGATGCATTTAATTTTTTTTAATTTTCTAATGTATCAGTCTCCTACTCTTGTTGAGTCTTAGAACTAAATATTTTAATATTTTTATTTGAATTGGTTTTATTTTGCATCTTTTAATTTCAGTATTGAAATTTGATCTTAATTTCCTTTCTGTATGAACTATTTTTTTTTGCTCTTTTTGCTGGCCCTGGATAAAGGCAGTAATGTCCCCACAGCAGTCAGCTCAAAAATCCCTCTTCTAAACTTTCCTAGGCTCTCAGAACATTCAGTTGGATTAGTCCAAAACTGCTAACCACAGAGGCTGCATCTCTGTTTTCATATGTCCCCAGTGAGCTGCACTGAAGTCGCAGTGGGAGCTCCCAGCTGGCCTCGCTGTTGCCCCAAGGCAGCAAGGGATGGCTCAGGCTTTGAGCACCTGGTCACACACACACACAGAGCCATGCACAGATGGGCTTCTGCTCCTCTTCAGGCTGTAACAGTATTAAGAAATCTAATTTATATACAGAGGGCTGAAGTTGCCTGTTACTGCTGTTTTATTAGACTTTGTTTTCTCAGTGGGGTCCTGCCCCATGACTGGGAATTGTGAATGTTAGAGCAGTGCTCTGAGTAAATAATATGTAGGGAAAATATTTGGACTAGAAATGCACAGCAGTCTTTTTTGCAGACCATGCTGTCATTGTACTAGTCACTGTTTAAATACACATTCCCTGATCAAGAGACAATTAACACAGTGATGCTTCTAACATTTTTGTTTTTGGTTATTTGGGCTTATATCTGTACAGGTGTAATTGATTTAAATAGATTTTACAGTGTAGTCTTCTCACTTTGTTATATTCTATAGGTTTAAAATAGTGACCTCCCCCCAACTCCCCTTATATGTGCTGTGTTCCTGCTGCACAGTAAAGATTGGCAGCTCTGATTTAGGACTGCTTTGCTGTCTCTGTAGAGACATCCGTATTTCCCTGCTCCTTCAGTTCATCAACTCTGGCCTCAAGGTGCTATACCAGTGCTCTGAGGGCCATTAACTGCTTGCACCACATTTGGATCAGACACGTATATCTAACCTTATCTTTGAAAGGTCTGGAGAAAATAACATTGGAAAGGAGATCTTCTGTTCAAGCTCGTGCCCTCTAGACTAGCTTGAATTAACACCCACTTAGAGGGGGTAAGAAGTCAAAAATGTGCCTGGAAGGTTAAACATTAAGTATGTAAAGCTAGACTTCCAAACTTCCATAATGCGTGAAAATGTATGAACAAACCCAAAGTTTAACAGTTAATACATTTTAAAGTATGTGAATTTTAAAGCCTTTTTGAGGTTCCCTTTTGCTGGTTGCCTTCAGGGGAGGTGAGACAAGTTTCTAACCTTTGCAGCCATCTCAATGGAAGAGAGGGAAGGAAGAACACACAGGCAGAAAAAAATCTCAAATTTCATCTTGTTGTGTGATCTTTGAAGGGCTTCAAGAACAAAAACTTTTAAAGAGAACCCCATAGGTGCTACATGATCTGCATTTTGTCAGTCAGGCTTACAATTGCCACAGGAGACACAGATTTACTGCCAACACAATCACCCTTCTTCTCAGCTGCCTTTTCTTTCTCTTCCCCTTCCCAGCTCTTAGGTTTGTAATTGACAGCACTTCCAAACAGTTTGTGGTATTTTTAGGATATCCACACTGGATGTTTCTAATGACAGAATGAGCCCCAGCCTTGCGTCAAGTTAATCTTGTGTAGGGTCTCACATTTCATCTTGTCCTTTCCTATGTTTAGGAAGAACTTGTCTGGCTTACCAAAAATACTCCTTTCCTTTGCTTTTTTTTAGATATATTTTGTTAAAGTCAGGCCGGATTCCTGATTCATTTCATAACAAGGCTGTGTCTCAGTTGCCTGGGTAAAATAGGGGAAACTGTGAGCTGTGAAATGACAACAAATGGGGGGTGTGGGGTTAGCAGGAACTCCATAACCTGCAGAACTCTGTATATTGTTAAATTATAGCCTCAGTCCCAACAGTTAATAGAAATATCTCTGATGTACCAACAGTCCTGTGCAGGAATTCAAATAGGTTTATTGTGCTGAAATGCAGATGCATTTCTATATCTCTATGCCAAAGCACAGAGAGACTCTTTGCCTTAGACTTTGGTCAAAGATGTTCAATAGACCCTCCTGATTAAGGTGCAGCCTATAATAATCATGGCAGTCATTCAATTTATTTTAAATAGTGTCTTTAAATATTTCCAGAGTGGTGAAACCCCTTGTTGTTTAATAATTTTCCAGTCTAGCTGTTTTTTGTGTCACTGTATGAGTTTCTGAAGTTCAGAGCATTGGTGAGACAAAGGCAGTTGAACATCAGTCATTTGAGTAAAAAAAAAAACAAAACAGCCCAACAACTGAAGTTGGTTTAGGATCTTTGTAATTTTTTTTCTGAATTCATCATACCATATATCACTTAGTCATTTGGACCTGAATAAGATTGAAAAATGATATATGCAGCTTGCTGCCCAGTGTCAGCACTGACAAGCTTGTGTGACTTTGTTTGAGCTGAATATTTCAGCAATAGCATAGCCCAGCAGCAATTGCTGAGCCCTGTCTATATCCTCTCCTTGCAGTGAGCAGGGATTTTTCATTTCATACATCATTTACAGCTTGCCACAGTGATTCCAGTTAGCCAGGATATATTTTCAACACAAAGAGAAGAAAGAGAAATATGTATCATTTGTTGCAGAAGTTGGGTGTATTGGGTTCAAATTTAATTACACTACAACATCAGAAGCTACACTAATAGAAAAGAGTCAACTATGCTTAACTCAGGGTTAACTAAGATCAGCTTTCTTGTTGCTCAAGAATTCTGCCAAGTAATTTTGCTTCTTTGATACACTGCATCCATAATAGTCAGTGCACATACTTAAACAGGTACAGTGCATATATCATCCATCGAAGTATTTTACAAAATAACAGATATCTTCAACACTCTTGGCAGAAATGCCTTGTTAATGGCACTTATTACTGCTGGAAAGTGCAGCTCCTGTTTCTTTAGCTCCTGGAGAGTCTTTAGCTTCCTGCTGGGCAAGACAATCATAAAGGGGGGTCTCAGTAGGGATCCACTGACCGAAGGATCTGTGTGACCCTAGAGGGAAGGCTCACTTCCATTTTCTCTTTTTTTTTCCCCCACAGAGCCCTACCAGCATGTCTGGATTCTGCTCTTCAGTAGACAGGATAGGTTTTATTAGCCATCTGAGCTGATTTAAAAATAAATAGGGAAACAAGCAGCCTTTTTCTGCAAAATGCTGGAAAACTGCACAGTTTCTGTGAAACTCAGGTGATCGGAGAATTTCCCCTTGAGATCAGGCCCACAGATGATGCATCTGTAGAAACACAGACCATATACCTTGATACCTTCTTTTATTTTCTCATTAGGGCCTCAGAAGAATTCCTCATAGAAACTAGAATGA
This sequence comes from Rhabdornis inornatus, assembly GCA_013397075.1. NCBI lineage: Eukaryota > Metazoa > Chordata > Aves > Passeriformes > Rhabdornithidae > Rhabdornis > Rhabdornis inornatus. The sequence continues at coordinate 28,458 of VWZS01011044.1, forward strand.
TTCTTTCTATTTTTAAATGCCCCAGAATCACAGAAAAGGGTCAGCAAGATCTCTTAATTTTTGAGACATTTGCAAAAGCTTCATTTATTGAACTGCCATGACTGCTGAAGCCTACATAACAAATAGGAATTTGTCTTCAGTTGAAATGCATTAAAAGCTGAATTTGTGAAAAGTAGAATGTTTGAAAGACACAAAATATAGAAAATCATTGGTATTAAAATATATTGTGAACCAGGATGCAAAATAGTAATTAACAGTGTTTGAGGTAGTGAACAGAGTGCTAATGCATCACGGTTGTCAGGGTCTGGGTATGCTGGGGTGCCCAATAGCAATTTTGGGATTAAGGAGTTTACTTCAAGGAAGTCTCCAAGATTTTCTCGTGCCCACATTTCCTGTGCTTTCCCTCATAATGTGCTCCTTAGCTTTGCAGGGACAGATCAATTTGCCATTATGTCCTCATCACTGCTGAAATAGGTTTGAAGTACCTACTGTGTACAGAGGTGGGAGAGTGACAGAAGTAGGAGCTTACTTCAAATAAGGCTCATTATTTAAGGAAAAAATCCTGTGTAAAAAGATGGTGGTATTAGTGTATGGAAGCATTTCACCTGTTTCCAGGGCACTGCAGAAGGAGAGCTCAGGGGCAGCTGTGCAGGGAGCAATGCACTTTCCATTAGCAAATAGTCAATGGAGTCCTGACGGGGCAATCTATGGCAAAACAGAATTTTATTTAAATTCTTCAAATGACAATAAGAAGAAAAATAAACTGGCAGAGTCTTTCCTGGAATCATGTGTGGTTGTCAGACTTTGTCAAGGTGCTTTCGACACTTTCTTTAAAGTTAAAAGTGCAGGGAGAGCTATATGCCTGTAGCCTTGACCCTGTTTCCTTGTTGGGGAAACTGAACTGATGAGCTGTGTTTGTTCTTTCAAGTTTCATTTGTCAAAATATGTAAGGTCATCATAGCTGTATATTTTTCATTTTTTAACAGAAGAACTGCTATAATAAGTATCAATATACTTAGTTTATTATTTGCTTTGATAGAAGCCGGGGGTGTTTGTAAAAAAAATCTTAATTTCAGAGTGAATTATATTAGCTTTTTTTTGTTGCCTGCTTTTGTTAAACTCTTTTTTTTTTTTTTTTTTTTTTTTTTTTTTTTTGTGTAATTAGCACTCAGTAAATTACTTTATTTCTGTTTTGTTTAATTGAGGTAATGATGTCTGCAGAGGAACATGATACCAAGGAGTTGCTTTTTTTTTTTTTTCCTGCACTCAAGGGGCTCTCCCGAGTTTCAAACTAGAGACTCAAAGCTATAAGGAGTGTATGGAGAGCTGTCCTGACATCTTTGAAAAAGCCTTTCCCTTCATTGCTGCATAAAGGTGAACCTAAGTAATAAAGAAGACAGCTTGAACAGAAGCAGATAGAGCCGAGCTGCCAGAGGGAGCATGGCTCGCAAGCTGACCCCTCTGTGTAAGTGAGTGTGTGTTTTTTCCTTGCTGAGAGGGCAAGACTGGTACATTAATGAGCCATCTGCCTTGCTGGGACACAGTTTTGAGAACAACATGCCTTCCTGTCCTTTTCATGCTCTGTCCTCTAGAAAATGTAGCTCTACCTTTCGTTTATGACATGACACTCCGTCATATCAAAGGATAAAGAAATCAGTGATGAAGAGAGAATTAGGGAAATGAGCAGAGTTACAGGACAGAGAGCTTCATTAGAAGGATAAAAAAAAATCAGGGAAGAGGAAGATTTAATGAGGCTCCTGTTTATTACTTTTGCTAATTTAGGAAGTCTTGCTGCTGGCTGTGGCACTGGAAGGTTAAATTGTACAGCTACTTTCAAAATTAATATTGCAGTGAGTCAGAATACAGGACTTTACTATTCACTTGAATTTAATGGATATATATCAGCCTCAGACTGTGGTCATGTTAAGTTTCAAAAGCCAAGGCTCTTTCAGGGGTAAACTGCTTGTCCCTTTCTACAACAGATTGGTTAGATTAAGGGTGCTTTGCACTGAGTACCCTCATGTGCATGTTGTTATAGACTTTTGTCTTTTTTTCCTCCAGTTTCCCATGAGTCTTGTTTCTGCTTGGACACTCCCAAGTTCTGAGCTTCACAACTGGTTGTGGGGCAGAAAGGGCTAACACCAGTCACCTTCTAAAAGAACTACCTTAACTACACTTACTGGATCCTTTGAAATTCTTACCAGTGGCTGTGCAGGGTTGTCTGTACCTGCTCTGAACACAGCGCTGGACCTGGGTGTCCCATGCTAGCAAGTCAGAGTCAGCAGAGAGCATCGTGGGCTGTAGGTGCAGAGTGGATGTATTATCTGGTGACTGATGCCTGAGGTGCTGTGAGAGTGGTCTGTCTTGGCATAACAGAAATTGTACTGAACTTCTTCCTTCACCTCATGTAGCTTCATTTTTTCCCCCTGACTTTTCATTTATGAATTGGTCCTCCCACAATTTAATATTTTTAGTGCTATGTTTCCCACCTAAGATTATGTTTCATTTTTACCGTGTGATATTTTCTTTTATTGTTGCAGGCAGTTTTGAAAGAATAGCATTCCATGGTGACACTAGTGGTTGGTGCATTTTCCTTCATTATTGTCTTATTTTTAACATCTCCATTTTACAGCTGGAAAATGGCAATTACATAGCTTTCCCTCTATGTGACATATAAAGATCAACAAGTTAATATTTATCAAAAATTTGAGGACAGAAAGGATTATACATGCACTGGAAATTCAGAAGCCAGCGCATTGGATACATATTTTTGACAGGTGTGGATTTTTTATAGTTCTCTAAGTTTCTTTGAGTACCGCCACAGATTCTAGCAATTATTAGCAGTGATCTTTATTTCTGGGATTTAACTTCTAGGGTAAGCTAGGCCTTAAGGCTGTCCAATGTTTATAGTTACTGTACTCATGGTTCTGTTTTCCAGATAATTTTTTGTGGCACTATCTCTAATGTAGATGCTGTTTGACTGTCATTAATATCCCAATACGTAGAATTTATTTGATTTTCCATAATAACTTTGACACTGACACCAGAGCAGTCAAATCCTATTCTGTACCTGAGGTACTGTGTGTTCCAGGGCCACAGTTGCCTCCCTGTGATCTCTTGACCAGTGCTGCATGTCAAATGGGATTTCAGTTTGGGTGAGACACTGAGCTGTTGTGCAGCACCTGACAAATTTGTCCTCCTCATCTGCAGCCTGGTGCCAAAGACATCCTACTGGGTGACATTACTGTGGGACCCAGACTGCAGGTGAGCCTGTGCTGCCTGACATGGTCCAAGTGGAAATAGAGTCCTGTCCAGGCTGGGTGGCTCATGAAAAGATGAAGGGTTGATAAAACGGAGATGGATGTGCTGTACTGGCTGCAGTGATAGAGTTCAAGGGAGGCAATTTCAGCTATTAGACACTAACTGAAAGCTAAGATTTTCTTTTTCACTACAGATTGTCCTTGCTCCTGTTTGCTGTTATTGATACTCTAGATAGTGTTTTGTGATAACAATATCATCAGAGAGAGCCATGCCATGTCAAGAAAGATTTTTTAATATGATCTATCACAATAGCAGTAAAAGAAACACAAAATATGGAAGCAGCTGTGTCATTTGAACAAAATTAACTTTTGCAGAGTTACAGGTCTAGAAGAAAAGCTGCCCTTTGAAATTCTTATGTCCAGTGAAAGCTCTCTCCTGAGTTTTCTAGACAAGTATCTGGCAGTGTGACATCATGCTTCTCAGCAGGTACTATTAACTCAATTAAGTTAAAGAGATATAAAGTAAATTACTGCATCCTAATTATACAAAAAATGGATAAATAAGCAACAAAAAACAATTATATAATTCACTCTGAAATTAAGATGTTTGAACCACTAGCAATTTAAATCAAAGAAACAGTAATAAAATCAGTGTAATGTCACAAATTACATAATTTCATCTTCTGAACTCAAATGCATAAATTTTTGTTGACTTGGTGTATTTTGGCATTTATAAGTGTAGAAATGGAACATGAATGGGTTTGTCTTACACAACAGTGCCGAGATCTGCAACATTTTCTGCAGTGAGAAGCTGAGCTTGTACTGATGGGGAAAAACAGGCTTAAAAGGAAGGTTCATGCAGGCTGGTAGGCTGTGCCCAGGTAGGAAACTGGCACTTGGCATCTTGCAGTGTTACAATTGTATGAACATAACAATTATAATTGTTATGCATAAATTCTAATGTACTGGTTATAATGTCCTTTCCTACATGAAAGAACCTCTATATAGACCTTAGCAAGAAAATTACTTGTGTTTTTTTAAGAGTAAGAAGCTGAGCTTGCAGTCATGGAAGAAATGCAAGGGCATGTTATAATCAGTTCCCACAATGACCCCAGGTTTTCTAACAAAATCAACTGTCAAAAGATCTGACCAATCCAAATACAAACTGTGGAAATGCACCCTTCTACACCATTGCCTCATACCAATCAATAACAATTCAATCTTGGCAGAATTCAGGCAGAGCCTATTATAAGCCATCTAAAACTGAATTGCTGTCAGAGAATTAGACATGAAGAGGATTGCTGAACTAGTATCTGATGGGAAAATATGCTGCCATAGTTTAGTACAGTGAGACAGTTTCAGGTGTTGCTCAGTGACAACTCCTTAAAAATCCAGAATTATACTGAAAATATTTTAAATATCTAAACATATATTAAGATTGACAGCCTCGGCTTTGATCCTAGAAGGAACTGAGGCAAGTGAAAATATGGTTGTACTTATCATTTCCCATTGGTCAGAAATCTGCTTGACCCATGTCTTAATTCAGAATAAAAGATAGATTTCACTTCCAGCATTTCATTTGTTTAAAACTCTAGTTTACTCCTGGATGAAAAAGAACTGCATTTTCTTTTTACAGGAACAGAGGAGGGAAAGGTATTACAGCATCAGAGGAAATCAGAGGAATGCTTTTCTCTCTCTTTTCTTTTTACTTTTTCCATTGCAGAACTCAGAATGTTCTTACTTCTGAATGCCTACATTAAAATGCTTTCCACCAAATTGCAGTTTGATCATTTTGTTCTAATCTTGGGGCAAGCATAGGGATTATCAAGTGTTTTGCCACTAATTGGGTATGTTTTGTGACATAATATGGAAGAGGAAATGTTCCCTTTCATAATGGTGTTATTCTGAGTAGACGTTTTATTATTAGCTGTCTGCCAACGCAGAAAAGAGTGAATTACTTTTTATTGCCTAAACAGTAAAGCAAAAAACCACCTCATTTTATATACTGTACAAGAAACACTCTAACAATAAGAGTGATCCTTTGCTACTTAGGAATTTGGTTAGAGGGAGGTACCTGGAGAATATTACTTGTGGAGCTTACCGATGCTTTTAGGACAGGGTTGGAAGGACGGTACAGATGGGCTCATTATTCAGTGCCCCTGCTGCCTGGCTAAGTGCACTGTTACAGATTGCTGCCGTGGATGTGCTGTGAAGCAGCTCTCACTACCCAGGGAGATGAAACGGGGCCCATTAGGGAAACAAGAAAATGTGAGGTAATGACTGGTTAATACCCTTGGGCGTGAGGGTAGAAGGTATGTGCTCTTGAACCATGCCTGTCAGTGAGTGAAGAGGTAATTTCCATGTTCTCTTGGACTGGTGTCCAAGGAAACGATTTTGGATTGATAGGGGTAATCAAATGTTACTTTAATTTGTGGGCTGCGTGCACATTTGTAAGTCATCGGCCATTTTACCCCACTGTGTGACTCCCAAGGCACTCCTGTCCACAGAGTGTCTCACTAGTTTCTCCTCCTGCCTGCATTTTTCTTTACCTCCTGTGGTTGACATCTTTCCTGCCAGCTGTGTCTTTCCTGCAAGGTAACTCTCTTCACTGCTGACTGTGGTCCTGGGGGATTCCAGGGCTGTCATCCACACTTCTGCCTTCTGTAGTTCTGTCTCCTTTCCTTGCATGTTTTCCTTCCTTTGCTTCTCACTTGCCACCACTGCCTTCTGTTTCTTTCCTAATCGGGACATCTCTGCACCCTGTAAAATGGGGAAAGGCTCAGCCCCAGTAAAGAATTATAGAAAGGGGTTGCAATGGTTAAAAATCCCTCTGTGAAGAATATCTTCTGAACAAGAAAGCCAGAGATTAAGGTTTTAACTACTCAGAGGACAAAATTGCACTTGTGGTTATAAATAGACTTCAAAAGGAAATAATTTTTTTTTCTTTTAATGGAGAATAAAATACTTGGCTTTGTATGTAGCACAGAAAATTTATGTATTTCTTGGTTCTTGAGCTCACAACTTTTTCTTACTGGTGACAGTATCTAGCAGTCTACAGCTGCCTTTGACAGAGTGTAGTATGAACCAGTATTCACCCCATATGTTTTCTCTGCTTAACATACAGAAAAATCACAAAAAATATCAAAAATAGACGTAAGTACAGACTTGCTGAGACATAATAGATTCTTCTGTACTGTTAATTCTCTTCTGTTGAGGGTCCCTTCTTGCTGCTACCTTGGCATATAACTCGGGTACATCTCCTGACTGCATCCACTTATTGTAGCTTTTCATTAGATAAAACCTGTGAAAAAAGGTATTTAAGTGCCCCATTAAGAGCACATGAATGCAGTGTTTCTATTGTAACCCAAGAGCACGGTGAACTAAGAAACTTTCTAGCTTTTCTTTGATTATATCAATGCAGTTTCTAAATATCAATTCAAGACCACGAGGCAGTCCCCTGGAGGTAACAAACAGCTGTGCCATGTATGGTGGTAGCTCAGTGTACACTGCTATGATCAGTGCATCAAACAGCTTCATTCCAAACACATCGGGTATGTCATGGATGCAGTGTAGCTCTTACAGTTTGCTTTTAATTTACCCTTTTACAAACTGTATTCTCTTCCCAGTAGAGCTATTTATCAGGGTGGCAATTAAGTAGCGTCTACTTTACATTATGTCTTTTGAAAAATATCTAAATTAGGATGATCTAAAACTCCAACAAATTATGGGTACTTCAGTTGCTTCTGTTTGTGCTCCATGGGCAGCAATTTACCCAGTGTTTTTCCAATTCAGCTAAATGGGAGACAGCTGGGGGTTAGCAAGACTCATCTTACCAAATCATAGATATTTTAAACAGCTGGCAATAAACTGTAATTTATATCTATAACGTAAAATATTTATCCAGAAGAAGTACCTTTAGAATATACTTGAAAGCTGCATCTGAGCTGACATGAAGGAGAGCTTTGTATCTTATTGCCATGGGCTAGGGCTTCAATTTATAATTAATTTATATGCTGTTCCTCTGAAATGCTGTAACTTTTATTATTAATCAATTTAAATTGAAAGAAGTAGTAGTTCTAAGAATTAAAACCAGACTTCCTTCAGTAATTGAATTCATCAGACTAGTTTCATAAGCAGTAAATGCGACTGAACTCTGCGATGAGAACATCAGTGAATCTAAATTCATGTACAGCAGGAGCTTTACAAAGTCTGTATTTCACTCTTAGTCTTTTCTAAACTGTTATCAGTGGTGCTCTGAGGGGGCTGAACAAATGAGTTTTCCAGTGCCCTGACAATTATGATGGTTCTTAAAAATCTTGACTTCACTTTTACCCATTTCTGAATGCTTAAAGTTTTAAATGGGCTTCCTTTAGAAATCTCTTTCCTCTCCAAAACTCTCTTAAAACAGAGGCACTGTTACAAGACTTGAGAATCACTCTGCTTCTGCTCTTCACCAATTCTTGTAACATGTTCTTAAATCTTCATTATATTCAGTGAGGCAACATAGTTTTATCCCCTAATTTGATGACTTTGTTTTAGGATCCATGACATATACATAGTGCAAGCTGTCTTCAATGATCAGAACATCTGAGGGACCACTTTGACTCAGTGACATTGAATAAAATCAAGATGGTTTTGGTCCTTTTTGTAATAAAGGCAGTGCATGTAAGGAGATGAAGGGGTGCACTGAAAAGCTGGGACATTTGAGCAGCCTGCATGTAAACAGAGATGAATATAGAGTAATCCAAAGCAGCAACTGTAGTCTCAAGAAGTAATATCATTATTTATCTTCACACATACAGGTAAAAGCATATTTTCCTAATGTTCCAAGCAGTGTTACAGCTAACTTTTAAATATTGCAATGTTTGTTCTGATGTGATAACATTTCTTAGGTGGGATGGAATACTGTTGGTGGAGTTTGCCACTCCATGTAAAGCCTGAAGAAATGAAGTAATAGAAGCAGGCTTTCAGTGGAATTTTCATTCTTTCCTTCTTTGCTCTCTGAGGAGAAGGTTAGTAACTGCTATTACCTGTTAATCTCAAGCGCTTCCTTGGTAAAATTTAGCTGTACTATTGGTGTGGTACTCACCTGTGATTGTTGTGATGCACACAGAATGAGAGAGGGACAGACACACCTGACTCCAAGTTGGTTGAGCAGGAAAAAGACCTCTTTATTTACATAACATGTTTATTTATGGAATCTTAACAATGAGCACGGATTGGATAGTAATGACGAGACCTCTGACTCCACAGGTTTATTACAATATCAATCAATGCTCGCTTCCTCCAAAGAGGAATGCAAAGCATTTACTGATTATCAGAAAGAGTGTGAGAAAGTGTAACAAGAATATGTCAACATCAGAAGGCTAAAAACAGGTGCAACACTCACCAAAGAGCTGAGCTTCTGTGGTAGCTAAATGCATGTGGCAGTCAGTTTCTAGTCTCATCTGCCTGTGACTCCATCGAGGATGACTGAATATCTGCACTAAGGCAGTACTGTGGCAGAGACTAGAAATTAGTAAATAAATGCATTTGGTGTTTTGTTTGGGGTACTTGGCATTCAGTCTAATGTTCTGGAGCTCTAATACTATCTTAGCCATCTGCTAAGCAGTAGTAAGGCACTACTGAATAGTAGTGCTTTTTGAGCTAGCCCAGTCTTCAAATTAGCTGGATTGCTCTTTTTCACTTTGGAGTTACTTTAAATAATGATTTTGCCCTGTGACATTTTTCTCTACTAAATTTCACTTAAAAATTTAGCTATCTCTTTTGTTTAGTAATTTCTACTGTAAATTTAGAATATGGTGTTAGGTGGTAAAATATGCACATATGGTGCTTAGGCTGAATTTTAAGACCTTATGACTAGTGTTTTTATACTTAATACCTTAATAACTTTCTGATATATTTAAATATTTTTCTTAACGACACAAAAAGGCATTATTATTATTATTAATTATTATTTTATTGGTCAAAACCATGACTTATAATTTTAGCATACCTTGTTTATCTGAATTTTCCACTGGGAGATTTTCTGTGGTCCAGAAATAATAAATATAAAACAGCAGCATAGGGATTAGCTACATAATTGGATCCTGTAAAATGTGGAGTGACCCAACTTAATAAAATATTTGGCCATCTTCTGTTATCTTTCTCTGCCTCTGGTTTCTGGTTTTTATGATCTGCTTTGTTTTCTCCCAAATGTTACAAAGTATTTTTTGTTGTTTGTTTTTATTTGTTTGTTTTGTTTTACCAGAAGTAATAAGAGTAATAGACATAGAGATCTTGGGGTTTGGCAAGCTCTAGGTATATTAAGTCTCCCTGGCACTTGTTTGACTATGAAGTCTAGAAACACTTCATTGAAACTGCGTAAGTTCTACAGTGTATAGCACTAAGTGAGAAACAAAGATGTGGTAACACAAATACTGGTTTTCTTAGAAGCTGATACATGACTCAGTAATTTTTGGAACTTCAGTATTCATCTGTGCTGTGCATTAGCTAAAGCATCATTGCATTCTGTTGGTTATTTTGCTTCACCCCAAAGCCCCTCTCCTGCACTCCTGCTTTTCAAGACCTAGTAAACATTACCTAGTCTCATGGTTCCTTTCTCAGTTCTCCATATATTCTCTAGCATTTCTGCCCAGGAAAGGGCACATTGGTAGCATAACATAAAAGGCAGCCCTGTCAGTTCTGACTGAAAATTATATCACAGTGAAGCTCTTTTCTGTGAAGGGACTATGATCATTTTAGCACTGCAACAGCAATGCCAACTGTAGTCCAGGTTTTATTAATCTGATTTCTTTGTAAATAAATTTAGTAATCTGGTTTATTTGCAAAATTCTCTTGCTTTAGCTAAAAATACATATGTAAATATATAATCCTATTTTCTCCATACATTTCCATTATAATCTGGTTTTGGCAAGGTGTGAGCTGGAGACAATACATGAACATACCCAAATGGATTAATCTGTAAATGTTGCAAAGTAAAATTCTTATAAAACTGTCTATTCCCAGTGCATTGCATCCCTGTCACCATGATAGAACATAATCTCTGAGTTTAAAACTCACTCTGAGATTTTTGGTTTTCTTCTATGCATACAGAACTAAAATGTAATATGCCTTGTAATCAATACTGGATTGAATTTAGGACTCTGATAATATAAAATACTTACTTGAAGAAGCAGAGATGCATCAGCTTTTTCACAGGAAGCTATGAATAAGCTAATGAAAGAAGGGAGTACACTATAGCCACTATTTATGTGGTAACCACTGCAGACTTGAAAAGCAAATGCTAATAGCATCTTCTGCATTAGTTATGCAACAAAACAGTACTTTAAATGCACATTTAAAATTTAATTTACTAATATGAGAAATTTTGTAGGTTTTTAATCTTGGCTTTATTTATAAATCTCAAAAAAATCAGCAACCTTGACATTGTGAATTCTGGATAATGAAGAAAAGGTCAAATGTGATAAAATAAATTAGTGTCCATACTAGAAGCACAAAAGAGTGGAGCTATGCAACATGTCCCCAAGCTATTTCTTCTTCAAGCTTCCCATAGGTGGCTTCTGTAAAACCAGAATTTTATATTTGTCTTAATTTTTTTGTATTTGTATTAATTGTTGAATCACTTGCACATTTTCCTTTGGACTTCTATCCATAACTGTTGATGCTTCTTTGGATGATTTAAGCCCATGAAAAGATGGAGTTAAAAGACTCCATCTAGATCATAATACTAAGAAAAAGGGAAAAGTGGGTAATCTTCAAATGAAAAACAAGAAAGAGAAGTCATGTCAGAAAATTTCCTAAATGGACTTTCTATGATGAAGTATGCTAAAATTTAGGCACACTGTCCTATCAGCCAGGGAGAAGGTTGAGTGGAGTTTATTCAATATTTTTTAATTTTTCTTGGATTGGCAATTTTACAATTTCGGTATAAAGGATCTCCATTAGACATGGTTGAAAAGCTAGTCAAAGACTACAGCCACAGTAAATTTAGGAGTGAATTAATTTCATACAACAATGCCATCACTGAAACTGCAATTTCATCAAAATCTGTCAGCTGCCTCTCAGCTCTTTGACTGTTTTGTCCCCAAACTGCAATATTTCACTATGTTCTTAATTTGTTCCAGAGAAAGAAAAATGAAATAATTTTTTTTTCTTTTTCTATTTTTTTGCTTTTAGGTATAATTTTTTTTCTCATTTCACAACCTGTAAATGCTATTCCCCAAGCATACCCAAAGGAAATATTTCTAGAACTATAGATTTAATCCAGCTACTGGAATATGTGCTACAAAGTGCTGCTGATCCAGCTATGAAGGGCTAGGTTATGGAGGACTACTCTCTTTTTCTGCTTCTGGTTACTAGCTCTGATCATTGGGAATACCATACAGCCCTGGTGGCTGAGAATAGAGGTTTTATTTTTTACAAAAATAAAAAGATTTTCTCATTAATTTTGGAGGATTTCTTCCATTCCATTGATTTTCAAAATAATAACTAAAACCCCTGACTGGTCAAAGAATCTGGTAAAGTTTTTCCAAAGTAAAATATTTTTGTTTTGATAATATTTTCCTATTTTAACAATATTTTGTTAAACTTCTGATTTATGTCTGGCTGGTATTATGAAACTCATTGTCCTTTCATTTTTATTATCTGATGTTCATGCTTGCTAGCTAATACCAAAGCATGGGAATGGGGGATTTAAAAAAAGTTGAGCTGTTTTTAAATAATTCCCTTCAACTATGGTTTCTAGAGAAAGCTACCTTAGATTACACCAGCTTTTCTGTGTTCATTGTGAATCAGAGTGTGAAAAGAAATATGTCTTCTGCTTAAAAAAAATATATGGCTTTAGGAATGAAGGCATTAATTGGGCAAATTAATTTAAATTTGTAACATATTTAAATCTCTTAATTATCATTGGAAAGAATATTTTAGTTATTACTTGTCTCTTTTCTGATTTCAGGATTCAGTTCTGAGGGCTGTCTGAGGATATCTGTTCTCAACTCCTTTCTCATCTTACTTTGTCCTGTGTTCCTGTGTGCTTTAGTAAGAAAATTTTCTTTGGTTTATTGAAGGTCCTGTGTTTGCACAAATAATGGCTGTCTTTTTCTTTCAGATTTTGTCTGTGAAAATGAATGACTTGATGGTATATACTTAATTTCTGAAGTAATAGCAATCTTTTTTGTACTAGCTAGAAGCAAATGAAACACTAATTATAATACTTACAGTATATGGGTGCAAAAAATTCCCCAGTTTTGGGTGTTTATAAATAAAAACTTTTGTCACTTGAAATTGTCTCTAATCTTGTTTTGAAGTAATATGAGCTCAGATGTTATTGCTTTTTACTGCTAATAGTGGTTTTGGTTGTTCTGAGTTGCTGCCTTCATAAACATTGCCATCCCTTCCAGCCAGTCAGAGCAGATTGCCATGTGTGCCTTGAAAATGCTTAACATCCAAATTGCAAACAAGTGATAGCCCAATGTGGCACCCCAGAAGAAGATACTCAAACCATGGAACAAGTATCAAACTGCTGTTCATGGAAAGCTGTCCTCACATGAACCTCAAGAATTCGTTCCGTGTCAAAACAAACAGCAAAACAATTCAGCTGGGTGGCAGATTTGGATATCAGTTTGTACTGTTGTTTCTCAAATAGTTTAACATAAAGAAGACATTTCTACATTTCTCTGTCTGCAGCTGTTTCACCTCAGCCCTTTGCTTCCTCTTTCTGCCTGTTCAGGGTGGACAGAGCACGGTGGGTGGCAGGAGCTGAAGGGCTGAGAGTGCTGCTGCGGGGGACATGTGAGGTGAGGGACTGTGCCCCAGGTGAGGGACTGTGCCTCTGGTGAGGGACTGTGCCTCTGGTGAGGGACTGTGCCCCAGGTGGGGGACTGTGCCCCAGGTGGGGGACTGTGCCTCTGGTGAGGGACTGTGCCCCAGGTGGGGGACTGTGCCCCAGCTCTTCTGCCTAAGCTGGTGACAATGCAGTGCTACCAGGGTGGTGTGTAGCACCACATTGCTCATCTCTACCAGCAACTTGGCCCTGCCTAAGCTGAAGCAGATGTTATAAACTATTGGATTTTTCTAGTCCTTTCCCAGGGAAGTAATAAGGCAGAAACAATTCTTGTGCCTGTTCCCCCAATTATGTCAGGCCAGGAGCTTGGCTGTGTGTGAATGGCACTGTGTGAAAGAGGTGTTCTTGGCTTTGGAGGATCTTCCTCTTGCACACTGAAGGGAGAATTGTACAGTTCTGTGTAGATGAGTTTTTAGAATTTTTGTTGGCTTAATGTAAACACATGTTGGAGATACTAGGATGTTAACGAGAAATTTCTCCACCCACGTACAGCTTTACAACTGGCTGTGTAGCCCAGAGGCTTAATGTGTCTTAAACTGCAGAAGTTCTGTAACAATCATTATTCTGTGTCAGGACAAAATTACCTTGTAGGAGCATTGCATAATGTCTGGTATATTAATCATTAGAGATATTTTTGCAGCACTCAATTATATTACGAAGGCTGGGTTATGTTCTGATCTTTCTAATGATCACATGTAAAGTACTGAAGCCTCCATTATTTTATAATAAGTAATGCATATCCGACAGAATAATGCATTATGCACATCCTCTCCTATATGACTCTAAAGGTCAGCTAGAAACTTGAATATTTTTGTCCTCCAGAATATTTCACTTTAAGGGTTCATTCTCTCTTCTTTCAATATATTCTAACAGCAGGCTATCACAGTACCAAGTTTGGCTATTTTATTTTCTACAAAGTAAAATTCTGTGAGCCATGGCCATTGCACACATTCACTTAGAGTTATTAATTTAAAAGGATTGCAGGATCAAACTAAGCCAGCTTTTACTGGAAGGTATGACAAAAGTAACAGCCCAAATGCTGCAATATACTTTGGGTAGATATTTAAAATTCAAATGGAATAACAGACACCAACAGACACTGCCCTGATTTATGAATTCTGGCATTGCCAACAGGTGCTAAGTTCTTAGTCTGATTGCTGTTTCTTCAAAAAAATGTACAAGCAGACCTTTATTTTTGAAGTGTGGAACCCCACAGTAAGCCTTAGTGATTGTCAAAAGCTGTATCTCATTTCAAACACACCAAATTCTTGTATTTAGCAGTGGAAAATATTTTTTCCAAAGTTATTGACTTAAAGTTTAAATATCTTACCCTGTTTGAATTCCGAGGAATGCATGCTCATTTTCACAAGCAGTTTGATTTCTGTGGTATTTTAATTATTATCCTATTCAGAAAACACGTGCAGAAGTGAGGAGAAGAGGCATGTTTTGCCTATGCAGTGATTGCATGTGCATTGCATCTGTGAGCCACAGATTTGCCCAAAACAGCTGATGGGAACCATGCACATGAGGTCCAATTATGTTTAAAGAATCAGCTTAAATTTGAACATACAAGTGCTATCCATATACTAAAAAAGAATCGCATTGTTATGATTTTGCTCTAGGCGGATGCTACTGGAAAACTGAAACAGAAAGTACAGCCTGTACCTTAACAGGCCAGCCTAGTAAGATGAATAAAAATGTAGGATAGGACCCAATATAGTTTTCTCTCAGTAGGAGGAGTGCCTCTGACCTTTGCTTTCTCAAATGTTTAGTGTTTAGATCTGAAGTGGCTGTTTCAAATGCTATACACTTTATCCGTTGTTGAGAAGCTCCTATTTGATAGAGTTGAATTATTGTGATGGGTTAGTCTGGCAGAAAACTGGCTGGAGGATTTTGTGATAGCTTTGGGGCCAGACCCTAATCAACAGGCCATATGTTTAGATCCTTCTCTAACAGATGACTGTGCATGCACGCTCCCAGGTGCAATGTCATTGGGATTGTATTTGCAAACATAAACTAGTGACATTCAATTATGTTCATAGGCACTGTTGTAAAAGCCACAGAGGAAGTAATTTACAACACTAGCACAGTATGCAATTCTTTGCTTATAATCAATTTTTCATTATATAGGAATATGGTATACTATGTTCATATTTGTTTTTCTAATTTGTTGAAAGAGCTGATAATGTGTAAAGTTTGTCCTTTTCAAGCAACTGACATTTGAGAAAATAGTGGGCCAAAAGAAATTGCTAATAAAGCAATATCAATATATATTTTAGGAAGTTTTAATTAGAAACAAAACCTCAACCACCAGTGTTTGGGCCAGTTCCTGAGATGCATCTTGCTCCTTTTTTCTATTGGAGCATGTATCGTGCTGCCAAAGTGAAGTGGAGCCTACATGCACTACACTGGAACATTACAAGTTCCAGTGCAGGTTTGCTCTGGCTAGAGTTTGCTGTTTCTTTTCTGGTTCATTTTCTTTCCTGCGATAAAAAGATAATGCCAGTTTTTGGTGATGATTACTCTATTGAAACTAGCAAACAATTTTTTGTGGGCTTAGCAAATATTTACTGGGGGGGATTGTTTCTGTAAGTGTTCAGATTAGGACCAGTTTCTAGAAACGAATGGCTCAGTGGGCTCTCCAGTGTTATTTCAGCTTACCCTGGTACTAAAGTTTCTTTTCACTTTTGAACATGTAAGGAAATTTTAGGTACTGACCTTCAGTCATGGGGAGTGTCTGATGATGGAACTTGTAAGTTTGTCGAATCAAAAATATTGTTGACAACATATTCAGCCATTGTGCAGTTTATTTTCTTATAACAGAAATAAATGGTTGAATCATATTACTAATAACATTATTCGTTTAGTAGGTAGTAAATTTCTTCTGCTACTCTGACTTTATTTAACAAGTGGGTTTTCTTTCTATGCTCTTTTAACTTGAGGGACTCATGAGGCCTCTTAAGATAATGCTGTCCAAGCTTGCATTATGTGTCTTTAAAGAGCTAGTTGCTAGGAGAGTCCATATAACAGCACTGAGGTTGCATTAGGGGCCATAATCTGAAAATGACTTCAGCTGTAAGTTAGGAAGTGAAATGATACAAGACATGATTTGTTCTAAGGTAGAAGCATTGCATATTGCAATCCAGTTTGAGGGGAACAAATGGCTAACATGAGCTTGGAAATGGCAGCATGGTCTTGAAAAGCTGATATGCTCATGCAGACAGTATCTCCATCTATTCACACTTACTGTCTGTCACTTTTCTACTTGGTGAATATTAAGCTCAAGCAAATCTAAACAGAATAAGGAAAAGTGGATCAAGTAATTACTTACAACTATAAGACTTCTCATATTCTCTTGACAAAATTGTATTAAATGTTCTCTCTCTTCTTTGCACTCCAACATTTTTCAGAACATTTGTATATTAAAACTGGTGAATCTTTACCTGGTATTATATCTAATAATATTAGATAAATTATCTAATATATTTTTCCAAATTTTATCTTTTCCTGTTTGATTTGACAACCTTCACCTTACTTTTCAGTAGCACCAAAATATATTGTTATCCTTTTCTTTTTTTGTGATGGAGTGGCAGTCTGAAGGATTTGAAAAATAGGTAGGAAAATAGGCTTAGACGTACATAAGTACATCATGAAAATTGGGAAAGTGCAGTATAAGAAAAAGGTCATGATATTATAGGAAAAAAAAAGAGAATAAATATATAAAATAATAGGAAATTATATTTGGCCTATTTATAGACTCTGTATGTTGTTAGTTATTTATATCATGGCTTTTGCTCTCTATACATTATCTTTTAGACTATTTCAGAGTGAATTTTCTTTTGCAATGAAGATCATATGATTTATATAGCAGTTCACAGATGCAACAGCAAAATATTGAGAGAATAATGATTTCTAAGTATTCATATTAGAAAGCTTTATTGAACCTTCTGTTTCCATTGGAATAATTTTATATCAAATTACAAGTACAATTTAAGAAGTTTTTTCTCCTTTTGTGAGAATGTATTCACACACATCTGATTTAATAGTCCAGTTGAAAGCAATGAACATAAGCAAATTTTTGCCCTCAGACGACCAAGCTTAATGTACCAGCGTGGAGTGTATTGTGGTGTCTTGATCCTTTGAGGTATGTTCATCCTCGTGATTGAAACGGCTTTCAACTGGGACTCAAATATGTTCTGTCAAACAGAAAATAGTGATTGAATCAAGTATTAAACATGAACTGTACAAAAGATATCAAAGTTTTATTTTTCTTAAGTTTGTTTATAACAACAAACAGAAAAAATGGTTAAAACTAAAACGGCAGGATTATTTTCTGGGATTCACAAAAATATAAATTAACTCTAGGTTGCTTTTATTTATAAGTTAGAATAAATTCTCTGTCAGTGTTAAAACAATGGTCATAAAGCTCTGAGTTACCAGAATAAAGCATCATGTCTTGATAAAACATTTGTCTTCCCTGCAGCTTCCCAGTGAACAGATGACAACTATGTTTAGCAGAGCTGAGTCTTTATTTTCCAGTTTTAGTCAAGAAATTGGACAAGGCCAAGGAAACATAAGTTGAAAGCTGAGAGTAATCCAATCCTTACCTTTGCTTCTGAAATCTTTCTGGTTTTTGATTGCCATCTTACAGTATTTGAACTGCTCACTTAGGAAATTAGATCTAGTAGAGCAAATTGAAGGCAGATGCAGCTACTTATCATGTACAGGCATAGTCACCTCTTTGTTGAAAACATGCAAATCAAATTTGGAAGTAATAGCACTGGCTCTGCAAACCATGGGATCAGTTAAATGTTTGACAGGGAAGAATGTATGTTCGTGACATGACTTGCCCCATGTTCCAAGGGCGGCATTAAAACCATAATTCTGCTTGGTGGAGCCATAGATCAATGAGAAGATGGTCTCATAAAGAAATTGTGTCAGGCAAGGTCATCTTCCTCTTGTCTGACTTCCCAGCCATATAAAAAGCGACCCATAAAATGTTCACTGTACATGCTCTTTGAATGTCTCTTCAAGCAAAAGAGATTGATGACTGAAAACATAATAACAGCAGTTTACTCAATGAATAAATGCTGAATAAATCTTTCTGCTTAAAGGATGACCATGAACAAATAGCAAAGTATTTAAAGTTAGTCTTTATTTGATATTTTCTGAATAATTTTAAGAATAGCAAATCCATTCCTTTCTTAATGCTTCCTATTCTTTATTGATGTTGTACTGAAGATTAGTTGCAAATGCAATGTGTGTTATTGATTCCCCTTCAGACAAAGTATAACGTTTCTAGTCAGGTGGGATTAGCGTACCTTAGTGTTGTGATAGATCTGCTGTTTACAGTATTCCTCATGCTCCTACAGCAGCTAAACCAGGTGCTCAGGAGTGCTTCACCAGCAGGAAAAGCACAGCCTGAGTGTCAGGGAATGCTCCTGCCTCCTGCCCAAGGCTGGACAGGGCTGTGTGGGCCCCATGTCTGCTGAGGCAGCTCTTGGCGCCTGCCAGGAACACCCAGCCTGTGGGAGCAAAACTGCAGGCAAATAGCAGAGAAAGAACAGTGGTTAATTCAGATGTCTTTTGGCCCATGGACCTTGAGACTCCTTCCCAGAAAATGTGTGCAGGCCATGCCTTTGTAATGCCATGCAGAAAAGTGTAAACTTACTTGTTTTTCACTGTGCTCTTGAGAATGTGTACTCCTGTCCCATCTGATTTTTCATTATGGCAGCTCTGGCCAGAAGGCTTGGAAATTCTGCTGTATTGTTCCCTCTAAAATATAGTACTATTTTATTTTGAGAATTTTATATGTGAGTTTAAAATCAATTTAAATTCCACATATTTTGTTTTTTTTAATGCCTAGAGTTGCCCACCTGTTGCAGTAGAATTGGACTTCTGTTTCTGTCTGCCAGAGTAGTGGCTAGGCAGGGCAGAGAGAGCAGGATCATACCTGGACACTGAGGTGGGACAATTTTCTTTCTTTCTTTCCCCTGCTCTTTATGCTTTGGTTCTGAATTACCTAACTCAGATTGGTGTGGCTGAAAATAATTAAATCTAACTGAATAAAAAACATAATAATGCCATAAAATATTTTCTTTGCTAACATTATCCACCACTTTTTATCAAGGTATCATAAACTCAAACCCCTCCTTTAGATTTCTCACAAAATTAGAAGGGCTACTTCAGCACCCATCTTTACATTTTTGTTATAGAACAGGTTCCAGAGTCTCCAATAGGTAAATAATACATGATAAAATCTACTGAAGTTATAGAACCCTTGACTAGTACTTTTCTTTAAATATTAAACATTATTTTTGAAGTTGTTTGAACTATGCATGGTTTCACACAACAGTTTTCCTGTTAGAAGGGAAATATGCCATCCTCAGCCAGTTTTTTTGTTTGATGTCCACGAATGCTAATACTAGTAGAATCTCTTATTAAGTGTAGTAGTTCAGAATAAACTATATGCAAGTTCCATGATTATTACATTCCAAACGAAGGTAAAGGAAAAACTTTTGAGCTGGAGTTGCCAACTTTGTGCTGGTTTCTTGCTAATGCAAGTCTCAAAATCATCTGCCTTTTTTTTTTTTTTTTAATTCATTGCAGGATAATTTAAGCAGCCACAAAATTAGGTGTTTTTAACATAAATAGACAAATATTCCTTTTAAAGTTAAATTTTGAAAAAATATTCCCTACTACAAAGCTTCATTCGATGTTGCTTAAGGGATTTATAGGGCTTTCCCTGTTTTCCTACCTGGTAGTCTGTCTCAGTCTCTGAAATTTGAGGATAAGTTCTTCTGGAAAACAGAGTTAGGACAAAGAAAAAATAAGTGCTATAAAGAAACTTTCTGTAAGATGTGTGGCTTAATAAAAGCTTCATTTCAGCAGAGTACTACAGCAAACACATGCTGGGCTTCCAACCATCCCCTGTCTCTGAATGCCTCAGTGACACAGTCGTTTAACTCAGGGGTTTTATGTGCATCCAGCAGAGGCTGTCTATTATATTGATTTTAGAAATTTCCTATTACAATATTAAATTTCTTTGTCACATCTAAATGGTTGGTTCTTCAGCTATTTTTCAGACAAAATTCTTATTCTTTGAAAAGTGGAAAAACTCCAGAGCATAGTCTATTCATACTTTTGGAGCTGGATTTGTTATTAGTTATATTTATTATGAACTCACAGTATTTATGCAATGAGATTTATGGAAAACAGGTTAATGTATCAATGAGAATGGGGAAGGGTTGCCATTCTAAATATAGCCCAAAGCCTTGGTTCAATGCAGAACATAGTGAAAATTAAGTTATTTTGTCAGATTTTCGTAAAATTAGGCTGAGTACCAACTACAGAGATATGGAATACTTTGTCTCAGAAAAAGGAAAGAGATATTGATTTACCTGACAAGAAGAAAGAGAGGTATTTAATATGAATGTAGATCCACCATAATGGGATATTTGTATATTTGCATGCATGCTGATAGATGTAACAACTCTTAGTGTTTCTCTGTAGGTTTAGCTTTACACTTATGCTTCAGAATGAGTTTGCTCTACTGTTCTGGTTGCTGATCTCACATTTTACAAAAGACACCATCCTTATGGCAGCTGTGGGGTGCTCAGATGCTGCTCTGCTTGTGCAGTGTAAATACTTACAGTGCTTAGGAGAAGCAAGTAATGGGGGCAGTGTCAAGGGATCCAGTCCTAATGAAATTTGGGCTAACATGCTAAAATCCCAAAGAGAAACAGAACATAAGTCTCAGATTGCACTAGTGTGTGTTGCTCTCTATCCTGTATACCACCAATACAGTTTTCATCGCTGATTCTAGGATACAGATGGGTAAAAGAAAAACAGAAAAGCCATCATACATGAACTATCATAAATTGCATGGACACATTCCCTCACATACTTTGGCAGGTAAAATTAATGTAAAAATGCCTGTGAAACTGGGGACTTAGGCTGTGCATATGTCCTTGTTGCTAAGAAGAGACTATGCAGTAGATGTTGTATGTAGACCCACTAGTAGTAGAATTAAAACTCAGAAAAGAGCATGTTTTGGGATTCTTATTATAGAAAATCCTGACTTGATTGATGTGTTCTTTCCTTTTAAGCCAAACTCTGAGAATGGCAAATAGATGATGGAAGGGGAAAAAGTGAACTATTGCACAGAAGAAAATACTCAGCTGGGAAGGAGTAGGAGGGTTGAGTGGGAAAGACTCCTCCTCTGCAACTGAGTTATTCTAGGCTAGGCCAAGTAGCTTGGCAGAAGTACATGCACACCACCCAGCTTTTGATATCTCTGTGAAATTAATCCAACAAAAGAGATGATATTTTGATTCCAATGCAATAATTAATGCTAGCAAGGTTAAGGGAGCACAGATACACCTAATACATTTTTTTTCTTTTCTCATAATAGAAGATAATACCAGTTCCCAAGCTCCTGGAGCAACCTCCAGAAATGCTATGTCAGTAAAACCAGATGGGGAAGAGGCCTGTATCATTTGAATTATGAACAAGACATGAAATGTGCTTGTCTGGACTGTCATCATCTGTTGTGTACATTGCTGTACATTTTCCTTATTTAAACTAAGTTTTTAAAATTAGTTTTTCAAAAAACAAAGTATGAACAAAAAGTTTTGCATCATTCCTGTTCCTTCCCTTTCCTGATTAATCATGGAGAATCAGTGAGTTACATGGCAGCAATAGCAAGTACAGCTTTTTTGACAGGAAGGAATGGGAAAAGGTAAAAAGCCGTAATATAAGTCTCTGGCTTAAGATAAATTTATTGGAAGGACACTGACAAACTTTATATGAGCACATTTAATCTCAAATTAAACTATGATTAATTTGTGTTATTTTAAGAATAAATTGACTGAAGTATTTGTGTAACTTTATTATAGACATTTGAAATTAATCTTTTGGTAAAGCACTTTTAATTCTCCTTTGTTCTCATTATTTTGGCTGCTATCCCCCTCTGTGCCTCATTGGCCTAGAAATGACTTTCAGTGTCTATTCCTCTTGCTGCTGCTGTTCTGTTGAGTAGTTCATTTGCTGCCTCACTTGTACAGTCTCTTCACAGCTCTTTTCATAACCAGTTCAATTATAGTATGCCCAGATATATTTTTTCTTGAGTAGATTTCTAATTTTGGAACTTTCAATCCCCAGCCAGTAGAGTAATGAAGACTCCTTGGTCTTGTAACTGATATTCAAAGTAGGAGAGTTAGCTAGTTATTTTATGTATTCACTGTGGGCAAAGACTCATCCCACTCCAAAAGGGCTGCGAAAGGCCCCATCATTCCTGAAGCCCTCAGGGCCTTATTCCTCACTTCATTTTATGTCAGCGTAAATCACACTGGAGAAATACAACTGTGGATCAGTGGATTTAATACGAGTACTAAATCTTTACTGAGAGGACTTTATGTGGGTCAAGCTCGAGGAAAATGGGGAAACAATTTCTACCCTGTGAACCTAGGTTAGAGTGGCCTTTCTGCATTACTTGCTGCTCTGGACTAGCAGGGACTGTTACACTGTGCTGCTTGCATATAAATTTGGGTCACTACATATTTAATGGAGAATCTCTGACCTATTTCCAGCCTTTAACACTGGGCTGTGTTGGTCCTTGAAGACCTGAGAATGAGAAACCTCCTCTGTGGTGCATGAAGGTGGAGAAATCCCTTTAATGCTTATCCCTCCATTGAAGTTATCAAATATCAATGTGAATAGTAAAGTATATCTTGTATGTACCCTTAATTGATACCAGCATGCAAGCCAGATCCTGAAGTGACAGGTGACTTTTTAGAGGCCACTTTAGCTATTAATAGTAACATTTTAAAATTATTTTGCCCAGACTGCAGTAGACAAGAATTTGGTCATATGAAAAGTTGCAGTATTGCCATAGCAACACTGTTTACTGAATGTTCTGGTTAAGGCAAATGAATAGCAAAATAAGTAACAGAGCTATGGATGAGCACTTTAAATAAACCTTAATAAAATAATAAACATCAATAACAAATGGACACATGACGAATGATTTTAGTACTTCTAAGGTAATTCAGAGTGGACTGGCTTTGCAAAGATCAAAATCTCTTCATTTAAGATTGTGACATGTGAACAGGAATGAATGATCAAAATTTGTTGGTGTCAGGACTTTGCAAGGAGTCTATTGCACTTCTGAGTAGACCTTGCAATGCTTTATAAGCTGGATGGAAAGCTGTTACTTTTCTTTTATCTAAATATTTTTTAGAAATGTTGCAGAATATCTCGATAATTTGCATTAAATCATCTGCTGCAGTGGAGAGTGAGCTTTCTAATACAGTTCTAGTCCATGAAACTGTTTCTGAAAGATCAGGATTGAACAATCTGCAGAATGCAGATCTCCATGAATAACCAAAGAGTGTGTCCTCACAGGGTGCTTTTTACAGCAGCTTGGAGCTGTAATTCAACATACGCTTTCAGGCAGGTGCCAAGTAATGCTCTAGAGGGGAGTATAGAAAGAATTACTAAACTCCATTTAAAAAAATAACAACAGAAGTAGAAAGTCTAGAAATAGCGAAAGCCATATCTGTATAATCAGACAGTATAGGATTTAAATCTTCAAATAACAGTCAAAGATCACTGACAATTCTATTTAATGAATTGGTCCTCATGTAAGGACTGTCACAGAAACCATTGAAAACCTGGAAGCGAGAGAGTGGCCACATGTGAACAAGAGAGTTCAGTGAACAGAATGAACTAGAATTCAGAAGCCGTATGGTATGTTAGCATTCCACTTACTGTCTGTATGGGAGACATGGAAGAAGGCATTGTCTGCTGAAGAAAAGGAGGAAACTCAGAGAACAGGAGCTGCTAAAATAACATCAGGATTTTGGGATTTCTCAAGAGTCAGGAAGACTCAGGCTGTATGGGGTAGTTTCAAAAGTGTATCCCAACAGAGCCTTCAAATTACACTCACTCTCTCTAATTAAGAAAGCCAAGTGTAACACAACAACACAGAAATTTAGGGCTGATGTTAAAATCTAAGCAAAAAACCTACCATTACTTTGGCATGGAAATGAGCGACCATCTGTATACTAACAGGAACATATATCATTCTTTTCAAGACCAGCAAAGAAAACAGCATGAAGAACTTAGTTGCCACTTTCTTACATGAGAATATGCCACACGTATTCATATTTAATATGAAAATCATGAACTATTTTGGCAATTAACACCCTCCTACTTAATCTAAGACAAACATCTGAATATTCTTTATCCAAAGCTGTCCTGTCTAACACTGTGCTGAGAATGCATCAAATAGATAAAAGACTAATTGCAAAATCCTGTTGGGGTGAGACTTAATAATTAAAAGTACCAAATAATACAAAATGTGTGTACACAATCTGCAATATCCACTAATTGCTTTTAATTATTTATATTTGATGTAGTGAAAAATTACTTCCCGTAAGGACAGTCACCACTTTCAGGGCTAATATTTCTTTTTATCCATTGGTGATGCCACTTGTTCAGAGTTAAGGTAGACCAAATATTTTTGCTGTCTGAGAAAAAAGTGTTGGAATGAAGAACCTGTGAAAGGCATGTGTACATCTGGATATGGCGCATAACATGGCATCTGGATATATCTGAGACAGACTGAAAAGCAGGAATTCTTGGTACTGATTTTCTAAGAAAAATGTTTTCTTAAGCTCCTACCGCATCTTGGAGATAGTACTGATCCTCTGAACTTAAAATAGAAAGGGATCTCTCGTGCTGGAGAAGCTGCGGCCAGTCACAGTGGCGAGGCAAGATGACTTCAAAGAGCACAGCACCCTAGTGCCAGGTCCCAAACTTAGACACCTGCAGGGTATTTAGTTGGGCAGAGGCTCTGCAAGCCCAGGCATGATAATTCAGGCACCTGGGAAAGCCCTGCTTTCACAGTCTCATAAAGCAGCAGTATCAGAGAAAATGTGCATTATTTTTGCAAATCCATAGTTTTGGAGCCATGTGAGTACTATTTCACTTCTGGAAGCAAAAACCTAGTGGACTCTTTCTGTCATCTTTATTAACAAGGTGGTGTTCAGACCTTATTGCTCTCTCTCTCACTGCATCTTTTTTATCAGGGAGGTGAATTCAGCTCTTATTTAAATTAGGGTCCTGCACAGCTGTGTATTCACATGGTCTAACATACTGGGTGATGAAATCATTGAAATTCCTTTTAAACCCCATTGCTCCATAAAATTAATGCTTATTCAGGTAGCTGGAGACGTGACATAAAGCTGATTTTGGAGCACTTAAGGGCTTTTGATAATGGTGGGGGAGGAGGAGAAACTTCCATCGCCACTCCTCCGTGGGCAGAGGCAAAATCACCAAAAGAGTGATTAACAGTGCAAACTAACCAGGGCATGACCATGGACACAGTCTCCAGTGTGGCACTGGTGGGAGAGGGTTATGCATAGAAGTCAGCTCCATAATGCTAGTGTGAGCTTTGTTTGTGTTGCAGAGAGTTCCTTTGCTTTCAGAGTCTCTTAACATGCAACCACTCTGTTTGCTGGGATGATAAAAGACTCCTCAATGTCCCTCTTGTCTTCTTGGTTATCCTGTGTCAGTAAAGCCTTCACATCTATCAGAAAGAGATCAATTTCCAATGTGGTAAGAATTACTCTAAATTTCAAACTTTAGCAGTTCTCTGTTTTAGGTATTTGCAGGTTTTTCTGTGTCCACATAAAGGATGAAATGAAACTTATTTAAAACAGAGAAAAATCTTATTTCTTACAACAGTTAAAGGCTTAGTCTCAATGAATCAGAAAGAGCAGAAATTTTATTTTTCATTCTATTCTCTCATTTGCTTTTCCTGTTGCTCCTCATTACTCAGATTGCTGAACTCTTATTTGATGATAGAAAGATCTGTAACCTCACCAAAACAATTTTTGTTAACTCAAATCATTATCTTGTGACACAAAGTCTGAGACACATCTGCCATTGCTCACATTCTGGGTCACCCTGCAAACATCTGATCATGATTTGCTAAACAAAACCATTCCTCCAGTGAATTTTTGACAAAGAGTCTATGAAGAAAGCCGGAAAACACTGTGGAATTTAGCTGCTTTGTAACCACCTTTTTTCGTAGATTATGGTACTGAAGAAGAGCCAATCACTTAAAAAACAAATAAGAAACAATTTAAAGAGTGAGTCTCTATTTTATTAGTAAAAGTAATCTGTTAGAATGTCCCTAAAGATACTCTGTGATTAGTTTTCACTGTGCAAAGCAGCAATTTAATATACTGACTGCATTCTTCTTGTGAGTGAATATGATGATGGGGGTATTTCCTGATCCTCTAAAATAAAAGTGGGTCTTTAAATGTAATTCCTATCAGGTTTAATTAAAAAAACCCCAACATTATAACCTGCATATATATATCTAGAAATCTAGTGTGTACTAAATTAGAATTTATTCCCTGTATTTTTCCTAAGAGCCAGTCTCCTTCTTATATTTTTAGTGTTTTTGCTTTCTTATGTTTCTTGATTTGCCTCCTAAATACACCGTCTACACACTCCTGATGATTTTATCTCTTTACTTACCTATTTGTGTTACATTTTTGTTCCCAAGAATGTGAATAATGGTAGATAGCAGGGTTTGTATTTCTTGTTCAGGAAATCTTTCATTTTGTGAGCAGAGTATCTGAGACATGTTTTACATGGAATTTTTTGTACACTGTAAACTATAAGTAAAGACTTACATGTTATATATTCTTTATTCTGAAAGCTTTCGGTCCTCTCTTTACTGTGGCTTTCAGTATTTTTGTACAAGAAATCCACCTCAGGTTTGTTGTGTATTATTTTCCAGGTGTGGCAGATATATTGTGTGCATGAAAAACACAGAGAAAATTATCTGTTCATGGAGAACAGTTGCATGTTTAATCCCTATGAATTAGTTGTTTACTTAGAGAAGTATTTTGTGGCTCGGGTGACTGTCCCTTTGCACATGAGTAATGAGTATAATAGATGCAGGAACACAGATGAAAGCATAGCTGAATTATCTGTGCTTCGGTGTGGGAACTGCAGAAGTGTTTGTTTATGCAGTTCTCATTCTCTCCTGTTGTGACAGGGAGGTATCTGCAAGCACTTAGTACTTGCAAAATGCGTCCAATGGTAGTTTTTCCATCTGACACACTACCTCTTTGCAGGTCTGTTAAATACTTTACACCAGCCAGCACACTGGTGCTCTAGCTGAGTGTAAGCAGTTTTACAGGTTTTCTGCAGACTTTTATTACAGCTCTGACACTAGATTGATGGACTGTTTCCATCTTGTTCTCTGTCAATTGTACACTGAAAAGAGAACTGACAGTGTGATGGATGCATGATAGTGCCACATTAGAGAGAGAGCTACTACAATAACAGTGGTTTAAACCCTAAAGTGCCTTTAACCTCATGCAGTTGCCTTTAATTTATTTTAATCTGAAACCTCACAAAATCTAACACCACAGAGTAGAGAGGTGGGGAACATAGTGAGTTTGTAAAGTAATGTGAAAAAAAGATGACAGTCATTCTTGGAGGTCCAATTAAGGCAATTCTGTGCTTTAAAGAAAGAAGTCCTCCAGGAAGCTTTCAAAAGAGAGAATATTGTTATGCTCTAGACAAAGTCAAAGGTTAGCCTGGCTAGAAAGAAGATGTACTTTACGCTGAGGGAGAAGGGGAAGAAGGGCTTGCTCTGTCACGGCAGGGAATACCCAGGTCTTGCCTGAGGAACAGGATGAACTTGCCAGGGAGCAGGCTTTTGGAGGCTGTGTCAAAAGGAATGCTCTCTGAGACAAGCCAGCGTTTCCTTTGAACACGTAAAGGTTTAAGGTTTATTTACGGTTTCAAAGAACTAGTGGTGTCTTCTCCAGAGAGATGAGGGAAAGTAAGAGGGAATACTTGCACTGCTGTTTTAACCTTTGAAATGCCATCAATGATTTTGTTAAGTTGGTAGTTTATTCCTCAGCACAAAAGGAAAGATGAGGGTCCAGGACAACTGCCAAGACTGTGTGTACAGTCCTGATTGTTCTTCGTCTGTGTGGTGAAGGAAGAGGCTCATGTGGGAGTGAGCAGGGAGGGGGGGGCTGCAAAAGGTCTCTAGTGTGAGTGTTCAGCTCTCTACCTCACACCTTCTGTTATCCCAGCACTGGGATGAGATAGGATCAGGCTGATGGACAATGAAACCTATTAAATTAACAGCACCCTGCTAGGAAGATTCCAGGGCTCATTCCTGTCTAAGTAGCTAAGTTATTTAATCCCTCTGCTTGTTAAAGTTTCAGAGCACATTGTTCTCTGGGGTGATCCTCAGTT
This sequence comes from Rhabdornis inornatus, assembly GCA_013397075.1. Taxonomy (NCBI): domain Eukaryota; kingdom Metazoa; phylum Chordata; class Aves; order Passeriformes; family Rhabdornithidae; genus Rhabdornis; species Rhabdornis inornatus. The sequence continues at coordinate 56,859 of VWZS01011044.1, forward strand.
GCTAGAACTGAGCAAATGCTACAAGACAGTGCTACTTCAATTTTTAAGGTGATTTCATTCTACTTTTTTTATTCTTTTGACATATTTGCTGCTTTTATTTTGGAGTATAATTTACCTTTTCCTGCAAGACAGTGCAACAGTGATCTCTAACAGGACGAGCAATAGAAATGCCCAGTTTGAAGAGAACACTGAGGGTGATGTTACAATTAGGAATGAGGGCACATGGAATTTCACTCTTAGGCTCTGTAATCAGGCTAAAATCTACTGTGAGTGGTATATTTAGTCTAAATCCTCTTGACTAATTTTTATTTCATATGTGAAACAAATTTCATATACATACAGTCACCACCAAAAAGGATTTGAAACTGCTGATTAATACAGGCTGATAGATATTTTTGATTTATTTGTGATCAGCTAGTAAATACAGAAGACCATGAATTAATTGGATTCACCAGTCATTAAAGATTATTAACTGAAATTCTTAGGCTGTTTTAGGATCGCATCCTATAATTACCCGTAGCACAGAGTTTTCTAATAAAAATAAATAATTTTCTAATAAAAATCTACTTGATGATGTTTATGGAGATGACAATGGAATAAACATAGATTTTACCCATATGGGTGGACTTTTATTCAAATGCTAGTTGATTGTGTTCGGTTCTAGTTTCAGTAGATTCAGTTCAGCTGAAGTTAGAACTCTACTACCTGCTTTTATCAGACCTGTACTTATCATGGCATGACTAAATACATAGATACCTTAAATAAAAGATGAGATGCACATCCAGAGTCTTTGAATAATATTGACAAAAAATGGAATCGATCTTGAACCAAGTTGATGTTGAAGTGAGATCCTGAAGTCATGCAGGGATCATAAGCCTTTGATAGCACAGTTAATAAAGGAACAGAGGGTAATGAATCTTAGTCTCTTGAAGCTGATGACATGGAAAACAAAGCTAAAAGTACAGCTACTAAAGTAGAGTGAATCCTCAAATCCTCAAAGTCTGTCTTTCTTTCTGGATCATACTCCTGTGACATAAATTGGCCAAGGGGCGTTTTTTAACCCAGAGGACTACCAGAAATCTTTTCAGTTGTGGATTACTAAAGTAAACCTTGTCACAACATCTAGGATTTTATTTGATTTCCATATATATATATATATATATATACACACACTTTTGGATTAGAATAAAGCTATTCCCTTGAGCAAGTATTTTCATTTGTCTGAATGCTTTCCCTTATTTCTGCTTCTTTAATTTAAGCATAATGCCTTTGATATTGTAACAAGATACAATAGGATGCTGTGATCCATTTTAAATGGGATTCCGTAAAGGACTCATAGTCTTTTACTTTCCCAGAAGTTACTTGTTCTGTTTTTTTCTGTATGGCATGGTATTTATTGAACAATTAGAAAAATGTTCTGTTTCAACATTCACAACAATAAAATGTTAATTGGCAGGGAATGAAAGAGGTGCTGAGCCAGCTTTTAGAGAGAAAAACAAATAATAAAAATTATATCAATTAGCAGATGAAAAGCGAATATGGGGAAACCTCTAGACTTTTAATGAATTAAAACCAACAAAATTTTAATACTTACTTAGCCAGCCTAAGCTAAAGTGAGGTGGTATAGTACCACTGAAATCAGTAGCAATATTGCAGTTTACACAAACAAAGAAACTTGAACCCGTTTTCATAAAATAAGAAAGGATTTAATAGAATTCTAGTTCACCAAAATCTGAGTTTTGTGGGCATGAGTTTTAATGGATAGGATAAGAGCAGCCCTATAGGAAATGCTGTCTCACCAAGAAACCCCATATTCTTGCCATCCACTCTTATCCTCTAGATGACTGCTGTGCAGCTTGTAACTGCACCAGCAATAATGAATGTTGCTAACCTGTTGATTTAATTCTTCTCACTTCTTTTGGATTTATCTTCTGGAAAATGCTGTGCATTCTAAGATTTGTCTTTAGCATTTTAATTTCAAGTACATGACAATGATAAACAATGCTCAGATGATAGGAATACTGATACAGGTTAAGTTTAACTCTGCATTTTTTGGCCTGGACTTTATTTTCTCTAAATTCAACTGTTTAGAAGCACTTCTATCTCTAAAGCACTGATAAACTTCCTTTACTTATCTAAGAAATTTTTTATTCTTTGTAGGGGAAGGTATACTTGGATCTGACTATACCTGCCTCGTACTGATCTCTCTTGTATAGAATTCTTGATGTCCTTGGATATCTGGCATTCAGGAGAAAGAGTGTAAATCCCTGTATAATTAGGTGGAACACATCTAATAATGATCTAGTCAACCTGGAAATGGTGTACCTGAGAAATCTAGTAGCTTCTAGACACCAAAATTTAAAAAGCAGCCAACAGGGAGGAGAACTGATTACTGGCTTAACTGTTTACAAGAAAGGATCTAAGAATTACCTTCCTTGCCACAGTGATTTGAGTAAAGTTAACAGGACTCTACAGGTGCTGGGAGAGAAGAATTAATCACTAGACAGTATTTTAGTTTGAATGTCTGTTTGTGAGTTCTGACACAGAACTCTGCTAAGCAGTGTGTTATTAATATGAGTTTTGAATAGAAATTGAGTTATTTTTTCTTTATTAAATAGAGTTCAAATATTAAATATTGAAAATGACACTGAGACTGTGTAAGATGTTGAGATACTTAAGTTCTTAAAAGAAGAGTGGGGTATTTTTTGTAGTAAAAAATATCAACTTTAGAGGATAACCTTCTTTCGAAGAGAAAATTGAGTCTTGTGTACACTAATGAGTCTAGCGCAGTCTAGGACACACTGAGTCAAATCTGTTTGCTAAGGGAAGAGATGTTTACTATATATGTAAATGGAGGACTTTAGCTTTGTTCAAATAGTAAACAGATCATTAATGATAGATAAGGTATAGTTATCAAGGACAGATCTAGAGTCATCTACAGTGTAAATTCAGTTGGCACTATTTTCCTTGTTACTAAGCCAAATGAGGTAATGCACTATCCTAGTGATCTGCTACCCAACCTGCAGCTGATAAATTTTCAAGTTTTCAATAATCAAAGTTGCAAGGTGAAAAATATGAGTCAAACTTTGTTTCCTTCATACAGGCAGAATTTTACTGTGTTTAAAAATCTGCTGTCCAAGTACAATAAAAATATTCTATAACGTAATGTGTTCCACTTTAGCCCTGAGGAATCAGACATTGTTGGGCAAGCATGGAGCAGCCTCAAAGCAAAAGTGAAGAAAAATTATTCTCTGTCTCTATGGGATTGCCCCTTACCTGTTAATTGGCTTTTGTGTTCAAGATCCCTCTGCCTGATCCACAAATCAACAATGTAAGAAACTTTGTCTTAATATTGTGCTGTATTTGCCTAAAACTGCTTCCAAAAAGATCCTTAAAATAATTAGCTGCATCACTTAGTTACTTTGAATTTTGGTAGATTTTTTCCCTTTGCAGATCACAGTGCAAAAGATTTCATCTGCCAGCTCAAGAATAGATAGATTCTATTTTTAAAAAATATTTTTAAAGCATAGAGAAGATGCTGTTTTTTATGTTGCATCATCAAGAAATAATATTGATAGACTGCATGTTCCTTGAACAACACTGGCATCTCAATCAATATTATTGCAACAAAATACAGAACATGGAAAACCTGTAGGAATTTTAGCAATGGGAGTCTCATGACTCTTTGGAATTAGGATCAATTTGCAGATCTAACAATCAGAGAAAAAGTAATCTCTTTTATATTGAACTGAAACATATTTGGTACCAAAATCACTAAGAAACAACAAACATCAAACAATCCTATCTTTTGAAGTCACTTTTCAGAGTAGTGGCATTTAAAGAGAACACTGTAGAAGCTCCAACATTCAAATATACTTTAGAGTAAGCAAATACACAGGAAATGTCACCCAAATACTAAAGGCATAGAGCATCTCCAGACCATACAGACACTTAGTGTTCACATTATTTATTTTTGAATTGAAAGGATTTTTAAAAAGTGAACTATATATTTTTTCTTGTAAATACAAGTTCTCACAGTGATAACAAACTTGCTTTATAGGTAAGAATTTGAAAAATGAGCTTCCTCAACAAATATTTGTTATATATCCTGCAAGGCTAAAAATCGTGTTTGGTGTTCACAGGTGAAATCCCTTCTGAAATGTGAGAAGTCAAGTGCTATGATTCTAATTTTAAACCTCGTCACTCAAATATGCTTTTATTTCACTCAGTTTTAGACAAAGTTTCTCGCTTAAGCTGCAATGTGCTCAATTTCTTATGTGTTGATTTTGTTTTTCTGGCAAGTGTGAAAATTTGAATTAGTATAAGAATTATTCAAAAGTTAACAATGAAGAGACACAACTAAAATGCTAATCACCAATTCCTGCTGTCTTTAAAGAGAAAATACTGAATTTTCTGTCACAAGATCACTGTACAGAAAGTTAATTGCTGCATTATAGTCATCTTATTATGCTGCAGTTGATCAAGAATATTTGTGTAGCATTTGTGAGTCTTGGACTTTTGTCATGAGAGATTGTACAATTTGATTTACAGCATCTAAAACCACTGCAGTTGTGATATCATTTTTTTCTCTAGCAGAAACGTATCACACTGCTATGATATTCCTTAAATTCCACTGGTGTTCAAAATAGTCAAATAAAGTAAGTGGTTTGTTATCACTGACATAAATGTTTATATCTCGTGGTGACAAATGTCTGAGGAGTGCAGAGTGAGTGTGTAATTTTAGCTGCTATCCCCAGGCATGTCAGTACTTTCCTTATCTCTTGAAGGCCCTAATGAATGACTCCTGCTGGCTGGGGAGAGCCCACACTCTGCTCTCACTGGCCATTTCTAAGGCATTCCTCACCGAAGGGGACCGGCCCAAATCCCACATCTCTGCTTCTGGTTTAGACTCTATTCATTGGATATGAAAACGTATTCAATTGTCTTTTAATCCATGTGATATTATGGGATGCATTTAAGAGAATGGCACTTCCCCTGCATGAAGGCAAGTGTTAACATGTGTTTCCTGCATTCCCTTTGATGCTGTGAGCAGGGACTCTGTGAATTCCTGCTGCTAGTAAGCATCAATTGAATATTTGGTAGATGGCCCTTTAAAGGAAAGGGCAGTTGTGTATTCAGCCAGTCAATTAGCCATATGCTATTTTTTTCTTTTAAGACTTCTGTCACTGTAGTTGATGTTCTGGGCAAAATGGAAAGATCTTTGATCATAATTAAATCATAATCTCAACTCTGAATACTATCAGCAAATAAAGCATGCTGCTTCAGATCAAATGTGCAACAGTGTGATAAGGATCATTAATTGAAATAGGCCAGTTCTTTAAAGCCATCAGTTACAACACATTGTGTTACAAAAATGCGGTACTATGAATCTGATCAATTCTGGGGAATAGACCGCATTTGTACATGCATCACAAGATTTTATTATCTGTACATTAACCACTTTTCCTCCATATAGCAATACAGTAGGACAACATTTTAAAACTCTAGCATTTCCAATAAGAAATAGTTTTGGCTACAACTAACTATCTAATAAAATTCTGTCTATTTTCATACAATGGCCCATTTCAAATGTATAAGAATGTATTTTAATTTAAAATATTTTTACTTATATTTAAAATAATTTTTCAACATTTAATTTTGTTCAATAAAGGATTAACTATCACATTCCGAACACTCAAATAAAACACTATTTGCACTGAAACAATTTTCTATTTTTCAGAATTTTCAGTGGTCCCTACGTAGTCTAATTTTTTGTCACTATTCTACTATGATAATGAAATTGCCACTTCTGGCAGAACTGAGGAACATGGGCATGGCCTGATAATGACACAGAGAATTGAGTCTCAGAGATCTGATTTTTCTGATAAACTCTTTTCCTCTATTTTTAATGCACGTACTTCAGAAGGGAAATTTTTAAGCAGAACTACAACCCCCTAAATTGTATGTAATTTCTAAAATCTGAGTATTCAGAAGCTAGCAGGAGATGTTAATAATTAAATTAATGTATTTAGGACTAAAGTTTCTTATGAAAATAAATTAGCTATTATTTTTAATATGTGTCTTCTAATATTATCTTAAACTTATGGGTATCTGTCAAGCTCCCAACAGGCAGGACAAGCCTGTGTGCTGTACAGCTCCCAACAGCAATTTCACTGTGTTTTTACAGGCAAACAAACTTACCATGTTTTAGAAGGCACGAATAGCTGTGCTAGGTAAGTGTTTGCAAACAGCAGCCCTTCACAGCAGTCTTTTATAAGGCTCAATGATATCTTTATTTGTCCTAATAGTGTATAAATCCCTGCCTCTTCCACCAAGTTAGTCTTCAGTTTATGGATTCAACCAAAGGTTAAATGTATTCTTCAGTCCAAAACACACTATCAAGTCAGTAGAATTCCTCCAAAACCTTTGTGACAGAAAAAATTCTCATTGTAATATCTTCTTTTTTGTCTGAAACAGTTCATTATTCATGATGGTGTATGGACTGCGTGTAGAACTTGGCTTAGGCATGCTCCTTCCACACTTGGCTCTCTAGTGAGCTCTTAAAATGGCCTTAACTCATTCATGAAGCTTTTCATTACAGTCTAGTCCAGTAACAGGAGTGATCAATCTCTATCATGATCAAATGACAAGGCATGTGGAGCCTGCCTCTGTTTAACCAGTTGGTGTCATGTGTAGGGTTGTATCTGCTAGTTACATCTTGAATAAGTTTGTGTTGGGGCACACTGCAGTCTTCTTGGACGTTTTTCAGAAGCTCTTTGACAAGGCTGTGGAAATAGGAACAGATCTTTCTTTTCTCCCCTCCCTGATGAAATTACTTTGAATTTTTTCCTGTTGGATCTTTAGCACATGGAGATTAAATGTGTATCCATAGCTGGGGAAATTTACAAAGTTATCATTTGCCATAAGTTTATTATTTAGATCGGTCATGTCCATACCCTACTTGTTGACATACATTTGACTATTTGTATTGACATTTATGGTGTGCATTATATTAGTGGCTATGATTACCTTCTAAGATTGTTATATGTAAGTGAATTTGTCTTCTCAGAGATACTTCTTCTATGTCTGTGTTGGTTTTGCAGATTCCTTTGCTTGCTGAGAAAGACATGACTAATGATTCAGAATGATCTATAACCTGATAAGCTGTCAGTGACAGATATACATTACATGGGCTAGCAGGAGTCCAGATGTGAGTGTTATAGGATACTATTCTCCCTTCAGCAGTCTTTAATTGAGATTCAGCTTTGTTTTCTAGAATTTATGAAAGTCTTAAAAATTACTGGACAGAGTTATTTGAGACTGGAGGACAGATGTTTGATGTTTCATATTATCTTCCAAACCCATTTTATTTATGTAGGACTTCTGCAAAATAATGACGTCTGCAAAATATAATTCTTCATTGTACAGATAGGTGTATTTTGTTAAAGCAGGCCTAGCTCTCAAAAACAATCACAGTGATGATTTTCCTTTTATTTCTTCAAATATACTTTGGAAAATTAGGAGAGAGAGAATTAAATCAACACTAATTCAAAACTGGCTTATTTAGTATTTTGACTAATGTATGACCTCTCTTTTTAACTCTGTAGTTTGTTTTTCCTTCTGTCCTTTTCATCTGAAAAAATGGTAACAAGGGTGCTCAAAGTTAGGAAAGGTGTTCTGGTAGTGAAGACACAGGAGCTGGGATCCAGGAAGACTGAATTTCCTATCCTGTTCTTCCATAGGCCTTGAGGATATTATATCAGTTCATTTGGTGCTTCCATCTCTCTACCTAAAAACCAGATAACATCTCAAGAATCATACTGTACATAAGCAGCCAATAACCACTAGCTGACTTTCATATCCAGTGATGAAATTTATGATACAAATGGAAAATATTATCTGCTCTTACAAATCTTGGCCAAAGTATCATTTGCTAACAAGAGGGCTTTGTCTGAGTTAAAAGAACTCAATAGTAATCTTATAATGTGATTTCTATGTTCCAGTGCTGAACATGTGTAGATGGTTCTACCATTTCTTTGAAGTGCTTCTCTTTTCTGACAGTAAAAGTAACAAGAGGCTTTGCAGTCATGAAGGAGGTGAATTAGTTCTGATTTATACAAGATTTCATTGCTTTTCACTGTAAAAATCTATCATGATGGTGAGATTCCAAGATAATACATCTATATACCCACTCTTCAATACAGTAGGACTTCACTCTGTACTCAGAAAAAAGCTTATGTAATTTATTTGCATTTATTTACTTTTTCTGCATTTTTCTTTTTTGCTTCTGGTCATGTTTAGTTGTACTTACCTTTGGAAACTGGAATGCCTTTAGGTACCCAATGGGGTTTTAGTTATAATACAAAAGTTTGAAAATTATTTACTTATCATAGTAGTATGTTGTAACTCTTAATGTGGAGAAGCCAGCTTGGAATTTCATAAAGGTATAATTTCTTATGGCAGTAAAACATCAAAGTGTTCTATATCTGCTATAACATTTGTTAATGTAGGATTTAAGTTGATACCTGCTTTCTGTTGGCAAAGGAATTCACTCAGACTTGGGTACAAAGGTGACTGTTGATCCTTGGCACACAAAACCAACTGATTATTTGAGACTTCTTCCCTTCTGCTTTTCATAGAAATAAAACTTACAAAGGAGAAAGGAGTTTAGAGCTGCCCTGGAGGGACCACAGTGACAAGCATCCTACAGACAAACACCGGCTTTTCTTCCTCAGCTGACGTTCCTCTGGAAAGAAAAAGCTCATTTGATGTTTTGGATCACTAAACTAATATTAAGAAGCTTACAGAAACAGTATTTTCTCATCTGATTATTTTCCTTCCAGGGCAGAGTTGGTAGGGGTGTTTTTCCTCCTGTGTGTTTGGTTGGTTGGTTGGTTGGTTGTTTTAAAAAGTGCAATGCAAACCTGGTAATGCCAAAAATAAGGTGACATAGAACTTGTGTGTGCCAGTAACAAGTATTTAGTATTAAAAAAATCAAAATTCTGTTATTATTCAACTACAAAAGAGATTCTAAAAGATTCAAATCAAGTAACTTTCAACACCCTGTGGTGATGCATTTGAGACACTGGCAAGTTGGCACTGGAGGGGCAGTAACTTCTTCAGAGTAGCAGAAACGGCAAAGACACCGTGCTTAAGCAGGCTGGTAACTGAAGCCACATGTTCTGCACCTTGGTAGAGCCCTTTTTTACTGTTAAGTGAAGGCACTGAAAGAAGGTTCGCTTAAATTTAGTGATGTTTTACTTCTAATGTGCATTTGTATCTTTTACTAGAAATTTTCATATACTGCTGTGCATGAGGCAGGCATGCTAGGAGATAAAATTCTATAATTTTTCTCTTATCTAAAGCTCACCTGCAAAAAATGGCACATTTTGATTTTTTTAGTCTAAGCTGATGCCAACAGAAATTTAAACTGACTCTGTGTTCACTGATTCATCTTGAAAAATTTTCATGAGTTTATGCCTGATAATCTTCCTTGGTGTACCTAATGGAATTGTGCTGGAAGGGAATGAATTCTGACAAGTTTGGGGTAAAAGAAGAATCCAATTCACCTTTCCTACACTCTGCCTGTCATCATGATATGTGATTGCCTTTGCTGCAAAAGAAGAAACAGTCTTTCCTTTGCCACCTTTGCCATGAGGTGCATCAGAGAAGAAGCATTTTGAAATGCAGTCCTAGTTCCTGAGATGTAGAGCTCATAGTCATTAATTTGGATAGGAAAGTATAGAAATGGGGGTAAGATGCAATTTTATATCATACTCTCCACAGATCTCGGAAATTTCATGTCAAACAATAAAGAGGAGCACTGAGACTAGATGTAAAAAAAAAAAAAACAACTTAGGGGGATAGACCTACCTCAGTGTGATTCATTGATTTAGACACAGCTATATATGTCAGGTAGTGATGAAATGTTGAGACAGCTGAGATTGTTCACTAAGTGAAGTCAGTCCCTTAGTAAGTGCTAGTGGTATTGAAATGAAGTGTTAAAGAATTAGTTAGCTGACTGTGAAAAAAAAAAATTGAATAGGTCTTTCAAATTACCTAATGGAAAGCTAAAGGCATTAGCTTCCAGCCAGGGGATATTAAAGGCCTTGTGCTGCATCCATTGACACAAATGGAATGACTATGAATCAAGCTCTACTACAGAAGATAAACAGCTTTCTGATAAATATGTTTGGAAGGAATCCACTATCATGCATTTCAGGCTTCCCTAAAGCAGAAATAGTTCACATGTGCTTGGACTGCTGAGCTCATTGCTACTTTTATTAATCACGGCACTATAATAATTAAAGATCATCAATAGCGTGTGTAGAATTTTAAGGATAAAATGAGTTTAGTGCCCTTAAAAAGCTTAGAGCTTAATGGGATATTACATTTCTCCAGCAAATTGTAGCAATTAGACTTCTGTTATGATCATACTTCTGAGGGATTTTCTCATTAGAAAGTGGGGAAGCTCTACCTAGATTTCTAAACTTGCAGAGATTTACGTCACAGAGAAGAAGTTTCTTCTTCTCCCCATCTTTCTGTGAAAGAAGTCAGCTCTAGGCTGAAAGGTGAGTGTTGCTCTTGAGTCACAGAACAGGTAAATTAAAGTATTTTATTAATGAATGGTTTCAGTGCTTTCAATTGATAAAGTTTGGAACTTGGGTCTGCCAGCTGACAGCAGAGGAAGAATAAAATACAGTCTGGAGTCATGGAAACTAATAAATCCTCCCATGACAATATTTAACAGGTTGGTAGAGGGGATAAAATTACCTTTCATAAAAATGCTGTGCAGATGGTAAAGCTATGGGAATTAAGACTGCATCAAAATTCTCTAAAAACGTAAAATCATGGAAATTGTAGTGGGGATTGATTAAGTTGGTGTGGAAATTGCTTCTGCCTTATAATCCTCCAAGGACTAGTTCAAATATTTTGGTTAGTTGATAAATCATCTAGTGATTTTCAACATGTGCTATGTTTTGATACTTGACTTAAACCCATAAATTTTACAAGTTAGCTCTTTATAATGTACATGGCCTGGTCTTATAGGTATTATGTATGCAGTGTGTAAAGGGAACTCAACAACTGGATGATTTCTCTAGATTTTACCCTTTTCAGGAATTAGACACTTATTTTGACCTGTGTGTGGGTATTGGGTGCACTTGAGAGAGGTCTTGGTCTTTAGCAGCAGCCCTTTCTTAAGTCATGTATGAGAGGTCATGCAGAATCTTTTCAGTTTCTGTACCAAGAGGGTGAGGGATGTGGACAAAGGCATTGGCTTCTCCAAAAACCTTTGCACCAAACAATACATCCTTGATAAATCTCAATACTAAACTACATTATTTTCATGTACACTCAGCTTAACTGTAATTACATATGTAGATTTCTGTTAAATAAGATTCCCAGATTATTAGCACACTGAGAGACTGTGACACTCCATGTGATAGTGGTGTAAAAAAATACTTTAAGGCAAGGAGAGGCTTTGTGTCAGAATTGTATAAGACTTTGCTGATACTCTGATAAGTGCCGTAAAATTTCATAAAATCTGCTTCTTCCTTAGTGGTGCCTTCACCCCTTACACTCATTCAGTTTTGTGTTGGGTTGCAAAAAAATGGGAATAGCTGAAATAATTTGATGTCTGACTTTACAAGACAAATTAGGTACAACTGTAGACCAAATCCACATTCTTTTGATTCTGTACTTTTATTATTTTCTTTCTTCAATACTTCTCTGAACATACTTCAAAAAGAATGTTGTGCCTTTTTAAGAGACCAAATGTATATAGACATTTGATTTGAGATAGAGTCAGCTTGAAATATAAACAATTTGTAACTGCTAAGATGCTTGAAGGCTTTTTCATTACATTCCTCTAAAATTTGGGCCATATAAAGGTCAGCAGAGAAAAGTAATAGTTGGAAAACAAAAAGGAAAACTTTTGTTTCAAGCAAATGAATGAAAATAATTTTCTGTTAGATAGAGATTTGCAGAAGGGCTGATTAAAAAAAAAAAGCGTTTTTTAAAAAACTTTGCCTTTTCTACCAAAATGTTGTATATTACTAGCATGAAATACTTGTAAAAGCAAAGTTTTCGTGATTTATGGTGTTTACTTTTTGCATAGCTCAGCTCAACAATGAAAGGAGTCTATGCAGTTGCTCTTGGGCTTAAAGTCAGCTGTTATTTAGTATCAACAGTCTATCAACTAATAAAAGCTACAGTGTTTGATTTACAAATATCTCCCACCAGGAGAAAGATTTTGTTTGTTATGAAGGACCTTTTCCAGTGCTGTTAAAAGAATCACAGAAATATTTGGTGTTTGTTTTAGGTTTATACATCTGGCCTCAGTTTCCTATCAAATATTTGCACTTTTGAGCTAAAAATTGCTGGTTTCTGTCAGCAGTGCACATATCAACAAAGGAAAACAAGAACAGTAGTGGGAGTGGAAGACTTTGATCTTTCACATTTTTCTCTCCAACCACTGATGGTGATTTTTGACCCCCATGTGTTAAAAAGGTCAAAGAATCCACTGCTAAGTTCATGCCAGGTGTCCTCAGATTGACAACAGATTTGTTTTATGGAGCACTGAAAATGGAGAGACAAAAGATGTTTCATCTGAGGTAGCACAAGAGAGGGAGAGTGAGGAAAAAATGCTTGTGTGGGCATTGTGCTTAAACCATCAGAAAAGCACTAGATAAATAAAGTAATAGCAGCAGTGGTGCCAGTGATGGCACCTGTCAACTAGGAAATCAGTTTTGTGAATGTATGTTATTTAACAAATATTGTTCATAATGATATTGTAGTTTGTTTGCAAGCTAAGCTGATTATAAGAAAAGAAGAAAAAAAATTAAAGTAATGCACATTCTGGGTCAGGGATTACCCAGAGGCTTGAGACACACCACATATTCATTTTTTGTTAGTCTGGAAAAAAATGTACTTCATGTAAACACTTTTTTTTTTCTGCTGCAGGAGCTGAATTATGCTTAAAATGTGATGTTTTCACACATAAATTGAGTCATGTCAATAAAGTGAGTTAACAGTATTTCAGTTAACAGTAAGTACCTAAATATTACATTTTAGAATTAGAGCACTTTTTCTATAAAATGGTAATTTAAGATAACATTGACAGTACACCAAAATATAGATTTTGCTTTACAAGGTATAGCTGTTGTGCAAAACATTTTAGACCTCCTGAATTAATAATTTTAGTCACTCTCTAAGATATTTCTTTCCTATTAGAACCTTGTTCCTGCATGCTTAGAGCTCATATAACTTTGCTACAATATGCAAAACCATTGAAACTAAGCTTAAGAGCATTTTTAAACTATCATAGATCACTGTTGTTGTTCTAGACTGCTTTCTATAATATACAAATATCACTGGCATAAATATTTAATAAAGTTTTTCATAAAAATGTGTAATAAACATGAATGGCTCTGATACACAGGTATTATTTATTTATATACATCACAGGGTTTTTGAAGATTTGTTGTGGTAGCTGCTTTTCCCAGTGCAGCAGGTCTCCTTCAATGTGTGCAACAGTAAGTACATGGGTAATTCTGTTGAAGTGCATGCACTTCATCAGGACTGAAGTCAAAGCGAAAAAAAAACATACCTTGATGGAGAATACCCAAAGGCAAGGCAGACAAAAAAATAAAGGGAAAAAATGTTATTATACTCATTTTAGTCATAGCAACTAGATACACAGAGGTTAAACCACTTGCCTCAGGCCATAATGAAAGACTGTGAAATAGTAAGGAACATAACTGGATTTCTTTTATCAATCCAGTCTTAAGCAGGACATATCCTTCCTTTTGGAGAAAAATTGTCCTATGTAATTTTTGACAATGTCAGAGTAGGATATTTCCCTTATGAAAGACTTGTGAGTTACATACTTTTCTGGTGGAAATTTGCAGCAACTCAGTGCTACTCAGAAACTGTGGAAATTTGGTGGTAGTGTGTAACTAAAATAATTATGCTGGCATAATTACTGAGAAGTAATCACTCAGTTATTAAGAAACTAGGTGTGTAGAAGGACGTGTATATGTCTGCATAGAACAGGGAGGCAGCTTTCCAGTTTTACTTGCATGCCTTTCCATATTTCTTTATATTTATTTATTTGAAGGACTTAAATGTAAATCTGGCTTGTGTAATGCAATTGTATAAAAATGCAAATCATATTTCTCACGGTCTTATTTACATATTAGTGTACATGATGTGTGTTGATAAGACCTAAATTTACCTAACACTTACTAAAAAGAAGGAAAGGCAAAATACCCTAAACTCAGAAATCCCTTTAAATGTAAAATAATTAGAAAAAAGGAAAAGAAAGGACTTTTTCTGCTTGTTGTTAAGAGCCCTATACTGACTTGTATCCATTTTGGGGCTTAGTGCTCATGTGCCAACTATTTTCCTGCTTGTTCCCTGTGAAACGCATGGTTGCTCTTAGACAGGTTCTGCCCGTGTCATTACTGTGGTAGTTTTTGTTCACTGCATGGTGGTGATTTCAATGCTAAAGTGGTTTCCTCATGCTCATTACTTTCTATTTATATAATTAGCTGTGCACCCTATTTCTTTTTGGAGGAATCAGGGAAAAAGCCTTTTCTGGTGTGGCAGGCAGTTAATTACACCCTTCAAATTCTGTCTGTGTACTTCAGTTATGAATGTTTTATTAGTAATGTACGGAGCAAGAAAATGGAAGATAGTGGCGTGTCCTGAAAAGTAATGTTAAATTGTCACAAAAGTCTTTGAATTTTTGAATTCATTAATATGGGTAAGAAATGTTTTTCATTTTTAATATCTGTGCTCAGCTTAGTAGAAAAGCTCACTGTGTTTGTGATTCAATATGTATATGCTTTCTGCCTCTTTAATTTGAAAATTAAAGATCAAATCAGCTTCACTGAAAGTTACCAATCTAGCTTTTTTTAAAAAAATACATGATTTGACACTAACTATTGTACTCTAATTACACTTAGAATTAAGCTTATTATTGAAGAATGTGGATTAAAATATAAAGAAAAAAATCTGCATCTGTACTTAACTTGATATTTGTTCAACAGAAACGTTCCATGGATTTTTCTTTAAAGAAAACAAATTCAGTGTGTTAGAAAAAGCTTCTCCTTCCACATAGGTGAGAGGCCTTTGAAGTCAATGACACGGTGTATAGTTTCTGCTCAGCTATTAAAAACTTCTGCTGAGTATTCTCAGTCACGTGAGCAGAGGCATTTTGCCACTTGTCAAACCTCCAAAATAAAGTTTGTTGCCTGGCTGGCTCAGGCTGGAATATTTAACTGTGTCTTTTGTCCCGAAATAAACATAACCTGGTTATATTTGTGAGACTTAACGATTCCCATTGAATGTATTAATGAAGTGGTCTTTGGCATTCTCCCCAGGCTTTTGACAGTCAAAGGTTGTTTAGATAAAGGGAGTATTGGTGAGAAAAGAATCAATATTAATTTAATATGGAATTATGAATTAAGCCTGTTAAACTTGCATGTCATGTTAACTTTTCACTTCTAAGTGCTTCAGATATTTTCTATTTTCTCTATTAAAACCCAGTAGTCTATATTAATAGTTTTATCGAGCTGCATGAATAGGTTTTTTTTTCTTTTAAATTCTTTCCATTGTCTCCCAGATACTAGCACCGATAGAGATTTTAGGGCACAGGAAACCCTAAAATATTTCACTGTGTCTCTCAGAAAAAAAATTACATGAGAAAAATATTGAGATTGGTTTCATCTGTCTGTAAATACATGAACAAGGATCTTCTTTCTTTTTTTCCCCTTATTTTTTGCCCAAATAGTGTTTGTTTAGAGTACAGTTGCCTGCATTGTACTCCACACTAAGTAGCATGTTTTTTGACTCCTGCTGAGCAAATAAAGCCAAACAACTTTCTGTCTCAGCTCAGGATTTTATTCAGGTTGTGTTTTAGATAATTTCTAGAAATATCCTTACTTGGTTAAAATTAAAGTTTTGGCTGTAGGAACTGAGGTCTTCTTGTTCCTATTGTGCCTTTTCCTTAACCTAGAGTGAAAATACTTCAGTTGACTTTAGTGGAAGTGACTTTAATTAGATCAGACCTTGCTAAATGTGCAGATGCATTCAGAATGGAGAATGTTTTCCTGTAATTGCTCTATACTCGGCAGTTTATAAATATGTTCATAAAGTAGCTTAGACTGATGGGAGCTGATGAGATTCTGAGCGATGTAATTATATACTTTTGCCATCTAGTACAACCAAAAAATGTTTATCTGTTTTTTTTTTCCTTGTCTATATTAATAAGCTGTAGAAGTAAATAAAAATCCCTGCAGCAGTGGAAAGCATAATCATCCTGATTGTTTATTCCGAAAATCCCATTCACTTAAAGGGCTGGCAGTCTTGTCTTGAGTAGCATCATCGAGCAGATGCTTTTGTTGTAACAACCAGAGAAGAACCTGGACTCTAAAGATTGCATTTTTAATGGTAATGCAGCAGTTTTGGCGTAACAAACTTTGTAGTGCTATCCATGCATGTGAACTCTTGGACAGCTCATGGTGCAATCCTTACAGGTACTATTTCACAATGACCTAGGTGATATCTGGATATAATAGCTCTTCTGATCCTTATGTGCAATCAGATGCCCTGCCCCCCTTTGTGAATCATTGGTGTAATTGCTGTGACTGGTCCTATCAAGCATAACACATACTGATATTAATCATCATTCTTTTGCCTGTCTCCCTCTGGGGTTACTTCTCTGCATCTGAGCCTGCTTACTCCTTAATTGTGTCTGGGGACCCCAGATTTTCCTTGCATTTCTCAGTTTTTGTCCTTAGATCATTACTACTCTGCAGACAGATACAGCCTGCATTACCTTTGTTGGCTTTTTGCCAGACACCTACTATTGTTTAGATAACGTTCAGGTAACCCATACTAAACACTGCATTGCCTGAGCTTGCTCTAAAAGCAATTTTACAAACTCTCTGGGCAGCTAAATAGAAAAAAGAAGTAAACCATCATCTTCTATAACTAATTATACCTGTCTTTTAAAATTCACTTACAAATATGGGAACAGATAGAAGTAATATAAACCCAGAAGAACTCCCTAAATGATGCCCAGGTGTACTATGATGCCGCATTCAGAATTGACTTGCTACCTATAAATTTCTAAGATAACTCCATCCACAAGACTGCTCACTTAAATATGATGGGCAAGATGGGTAAAAAATGAAAAAAGAACAACTTCAGGAAACATTTTCTCCCTAGACTTTATGTATAAGCCAAAATTTTTTCACATTCTGCCTGCTGTGTCTCTCCTTTCTTACAGTCCCCAGGGAAAAAGAGCTGTTTTCCTCATGACAGGCTATAAACAGTCTTTGAAAAAAGAGTTTGCCCAGGCAGCCCTGTTGATGCCCCCGCAGGGATAGTAAGCAGTCCCCTGCTTGATAGAGAGGGTGGCTGGAAGCACTCACTGCAATTTTCTACCATCACAGGTAGAAAAAATGCTTTCCTGAAGAAGGATGGAAATAAGACTTCCCTGCTTTTCACCATCTATGGATCATGTCAAATAGTAGAAATGGTTTATGCATGGATTGCTTATTGACCAGTTGCCAAATTGTTACTGATGCAGTTGATTCCCTCATGTTAACTTAATTTCTAGTGAACAACTGTAACATAAGGAAGCTTTCATGAAGTCAAACTAACAACCCACTGGTTTGTAAGTGTATAAATTGTAAACGACACAGAGCCAGTCACCAGGAGGCCACTGAGTGCAGGCACTTTACAAAGCAACAGAGGTTTTTAGCAGATAGGGAGAAAATTCCTTTTGAGTAATTTGAGTCTGCACACAACCTGCCTTCGATAGATAGGACTGGGATTTGGCCCATGACAGTGTCCTTGTGCCAGTTATTTCTGCTTGGGCTTTGAATTTCCACCTTCCATGATGACTCTCCCACCAGTTCTGCTCTGTGTCTTCCAGAACTCTGCTTTTCTGCCACGGCCAGGCAGGGCTTCTCTGCAGATTATTAAGCCCCCAAGGAGCATTGTCTGAAAAGAAAAAATAATAAATAGAGATGATTTTAAACCTATAAGACTTCCTGTTTTTAAAAAGATAAATGGGAAGAGTTTTTATTGTAATCTGTTCAAGCCAGAACTTACTCCTTGGTGTTTATCTCATGAAAGAGTGAAACCCCATATATTCAGATGCAGCTTCCCAAAGCTCAGCTCCTCAATTCATGTGTGATTCAAAGTGAACTGACTTTCAGTTCAGGATTGAGCATCTGTAGCTTCCACTAGCTTCACTGGGAGCCGTTTTTATTCGTCATTTGGGATAATTGGGCCCTTGGAGATTCTGGCCACAGTACTCACAGGCATGGCCAGGAGGTGTCCCTGCCTGTGGCACGGACATGGCAGCCTGTGATTTCAAATGTTCTTGCTGAGCCCAAAAAACACTAACAATGAATCAAGGGAGGAAAACCCTGAAGTTTGGGGCTTTTTGTTTGTTTTTTGTTTGTTTTGTTTTGGGTTTTGTTTTTATTTAGTTTCCATTTCATTTTCCAGGTAAGCATACATTTTTATGTAGCTCTTTTCTCAAAGCTTCTTCCTGCCCTGCAGAAAGTGATTCTGTAGATGAACTTCCAAACTTTCCCTGCTGAAGGAAGGAAAACCTGCAATCCTGCAGATTTACAGCATTTTCAGACTGTTTCTTTCTATCACAACCAAATCACATTGCCTGGTAATCTTAATCTCCTCTCACTTAATGAGAATTTTTAGGCATTTTACCAACACAAGCGCTCAGCTGACCTGTGTATACTATTTTTCCTTCTCTGTGGTTCACTTGTGATTTGCAGCTACTATCCTTGCATTTTGTGGATGCTTCTCACTGAATTTGGGACACTAAGCAGGTTTTTGAATGTCTTTTGATTGGTTGTCAGTAAACCTTGGTATACAATTTTAGAAAAAATATTAAGTCTTCAACAACTAATGGTAATTGTCACTCCTGAAAGAAATTCTGTGTCTTTTAGAGGGACTCTTTAGTAGCATGGTGTTGTCTGTTCTCAACTGTCAACATATTTAGTAGAATATTTAGCAGTATAATTTAGATTATCTTAATATTAGTGACACAAGATTACTGTACATAGAGGGAGTAGCAGAGAAGTCTATTTCAGCTGTGGAAGGCTGTGAAAAATCTACTGCTATATTTAAGAGATGGGCAAAAGTCTGAAAGCAGAGAGAAAAGAGGATGTTTAATGTCAGATAAACAGCCATCAAAAGACAAAAGTTACATGGGCTCTCCTGCATGCCAAAAAATCAGAAAAATATATCTGATTTGAAAATTGCCATCCTGAGCCCTTGGAATTAGACCTTACTTCAAATGCCTATCAAATGTGATTGTGTACAACACGGCCATCAAACTTAACTTTTATCAGGAGATGGTTAAGAATGAGAATTCTCACAGTGTGTGTATTCTCCTATTTTGTGTTACCATGATAGAGGGTTTTAAGGACTGAGCTACATTGCTCTTTTTTCTTTTTTTTTTTTCTTTTTTTTTTGTCTCATGCATGGAGGTCTCAGACTTGAAATCAGGAAACTGCCTGTGAATTTTTTAATATGGTTTTAGGGGAGGACAAGGGGCATTTTTTTATTGGATGAAACTAAGTGTGTTGCAAGAGCTGATCAGTGGGACCCTCTCATGGAACAGGATTACAAACAGAGACTGTAGCTGTGTGAACTCATTCAGCCCTGTGAACCACTGTAGCTTCCTTGGGCTGTACTCTGATCCATGGAGAAACCAACATGATCTGACTCTCTAGGCAAAATTGCATAAGGTTGAAGTGTATTAACCCTCGTCTTTCCTTACAGGGAGTTGGATTTTTATTCCTGTGCATTTTGGGAAATGTATGTTTTCAGACAGGCAGGTGTGGTAGTTTGCTACTGCACAGGATCAACTGCTAGAAGGGGGGTGTTGACTTTTTGCAGCATCCAGAGCACTGGCTGACATGGAAGAATCAATATCAGATGGTTGGATGATGAAGTTTTGACAATTGTTTTTGCATCAACACTCTCACAAACAGTATTCCAAAAAAAATATTGTCCCACCTTCCTCAGAGGTGGGACACAAGGGTTTATGAGTGACAAGGCAAGTATATTCCATTCTTTGTAGAAGATAGATGTTAGGGAACTATTTAACTTCACTTCTCATGTATACAGAATCAGCAAGGAATGGCCAGTGACAGAAGTAAAAGACTGGAAAGGAAATGCAGGTGTCATCTATTTGATCTCATCCCCTTGCTTTGCAGGAAGAATCTCTTGGGAGATGGTTGTCATACTGTTTCTTGAAAACCTGCCAGCTGCAAGGGTGTCAGAGCTTTCATACATAGGCTGTTCCAGTGCTTAATTGTCCAGGGCTCGACCATTGACAACTGCTTCCTAATATATTAAACCCCCACTGCTGTCACTGAGTATTCATAATTCCTCGAGGAACCATGTAGAAAATCAGTCTTTATACTCCTCATTGCAATATTTCATGTAATTGAAGAATTTACAATCTTCAGATTTTTGGTCTCTAAAATGGAAGAATTCAGCTTTTCCCCGACCTTTCTGCAAAGCTTAACAATTTCCAAACCCTTCAGCATTTTTGTAATTCAACTTTTAGAGTCTCACTGATTCCTCTAGCTCCTTCCTAATGAAGCACTTCAGCCATGACATCATCAGAGGAAAGCAGAATTACTACTTGTGCTTATGGGTGACCTCCCAAACAATGTTCCTTTTCTTGCAGCATCTGCATATTATTAATTTGACTTATTTTATAGCTGTGTTGTTACTCTCAAACCTTTATTCAGTGCTGCTGCCAGCACGGTAATTTCCCAGTTTATGTTTGTATATTTGCTGTTTTTCCTTTCTAAATGATGTACTTTATACTTTTTCAGTGCTGTTAATACAGAAACACCAAGACTTAATAGAATTATGTATTGCCCATGCAACATTGCCATAAAGCATCACCTGATTCTTAGGTTTAAAGATCATGAATGTTTATTTACCAATATCTTGCTATTTTATTTATTGTATTTGTCACAGTGCTCTGCTTTGTATATGCTTATGCTTGCTCATGCATGCTTTATGAATATAGAAATTAGATCTCATTAGCTTGGTAATTACACCAATGATAAACAGCTGTTTGTTTACTGTGCAGGGCAAGATATCTATAGAATTTCCTTACTTTTCATGCACAATTGTTTGGAATCTCTGTTGCAATAAAAAAAGTATATGGGTCTGTAATATCTGCTTTTAATTGTTATTGCCAGCTCAGTACAATATCAGACAGAGAGAAATAAAAGAGAATTGGAGTATTCTTTAGACATCCAAGAAGCCATGATCTGTGCTAGTAAAATACTTACATCTCTCTGCCTTAGACTAGAGCTCTATAGGCTGTACAAGCATGCAGAAAGAACTTCCAAAAGACATCAATGGAATACAGACAGAGGGATGCACAGCAGTGTTATATGTCATTTCTGCAAATTGAGTTAGATTGAATGTTAATAACATGCAGAAGCCTCTTGCAATCGAGGTTTTCAGAGCTCCTACTTGCCCTTAGATTTCAATCCACTTGGCCCCCTGCTTCCCCCATATACAGCATTCCCAGGACAAGGAGTCCCCTGTGGATTAGTGATGAATCAATCCCTATGATAGAAGTACTAGTCAGAAGAATTAATATTAATCTTTTGGAGGGTACATGATAACAGAATTTTTTTTAAGATCAGAATAGTACAGTACTGCCACACCTGGAGAAATGAGGGCAACAAATCAGTGTGGATATCCACAGTGCTCTGAAAAAGCTCCCAACTGGTGGAACTATTTCTACATTCCTGAGTTCATTTCTTCATTTCTGATCAGAGTAGGATGCAGGAACCTGCAAAAAAAACAAACCAAACCAAACCAAACCAAACCAAACCAGCCAATCCAAAACAAAACAAAACCCCTAAATAAACAAACAAACAAGCAAAAAAACCTCCAACCCAAACAAACAAAAAAACCCACAACCAAACAGAAACCAGAAACCAGAAACTTACCCTTATTCTCATCTCTCTGAAACAGCATGTGTTGGTTGAATTAACCCCCTCTTCATCCTGTAGTATTTGCTGGTTATCAAAGTGGGAAGTAACCATTGGATATGTAGGCAAATTCATGTGGGAAAAAAAAGTGTAAAAGATGGTGTACAGAGAGAGCCTTCCCTTTCCTGACTCACTGGAGTGTTCCAGAACGTAGAGGAGGGAAATGTAAGAAATCCTTGCAGAGAAGGTTTCATAAAATAAACTACCTTCTCATTTAAGGCAATACACATACAAAGAAAAGATCAACCTGTTCCTAGACAAACCCTTCTTTCAGTTTCTTTATCCAGCGATAATCTTCTTAGCTAGCTGACTCTTCAGGTGGTTAACAGCATAAACCAAAAGCTCACTTAGGTAGGGAGATCTTTAATCATATGTTGTCTGTATGCTTTTTCATGATGTCAGTGTTAGAAAGGAAGTAAGCATTACCGATAATATTATTTGCTAAAATGTTTATCAGAATCAGGCAATTATCTGACTGTCTCATTAGTTGGATTGCCAAAATGTAGTGGGTATTCTACGTTTTGTGCTGTGATTTTTTTTTTCATTGATTTCTCTGGCCTTTCAGTTTATTTTTAGAAATAGAAAATGTGTCATTCTGGCTGCTTTTTTCATTTCTGAGAAAACAGAATGTCCCACAGTGGGAGAGTTTTCAGGTATTCATCAGCTATTCTCGAAAAAACATATGATCACACCATGGCTGCTCTGAATCTCAGTAGATGAAAGTGGGGAAATAAATTGCAGAATGCTTTAGGATGTGAGGAGTTGAGAAGAATACGTATATTTGAGTATATTTTTAATAAATGGTAGCTGTCTTTTCTGAAAAACTTTATCCATAGTGCAGGAGAAATCTGCAGCATGATGTAAGATCTTTTTATTCAAAATTAAAATTGTCTGAAAACTAGTTTTTCCAAATCTCAAAATCCTCCTGAGTGTTCTCAAATATAAGCAGAAAATAAAATTTTCAGTATTGATATTTTTATTTAAATCTTGGAACAGTCGAGTACTTAGTAAGGGGGACTGTGGTTTCAGGACTGTGCGTTTCTAAAGTGTTTGGCACAATTGGCTGGTGTGAATTTGGCTTTTTCTCTGAAATCAATGAAAGTTTTATGTATTATACTCTCTTTCTCTCCTTTTTTTCCCCTCTGCAAATCTAATGGATACTTCTCTGGGAAGTGTACCCATGTCCCCATATCTCCAAAGTCCAAGTAGAGGGAAAGGAGCAGCTTTTAGAGGAGAAGTCAGAGAGGCCAGAGCTGTGCTCATCCTGTTCTGAGTGAGGTCTGCTAGGAGATGTGTGCAACATAAGGCTGCAATGCTTTTCCAAGTCCTGCCTGAAAGTACTTCTATGGATTGAGCATGATTTAACAGCTATGTTCAATTCAGTTACAAAATCTGTTGTGTGAATGAACTGGGAATGTGTTGTCAAATAGCAAATGAGAGTGACCAGGAGCTGGCCTAGAGATAAGGGGCTTCTCTGCAGTTGTCTTGGGCTTCCTGGTGATGTCTGGGATTCTCTGGCAAGATTGCAGAGACTGTGGAAGCAGTTTTACTTATAAGCAGTAAAACAATTGAGATATATTATTTTGGAGGTATTCTCTGTCCTTGACATTTAATTTTTGTTTATCAGAGTGTGATTTAAATTTCTACTATTAAATGCAACCAAATTTCCTCAAAATGTTCCACAGCTATTGTTTTCAGTCATATCATTCTGTTCTCTGTGCATTTTCCCCAATTACTCAAAATATGTGTGTGTGCAGAGGTTCACAGTGTTTTTTTTCATCTTGAAAGCTCTTGTTCTCTTAATAAACTCATTTAAAAGTTTGCATTCTGTGAGAGTTTTTTATAACATACAGAGCAAAATTAAAAGAAACTTTTTCTTACATGATGTCTGTGACAAACCAAAATTAATTAAGTAACAATTTCAACATTAGTTATCTGGCAAGAAAGTATGTATTCTTTGAAATAATGAAAATTATAAATTTAGGAGACCAGTGACGTTTGCAAAATGTGTGGAACTCAAAAAAAGAGTTCTTTGTTGCAAGCTGTTTTCTCAAGTCTAATTAGTATTGCTATTGGCTGCTATGTTGTAAGTAGAGAGTTGCTACATATCTAACAGTTGATTACATGCAGCAGGGGATGGAGTGCTGGTTTCCTGAAAGCATGATTTTGTGGTAGCTATCATTGATTTTTCTGTATTAGAATATCTCCTATGTTGTTTTCCAGGCTATGCTCCTATTTCCAAAGCAATATTTAATTCTAAACTTACATATTTCAATTCATAAGTATCTTGTGAGGAAGCCTAACTAGCCTTTATGACTGCCTGTAAATCAGGTAAGTTCCTTAGCTTTCATTGTCTGTGATAAGTCTCATCATTGCAAACGATGTAGTTCAGGATAATGAGATTGGACAGGCCCCTCCCCTGGTGATACTGATAATATAGAGTGGCTGTGTTGGCCCTGCAGTAGATGATGCACTGGCACAGTCCCGTCTCAGTGGAGTAGCAGTATATAGTGTGGAAGCAGAAATCCATCTCCATTGGAGGAGGAATTCAGGGAAATTCTAAGCTAGAGGTGGCACAGCTGGCATAGCCCTGGTTACAGGCTGGTGGAAGGACCTCCAAACTGAAGGTAGGAGAACATGAGTGGAGTTGCTGTCTGCCCACTACTTCATCTTTCTGCCACAAATTCCTTATTCAAAAAGTAATCAGCAGTCAACAGGAGTAAGACATATTGACAGGACTCTACTGTACCTTAGAAGCAAGGTCAAATTAAGTGACATTTTACTATGGAAAGGTAGTTACTGCAACTGATTGTAGAAAGACTTCAGTCCTTATGGTTTGTGCACCATGAGGTGCTGCATGTGGCCACAAATTCAAAAAGAACGTATTTAAATTTCTGGTTTCTTGTATCTTTTAGGAGGTAGGAGTGCGAAGTCAGAATTCCTGCTATTACTGTTGATGATAGATCCTGGATACTACAGTCTGCTTGCCATTAATTCAGGATAATTAATGAAAAGGAAATCTCATTGTAGGGAGCAGAGATTGAATAAAACAAAAATCCAGGAACGACACATTGTGTAGTCATCACATTAGGAGGTGAACCTTGGTCCAAAGAAGAACACAGCAGGTGAAAGAGAAGAAGATGCATGAGCTGTTAATGTGGTCTTTTGGACAGCTTTGCTTTGAAGGGAGTATGTAATTTATATACAATTATGAGGAAAGCTGTGAAAAGCCACTTCTGGAAAAAAAGGAAATTGGGACATTTTCATTGCCATACTCCCTTCTACTTTAAGAAGTGATAGGTCACATTCCAGTGGAGAATTGTGGTTTCTGCTACAAGATCTATAAACACCCCAAAAAGTTTATGGCAAGTGAAAGAACTGTGAAATTTCCCTCTGCTCTCTCCTTTTAAATTTATAACCTGAAAAATGATCCTGTACAGTGCTGTGGGAGAGATGAGTATTAAAAGCATTTTGCAAGGCAAAAAGATTTCTCCGGATTGGGATTCCTTTATGTAATGAATCTCCATCCAAGCATGACCCTAAAAAAATGATGGAAGATTTATCTTTTGATCCTTACTAGTTTAGCTCACAATTCTGTATATTTTATATCTTGCACTACTCTCTGCTGATGAAAGTTGATAAAGGTCCAAAATTTTGTGGCAGGGATGACAGAACAGGAGATGAAGGATCATGTATGTTACTCTTTCTTCATATCTGCATTTGGCAGTGCTTCTTGCATGTTGACTTCATGGGCTGTGCATGGTTAAAGTACTAAGAGAGGAAAAGTGTCCTTGGATGCAAGTTTGAAAAAATGCAAATGATGAATTTCTAGTTGTGAAGTGAATTGAATTTCAGAAAGAGTTGGGTGGCTTTAGAGAAAATCCAGGTTGGTGTCTTTGGCAGACTCTGCTTCTACAAAGGCACCCTGAAGAAAAGGGAGAAAGTCCCTAAAAAAATAATTACCTGATACATATTCCTAGCAGGGATTGTCTCTTTATTTGCTGAGAGGGCATAATGGGAACCTGATTCTTGGCTGAGGTTTCAAGGCACTACAAGAATATAAATAAAATATTAATAGTTCTGCACAGAAGGAATGTCAGTATTATTGTAGACCTTTTATAAGGTAATTCATCCCACGAATTAACCCATTTCTTTTTGACAAAGGAATGACAGGACTGTCTTTTCTAAAAATAAATATATTGATTTGCTTTAATATTCTGTCTAAATTAATTTTAGCTATGTGTTAATTTTATATGAATCCAATTTTTTTATTATACTTGTAATATTTTCATCATATGCAATGGCAAGCTGGAATGAGCTGATTCAAATGCCCAGATGGGGAAATCAGTCCTGGCCTGAAAAGCTGGCAAACTAGACCTTACCAGTAAAAACACCTGTAGACCCCAGAGCATACGCGGGCCTCCAAGGAAGACACCACACTGCAAACCATGGGTGGAATCTTCTGTTGCAGTGGCCTCTGTACAGAACAACAGGAGGTTTCAGGAGGAAGATGGTGTGGCTGCACTGTGGAAGTTATTTCAGCACTGTGATGTTGGTATATGCAGGGGAGAGGAAAAGACACTCATTTTTCTCATAACTGTCTTAAATGGTCAAATACTTGCAAAGAATATGGATAGGACTGGGAAGCAGATTTAGAGAATGGGATAGCAGCCTTGAACTGTGCTTTGTGGAAGGTGTTTGGATGGGGTACATGTCATGGAGGTTGAAAGGAAGGTTACAAGTGGAAATGGAAGAAAACACCAAGTGCTGCTCTTGCAGCTAACTGTGTTCCTTTTCAGGTACCACTCCTGTTCAGCAGCTGGCAAAGCTAGTGCTGCATACATAATTTTCATAGAGCTTTATAAAGTTTCAAGGTGAAAGGTGTTAAAAATGAAAGATTATTGCTACTATTATTGCTTTCCCTATGTTCTTTGTTCAGAATTATCGTCTAGAGTTTTTTCTCTTTTCACAGTAATTTTCAGTCCCAAACATTTTCTGCTCAGACTGAGATAGGACTGAGGACTGTTCTGGTTTGGAAAATACTACAAGCTGACTATGAGAATTACTACAGCATTGGAATGTGCTATAATCAGTGGGGAAAGTAAAAAAAAAAATAAGGACTACTTGATTTCCCTTGCGAATTCTACTATCATTTATGTGAGATGTAATTAATTCATCATTGAAAATCTATGCAGTGGAACAAGTAAAACTTGTCTTACACTGTGTTTTCCAAAGCATAAGGGAATCTTAGCTTCATGCAGACTTTTGTTTTGTTTTTATGACAATCAAAGTGTACTCCTGAGTTTATGAAATATTCTTCATGCAGAGAAGCTAGCCTTCATGGCAGCAACAGTAATCAATAGTTTATTTTGTGCATTAATATTTCTATCACTGTTCAGGATGATGGGTACATTTGTATCTTCTGTTCCAAGGCGGACCTGCTCTTCACCTGAGACTTGTCCCTAGATTTTGATCTATGGATGGACAAGCACCTGGGCTGCCTGACAGAGGGTCGAGAAGGGACAGAGTGGACACTTAGACTGGCTGAACTTGTGACCCTCCTTATCTCTTAGCTGCCCTGTGGTCCTAGTCCTGCTGGAGATACAGGGTAGCGCTGCTGTGCCATGGCAGTGGGCAGGAATCCTGCCCCTATTGCCTGCAGAGCTGTCAGCATTTTATGCCTTCCCTGTACTGAGAGCTTCCTCTTGCTGGCTTGGAGGCTGAGCAGGTAACAGCGCTCACCCTGAGTGAGTGTTGTGATGGGGCAGGTGGGTTTTCTCTCTGTGAGACAATGAGAGGCAGAATATTTTTAATACTGGGAGAAGAATGAGTAAAGGGGATATCTGTGTCCTTATACACACAAGCAGGCCCATATAGCAGTTAAGTGATACCATGAATACTAGTTATCACAAAATTTTTCTTTACATGATAGTATTATAGAATTCTGGTTATGGTTCTTATAACTTGCCTTTTGTTCAAGCTGGCTCTGTAACCACAAAAGCTAAGAAGTTATGCACATGAAATACCACTACTACCACTACCACTACTACTACTACTACTACTACTGCTACTGCTGCTGCTGCTGCTGCTGCTGCTACTACTACTATTACTATTTTAAAGTTTGGGGTTTTTTTGAGAAGATAGCTGGGACTACTCAAGCCTGATGAATTTTTCTGGATATTAGCTAGCTGACCAGTGAGTACTTGCATATTGAAGCTAGCCTCAACCCTCCTGTCACTTCCCCCAGCATATTTTCAACCTTAAAGAAGCACTTGGGATTATTGTAGGGTTTTGCAGGCAGGAAGTAGACAAGGGTACAAAACTGTAGGAAATCAGTTTTATTTATGGTATATGGAAACTGAGCTTATCCTGTGGTCAGTCAGTTCCAGATGCTGGGGCTTTAGTTAAAATAAATCATGGTATTCACACAATAATAGCAATGAAGCAAGAAGGAAGATGCAAAGAAAAAACATAGACCAAATAATACAGTCAAAGGAAGAAAAGAAATAAGTAAAGGAAAGGAGAAGGAATGTAATACCATAAAGAAAAATCTGTTATATCAAATCTAGTTGTTAGAGATATAACAGAAACTCTTCAAATAAAAACTTGTTTCAGTAATATCATAATTATACAGTATAGGTGGAGTAAAAAAGGATTTTTTCTTTGCATCTGTTTCAATTTATCCTCTATGCTGGATACCATAGAGAAATCCCTTCAAAGGATCACTTTAGTTCATAGACAGCACATATGATTTTTTTTTGCTGTATGCTCCAAGACTGTATCAATAACCACGCACTTCAATAAAAATATGTCTTCAGAGAATTGCTCAGTCCCCTCCATATCCTTCCTCAGAGGCCTTTATTTCCTTCTTAACGTTCCTATTTTACTTGGTAGTTTATGGACTGCTAGAAAGATGATGCCTAAGCTGTTTCCTTCTTGTAGTTCAGCCTTTCTGATTGAAAGTGCATGGAAAATGTAGGAGTGCAGAACAGTCATCTGCTCATATACTAGTGGACATGCCAAAACAGACTTAATACTGCAGCAGTCAAGAGCAATGGTAGTTTTTATATTGAAATTCACAGGGGAAAAACCTAATCCTTTGCTGGATTTTAGACATTCTGTCAGGGAGCTGATGTTTCCAATAGCATGCTGCACCAAACTCAGGTCTGACATATAATTTTCTTCAAGTAATTGCTAAAGTTCCATCAGCTAAACTTCTGTATTTCTGTAACAGTTGGAATTTTTCTGTGGAAGTCTATGTGTTAAATTTCATGGGCCAAATGAGCCTCAACAGTCAAAGCCAAAAATGTTACACATGAGATATTAAAACAGTATGGAAGGATTCTTTCTCAGAAATTTTTATCTACTTAATCCTATGGTACCTAACCATCTCTAAACATTTTTCCACCTCTTTAAAAAAGTATAGATGAAAAATTTTAAAAATTATATTAAAAAACCTGTTTCAAGCACAGATGCTAGTCAGCATTGGATCATGCACTTAATTAAGACAAGTAAGTTTTATTCAGAGCAGCTGTTCCTAACATTAGTAGTAGCTTGAAGCTTCAGGTCTAGAAGAGTTTCTTCTATCTTCTCATCAACTACATCAGTGGGATGATCCTATTTCTGTCTACAGAACTTTCTGTTGCTCTTATTAGCCAGCCATGGGTAACCACATCGGTACCTCTTGAAAGGTAAGTAATAAATAAAACTGAAAGCATTTTTTTCACTTTTTCCTTCAATATCAGACAGTTTTCTCAATGATGTTAATAATTTTAGATGATTTTAAGAATTAAGAAGTTTTTTGTGTCTGAGGAAAAAGATAAATTTCATTGACAAGAGCAGGAGTTGTTTTTTTTTTTTTTTTGGTTTGGTTTTTTTGGGTTTTTTTTGTTTGTTTGTTTTGTTTTGTTTTGTTTTGGTTTGGTTTTTTTGCTATGTTAATGTTTAATTCTCCTTGAGGACAGGAAAATAAAACAGGAAAAAAGTGTAAAAATAGGACTAGCATGGATAGAAAGGAAAAAGCATGTCCCAGCCATATGTGTGCTCTTGAAAAAGGGTAGCAATGCACATAGCCTTTTTGCTGATGGCAATGGGGTAAGCCATGCTGGTATGCAATTTAGCTGCCTTTCTGCTCACAGTAATGTCTGCATCAGCAAAAATACAGAGGAGCAGTCAGTGTGATACAGAGACCTCTGTGCACTGAGTGAGACTGTCTTATTAATAGAAGGCAATGAAAGCCAGTGGCAAGGAAAGGAAGTGGTTAGGAATGGAAAAGAGAGTCTGGATGCAGGAAGCTGGGCTGAGATTGGTAAAGGTATTGTGCCTGTTCCATTTGCTCCAGTTTGGAGCATCTCCTGGAGCAGGACAATAACAGCCAATATTACTGCTGTGGACCTTAACTTGTCAAGAAGGGATGAATGGATAGACCGCAGAAAATCATGATTGAACTGAAGCTAAATGAAAGAGAAAAGTACCTTTCAAATGTATTTGGTGAAAAACTGTATGATAGTATGTGTGTGTAAGATTATTTTCAATACATGAATTAGTGAAATGGAGGCACTTGGATATGGGTAGCTATGAGAAAAGAGCAGAAACAGAGACACTGTGTGTGTGTATAAATAGGATGCAATGGGAAAGCAGGAAACAATGCTAGAGACCAGCAGGGAGTCAAAGAGCTATAGAATAGTTTCAAACCTATTTCAGTTGGACAAGATCTTTAAGCTTATTGAGTCCAGTTGTAAACCTAACACTGCTGGGTCCGCCACTAAACCATATCTTGGAATTTGATGTCAGTGCAGCTACTGGTGATCCAGTCTTTTGAAAGTTGGAAGCTGGAACTGATTGTGATCTGTGAGGGTTTTCTGTGTATGTTAAATACTCATGAAACTAAGGGGAGTGCATCAATGGATCCAGAGCTGTGTCATGAAGGCATTGGTATCCACGTTTGTTCTGGTCTTTATTCCAGAAGTGTGAGTCACTGTGAAATTAAGGTTGAGAAAGGATGGAAATACACCAGCAAGAAACCTTACCTATTAATAAAATGGCTATGCTGCCTTCCCTTTTATTTCCCCCTTTCCTTCCTTGTTTTTATATGACTGTCCATTCTTGCAAATCAGCTATGTTATCTGAATTATTGAGTAAGATATCTTTATGGTGCTGGGTGTTTGTTTCCTAAAGCTAATCCATATGGATAGAAGCTTCTGCAGGCTCCCGTGGTTTTCTTCTCAGTTCATGAGAAGACTAGATGACTGGAAATCCTTTTAGCTACACAATTTGTTGACATGTGGCACTAATGCATTTCCACTAGAGTTGTGGCAGGAGATCTTTAAACTTTTGAAAACAGTTCTTCACTATTTTAGAAATATTTAGGAATACAGCTCCATGCAAAGATGCTCAGGGAGGTATTATACGACTGTATTTTGGGATGTTCCCTGTTGCCAGTGCTATTTTCAGTTCTGATGTTTGTATCAGTTTTCAGAGCTGTGGATTTTGGGACACATTGATGTCTGATCCTTAAACAGAATGAGTTCTTAGGTTTAAAGTGTATTAGACCAGTGACTGCGTAGAAGGCCCCCTTCATGATATTTTTTATTTCTCACACAAAATCTTATGTCTTCTTCTGAAAAATGATTTTTGAGCACACTTAGACTGACTTTTCTCTCAAGAAGGGCTATTCTTCAGAAAAAAATAGACTTTCTATTGAAAGATATAGTAAAGCCAGTGAAGTTTTCTTCTTGGTGGTGCTGGTATGCAGCATAGGAATTTCCTAATGGGATAAGAAAGCTAAGTGGTATAATAAAATTGAATGGGGAAGATTAATGTCAGGGTTGATTTAAGGAATTCAATGCAGAAAAAAACCCCAACTTACTGCTTACACAGCTTCTCCTTAGCTCCCTAAGTTCTTGCTGCAGCTTTGGACTTACCTTTTGTGTCCCTTTGCCTGAAGCAGCCCAAAGTCCAAAATTTGAGTTGAGTTTCATAAACTATGCAGATTTTAAAACAAAATAATGTAAAAGATGCATGTGTATGTGCAGCCATGGTGACACCCTTCTTTCTGTAAGGTTTGGGCCTCTCACCCATTCTCCCCAGAGCCTTTCTCTGTGGCTGTGGCTGCACTGTGGGAAGGCTCAGAGGCCATTAGACATCAGTGGAGTCTCTCATGATGCTACACATATTGCCTTTCTCAAGACAATAACCAGTTTTACAGCAGGGAGAGCTTTTGTTTGCCATTCAGTACCACACCTGTGGAAAAAAAAAAAACAAAAAACAACTGAAAATCAGTGAAATACAATGGAAAACACTGACCTTGACAAATGACAAAGCTTTGTTCAATTACAAACAGTAAAAAAGCAACTTGCCTTCTGGAACAAAGCCCCCCAAAATGCCCCTGGCAGGGGAGATGAGAGTAGCATAAGTAAGATTTAGGTAGCATCTAGTGAAAGAGTTTTTTTGCTTTTTATGTTAAAAAATGTGGACTGGCAGAACATGCCAGAGTTTTCCCAATGTGCTCATTAAGCACCTCGTTGTGCTGTGTCCTAGGTAAGCAACTGAGTGGCCTGAGCTTCAACAGCTGTTTGGGCACTGGGAGTTACTGGGAAGGGTTGTCAAGTAGGGCTGCAGGAACTTTGTCTTGCTAGGTTTAGCAGTTGCAATTAATGAATTTCCAGCTTAGTCCCAAGTAAGCCAGTCAAGGGCTGGTTATCCCCCATCAGTTTGTTCCTTGGTCTAAGATGAGCAGGCATCACATCTGCTGGCTGTGGTTTGGTGCCAGGGATCTCCCCAGCACACTGGCACAGCTTTGTGCCAGGGCTGTACTGGGCAGGGCCAGGGGCTGTTCTTCAGTCATGCTAATAGTGCATGATGCAGCACCTGTCTCCCTGATCTCTGGCCCTGCTCTTTTCTGGAGGAGGTCTAGCTTGTCCCCATTCCAGACTGGCCAGCTCCTTGTAGCAGCTGCTCTGGGATTGTTTGCTCTCCCCCAAATAATCTGTCATTTGATGAAGTGTGACCCTTTGATAGAAGCAGCAGTTTCATTCCTTGCACCGTCCCCTGTGACCTGTGGCTGCTCTGCTGATTCATCACCATATATTATATGAGACAATTGTTTCCATGTTTAAACCAGTAGTTAGCCTTTTTTGCCATAAATCTGAGTTTGATTTAATTTTCAGCTTCACTATGCAGCCAAGACATTTCTCATGTGCTCTCCTCTTCCTCAAAAGACCTTTATTTGTTTTTTTTAAGACATGATGGTGAGAGAAATGAATTGGACAAGGTGTTTATGAGACGTGCCAGTCTAAAAAATGCAGTGTTTCACATTGTTTGAATATTGTTTGATTTACTACTTTATTTACTACATAGCAGTTGAAAAACAACCTGACCCATCAACCTTGGGAATATTTTTTATATGACTGTGAAAAGATGGGTGCCTTTTGCTCTATCTGGAAGACTATCTGGCTATTCTCAGAGTTGTTTAGTATGAAGATTATAAGCAGAAGATCTCTGTGCAGGGAAAGCTGTCTGCTGTCACACTTGGCAGAAAGCGGAGACTTGCAAATAGAGGGAAAGAACTGAGGGAACAAAGAAGCTATTTTCATAGTCCATATTTAAATGTTCCTCAGAAGTCTTAGCTAGGTGGTTATCTCATTAGAGCAGCAGCCAGTTTTATCCACTTACCACTTTACCAGGACTAAAACTCTTACTAGTGTTTTATATATATATTATCAGCCAAATACAAGGGTTCAAGGTTTTTCATTGTTTTATGTAGCTAATCATCTCATTAAAAAGGTCTCATACTAACCAGTTAAGCCAACTCTGATAAGCCTCCAAAGTCTTAGATGACATTTCAGATAATATAGTGTAATTTGGCACCGAGCTGTGGGAATATAATTGGGGGAGAAACCTTCAAACTAGCAATTTAGCCAGGGCTAGGAGTAATTGTAATTACAGATTTTCAGGCTGAGCTATGTGAATCATCCCAGAAAGATACAGGGCAGAGCTTGGAGTCTGCTTCTAGCAAGTCATGAGCGTGAGCAGGGAGAAATTAGGAGCTGTCTGCTGCCCTGCTTTTCTGCAGGTGGTGACAAGAGGTGGCTGGAAAATTTGTGGCTGTATCAACCTGCAGACAGTGATAGGAACGGGACACTGGCTTGTGACCACTTGCAAGCAGGCAATGTTATGGATACCAGTTTTTGGCTACACCTATGGATGTAAGAGGAGAGAAGAGACAGAGGCATGCTTTCTCTGGTGGGGCACAGTGTTGCATGGAGCTGAAATCTGAAGAAAATTATCAGTGGAGAATGGAAAATGAGAAAACTATCTTTGGGAATGACTGGACTGGGCTGCATACTCTAAGGAGATTGGCCTGAGGTAGATTTCTCATTTCTTTTGAGCAACATCTAGAATCAGTGACATCCAGCGGTCTGGGGGCAGGTACAGCCAAACTCCATTAATTTTTTTTTATTGGCAAGACGTGTAGATGTGGCACTTAGGGATGTGGTCCAGTGGTGGACTTGGCAGGGTTAGATTTATGGTTGGACTCAATGATCTGAAAGGTCTTGACCAGCCTCAATGGTTCTATTATTAAAGGAAAAGAAGACAAACAGGTGACTTAAGTCCATCATGAAGATCATCACTTAGAGGGTGATATTATCTTGACAACTGATTTATGCTGATAATAATAGAAAATCTATGGGCTCTTTGTTCCTCACTTAAGAGGGAAGAAGGGAAAGGAGATAATACCATGTTGGGACTTCTACAAGGAACTATAGAGTAAGAAACAGAAAATATTTGGCTGCAAAAGCTGTTGCAAAGCACACCATGGCACTCCACATCTATCATACGTGCAAATTTGCTGTTGATATATATGGAGAAGGTGATGACGCTTTCTGAATGGAAACCCGATATTTTTGGGCTGGTGAAAGAATAAGAAAAATCTGAGAAAAGTCATGAGTACTGGTAGCTGTGAATGTCATGTTTTAGATTATATTTAAATCTGTCTTTCCATTTGCTGTGTTCACAATGCTCAAGATGCAGAAGTTAATCACAGATTGTGCTACCATTTTTATTTATCTTTTTCTAAGATAAGTAGTGTTTTTTAGCTATGATGTAAGGCATGTAAACTCTCATACGAAGCTTCTGAAGCAACTTTACCTCTTTAGCCCTCAGTAAGGTGCCACATGGGTAGTTTTATTGGGCTTATCTGCACCTAATTGCTGGCAACTCATGCACTCCCTATCATCATTCTTTTTTTTCGGGGCAGTACAGAAAATAGCTCACAGGATTCTTCTCAACTGATCTCTTTAATCAACTGTTTCCAGCTCTTGCTGTTATTTTGGTCTTAAAACCCAGGATCTCTTTATGGCTGTCTGCTGGTTGAGTTTCTCTTATGGTTTCTACTTTTTTTCAAAAATTTAATCTGTTTTCTTCAAAGCAGTGGAATTTCAGTGGATAATTCTGCCATGTCTAGCTTATCCTGCCTTTTTGCAACCTTTTTTTCTTAAATGTGAAAGTTCTTGATTGTGAGAGTCATAGCACCAAATTCATCATTAAATAAACAATTTTAGTTCATAATTTACAGTCTTCCTGCTGGTAATGCAGATATACTTCTGGCATGTGAACTGATGTGTGTTGGGACTGCTGTAGTAGCCACTTTATTTCTGTTTGAAAATGGCATGTCTTGTCAACCAGCTTGGTCTTCTGAAACATATCAGCAGTCATCCCAGTCTGGGAGCTCACAATCTATGGCCAAAAATCCAAGTTACTTTTGGCTCTTCAAGGGCGGGCAGAAGAATAGAATAAGACATTTCTAATCGTAAAATGCTTCTGCATGACCACAATCTGACTTCTGCATTTGCCAAATGTTTCCTTTGCAGCAACATTTCATTTTTGGGTAACATTCCTTTTCAGTTAACTCTGCTGATCAGCATCTTGGGTCTCTTATTTCATAAAATGAAACTTAGCACAAGTTACAGCTACTTAAAAGGGAGACAGGAAAGAGGGTAACTTCTGCTTACATGAATTGGACAATTATCTCTTTAACAAAAAAAGGAATTTAGTGTTTAGCTTTACAAATATGGCAACAATTATTTATATCATGAAACTGATTTGAAATGCTTACTGAGTGGTAGATGGTTTCATAATCATTGCCTTTATTGTCCTGTCTTGCCCATGAATCAAAGCAGAATTTCAGGGCTATCTTTTCTGCCTGGTTCATTATCTACAACTGTGGCATATCAAGAGAATGTGCTTACTTTCATGTAAAGCATAAAGAAATCAAACTTCAAGCTGTTTCCATTTAGAGGATTTAAAAACAGGACCCAATTCTTAGTTTTTTCTCTCTTTATTTTTTCTTGCAAAGTATTTTACAACATTAATAAGGATTTCTGATAAGCAGCATTGCTACTGATATTGCCAGACACAACTGATGAAAGGTAGCACTAAACTGTTCAGTAGATTTAGTTCGGATAATTTCTGTGTGAGAAATGTATTTATGAAAGACTTTCCCCAAAAGATAGTACTCTTCAGGAAATATTTTGGTGTCAGGACACAATCAGGATTCTTGGTACAGAGGCTGTGGTGGTGTGCCGTCAAGGGAGGCGTTAATTCTTACCTGAAGTAGAGCATATGCTTTCTTAAATAGAGGCAAAGTTTTATATTTGTGGTGCCTACTGCATTCCCTGGCAGAAATCTCCTCAAAGAATCCCAGTGAGTTAGTGAACCATGAACCCCAAGCTCTCTCCTCTCTCTGCTCTTACACTGTCAATCCTTAATCAAGCTGTGCTTCTTCAAGTGTTTTCTCATTTGATATTCTAGGAGTTACTCCCCACTTTGTATCAAGCTAACTGGTCTATGGTTTCCTGTTATGTCTCCAGGCACTTTTAAAATAACTTTGTTATGTTAGCCACTTTCCAGTCCCCAGGGGTCTCTTCTGAACTAAATGAACTTGTGAATGTGTCTGCTAATTCCTTAGTTTCTCTTTCCGCTTCCTTAGCAGGTTTGGATGTTTGTCTGGCCATGGTTTTTAAGACTGGCTAAGCATTTTTTTGTAATATCACTACCATTAGAGACTTAGCAACAAAAACAACCTTTCTCCTTCAACAGCAAACTCCTGACCTCTTCATAGAAAAGACAAGCACAATACATCCTTCACTTTTATTTTGTTTTTACCTCGTACTATTAAAAAGTATTTGCACTCCCTTGTCCTTGTTCACTGTGCAGTAAATCTGCTGTGTGTGAGGAAGGAGTAGATATAATAGGGCAGCTTTCACTGTACCTTGTGGTGTTTACACTCTGTTTTCCTTGTTGTGAATGAGAAATGCTGTGAGGCAGGAGTGATCAGTGACATTCTCAGTCACCCCAGCCACCTCTCTGCCACAGAGCCCTGGTGCCACCTGCTCAGCTGTGCCTGTCACACCCAGGCTGCCCCGGGCCACTTTCAGTGATGAGCTGGGACAGGGCCAAGCCCTCTGTGGGACACAGGGCTGAGAATCACACCATGGGGTGGCCTGTCTAATCCACTAATGCACACTTGTTTTTGAAAGTTCTATTTTTTTAAAAAAACTTTTATATTTAAGCTCATTAATATTTTGTTGCATTTTTTATTGTCACTTTGAGCCTAATTAGATGTTTTGTCTTTTCATGTATAACCTTTTCCACTTCGTGCTCTATGAAGAGTATAACTTACCAACATAAATATCAAAGTTATAGTGTAAAAATCAGAGTTAAAGTTGCTTGTGAGACGTGTACTGGCATAAGTCACTGTCACGGGTTCTTATGATGAACACCTGAGCATTATTTTAGATACAAATGTGGGGGAAGTAAAATATTGTTGAGAAGGAGTAAATATAATCTGTCTAATTCAGGCAAAATCTGTTTGATTTTCTGAATACCACTTAGATGTAAGGGAAAATATATGTTTGTATGTGGCTATGGTCAAGATATCCTGAAGTGTGGATTGTTTTCTATAAGCTATTTCTGATACTCACTAAAAGCTGTTAATTCTTATGTGTTTTTCTTTCTGATACTTGTACAATTATACTTTTGTAATATGATGACATTCTTTCTTGCAAAAACGTGATCCATATCTTTATTAACCAAAGAGACAAGGGAATAAATCTACATTTTCTTAATTAATTGATGCTAAAATGGAAGGATGAAACATACCAGATAGTCAAAGAAATAATCAAATAGTATCTACAGATAATAAAACCATATCCCCTAAATATAAAATCTAGGTTCCTTTGGAAATATGCAGGCAATATGTTTGCAGGAAGAATTTTGAAAAGCAGAAAATTTCCTCCAATACTGAAGAGGGAAGAGAAAAAAGGGGTGCAGTTATAAACAGAGACTCCTGTGTAACTCTCCAGCAAGCACCAGGATCAGAGAAAGTCCTTTAAGTTTTGGTCAGAATATGTAAAAGCACTCCATCACAGAAGTAACAAGTTTTTCATTCCTGCCTGTGGTGCAGGTACATCTGGAAAAGTGATCTAGGTTCTGAAAAATGCAATGACTGGAAAAAAAAAATAGACAATGCATATGCCTCTCATCTTATGCCTTCTTGTGTATGTGCAGCTTTCTGGGAACATCTAAGAACTGGATCTGAATCTGCTTATTGTCATTGCCTAGCCCCAAAAGACTTGTTAATGTATTTTAATTGACTTGAAAATCTTCATGTTGTTTTAAACTCTAAACAGGTTTGAACACATTCTAAATTTCCAAATTAAAAAAAAAAATTATTTATTTTTTTTTTTTTTATTAAAGGTGCAAATAGGCCACAAATATCTAATTCTGCATATTTTTAAGTGAGAATCTTGCCCCCCATTCCCCTATCACCAGTGCAGGGACAAGGCAGTAGGATAACAGGACACTAAGCCCCAAAATCCTTCTTTCAGCGTGCTGTGCTGGGTGCATGCCATGCTGGAGCCCCTGTGCAGGCTGGCTGCTCTCCACACGCTGCTGGCAGGGTCTGGGCTACCTTTTTGGGGTGCCTGCCTGCAGGACACCCTGTCCCTCCAGCTCCCCCCTTCTCCCTGTCCCTGGGGTCTCACTCTCCTGTCGCAGCAGTGTCACCACAGCCACAGCCAGCAGCAGGCACAGAGCCCCTGCAGCCCTGGCAGAGAGCCCAGCCCGGGCTCCAGCTGGGTTAGTTTCATGATTTCTCTGATTGTCCATGCATTACTCAACTGTCCTTTGCAGCAAGGATGTGGCCCCAGAGCTGCCAAGTGAAAAGCCCTGACAGCCCCATTTAAGCATTCTTTACAGGATTTCAGGCAAAGGGAGTTTGAGTACTGGTTGATGTAAATTACAAGATTTCCAGTAACTGCAAATGAATCCCCACAACCCATGAGAACACAATTTATCACTTCACTTTACCAAAACAAATAGGGAATTGGCCTTGAACTTTGAAAGGAAAATGACACTGGATAATTAAACCAATTAGATTGTTTTGTATCAACACAGGATTGCTCTTTTTTTTTTTTTTTCTTTTTTTTTTTTACTAGTTACAAATGGATATTTTTCTTTACTTCTTACACCTGGATTCCTTGATTTCCCAATTTAGTATTAAAAAAGTAAATAAATCTGATGTAAAGGCTGGAAGATGTTGCAATGCTCTATCTGCAATAACTGGATGTCCATTTTAACTTAGAATGGAACACAGTGCCTCAGCTAATGGCCATTGATCAGTTTATGACGTGAAAAACCTTGCCAGAGATGAGGTATCAATGCATCAGCCAGAGAAAATATTATTTTGTTTTGGTTATTTTGGTCATTTTTGCCTGTCTTTTCCCACTGATGGATTTCTAATTCTTTGCCAGCTCATGTAGTAAACAGCCAAACAACACAACAAAAGAACTGTCGCATGCTTAAGGTTTAGAAAAGACAAATGCATGGAGTTTATCTAAGCAGGGAATAAGAGACAGAAGTTAGTATCTACTCAGTCTGAAGTTAAATTTAAAATATGAACATTCAAAATGCCACTGGAGGCAGCAGGATATAGAGGGAAAGTATCTGAGGCTGATAATTAGGGAAGACATGCTTATTGGGATTACCAGTCATTTTCAGCAAAAATATTGAGCACTTTATTTGTGTCCAAATGTAATCTATAACTCTAGTTATAGAAAGCCTGTACAAGTTTGATTTTTCCAGGGTGGAAATGGGATAAAGAAGAATAGGAGTGGAGGGCAGAAGACTGAGGGAAAAGTGGACAAAGAATATGGATACATGAAATCCTGGTGAAATAGTAAAGAAAAATAATGCAATTTGAACCTTGTGGAACTGTTGAACTTGGGTTTAGAAATATCTGCAAAGTGTACACAGAGTGGTGAATTTTAACTGGAAGTGATGGAAGAAAGTGCTGGTCATTCCCTGCAAAGTAGCACCTTCAACTTGGGTACTGCATTGCATGAATGCTCCTAATTCTCTTAGCATGAGGTTAATTAATTCAGTTTATATCATACTGTGGCCTTCAGCTACGATACCCATGTGTTGTTTATAATATTGTAAAGGTTGGTGCTTGCAGGAGCCTCTTGGAAACATTTACACATTTAAGCGTCTCAGGTAGAGACACCTTAGAGCAACAGTGTCTTCCATTCATTTATTTTAGCATTGAAAGGTTGGTAGCACAATTTTTATGTTACTGAAGAGTGTACAGGGTTTCATCAGGTTCACAGGATTTTTGATGCAGTGCATTGTTTCACATTTTAAGTAAAATACTGTCAGGGATGAGAACAAATGAAAGCAAAGTACAAGATAGTTTATATCTTGTAACTGAACTGCACATTCCTTCAGTGATTTTGAAAGTAAATTTGACGTATGAATTCTGTTAAATTACTTAATCCTGCACAAGTATTTTTATCTGTTAAAGTTTTACTACTAATGTGCTTTTAAGTTTGAGGAATTTTTAGCCATGTGTATTTGAAACTCTTAACACTAAACTATAGATATTTACCCATTTTATTTGGTTTAATTCCTTAAGCTAACTCCAGAATATCTTTTCAAACCTGTTGACTCTGTCCCAACTCCAGGAAAATGAATGCTTTCTTTGTAATCCCACTGTTGTGCCGATTGGAAAAGTAATTGAAACCTCTCATGGGCAATAGATCAGCCATTTTACATACCTCTCTTATCTATGTAAACATTTCCTGATCTGCTTTCTTCTCCATCCCTTGGGGTTAATAACAGTTTCTTATGATGTCTTTATTTTAAAATAGTCAGATCCTTTCCTCCCTACCTAAATTGTGAGCAGAATTAATGAATATTTTCTTTACTGTTCATTTTTCATTCCTTTCCTTTTCTTTTTATTGTGCCATGTGCTCCCACTCGTAGGAACACTTGTGGGTTTGTTATTTTTTCTGTTGGAGCTGGACAGCCCCTACCTTTAATTTTTGCAACATGCAAATGTTTCTTTTACTTTTGTAATGATGTTTTCATTGCTGTTTTTGTCTTTATTTCCCCTCTTGAATATTTCAGAGAATTACTGTGAAAAAAAAAATTGAAGACATTGAAGTAAGCCATCAGGTTACTCTCTTCTCAGTAAGCATTCAAGACTAATGCTCTTTCTTCCATGCTAAGGATGGACAAGTGGCATGTGACTGACTCCTGACTAATAAATCTGGGCACACAGTCGATTATCAGCAAGGTATAGGTGACAGAAGTCTGATGGTGTCAATGAGTAAAATGGTTATCATACCAAGCTGTGTGCAAAAGTTTCTGAATTGACAGAGATAAAAATTTTGACGAAGATTAATTTATGAATTATTGGCGCAACCTGTGGCTTGTTTGGGATTTGTCATTCTTGAAGGTATCATCAGTTTAAGTTTTGATCATTTGCATGGCTCTGGGCAGAGGTCTTCTCTGCCTGTGCTCAGCTCTACACCTCCAGCCCTGATGGTGAAGCTCAGGGGCTTTCCAATGGGCTTTGCTGGTTTGTACTTTTTCCCCTCCTCATTGCTTGCTTTTCGTATACGGGTATAATTTCGGATGCTGAGGGGTTTAGGAAAGTATGAAATGTCATGGCCAGCTTCATCTAGTCCTGGTGACAGCAGGAGCACACCAGTGGCTCCAGTAATGTGGAGGAAGCTGCAGGAAGAGGATCAAAGAACGGTGTCTCCTGGGAACCTGACAGTCTTTCTGCTGCTACTATTGCAGTGCCATGCTTCTGGGTATGGTTCAGACTATTAATGCACTGGATTAAAATATATCAGAGTTTGCCCATTTTATTGGGTCTTATAAATCATGTTAATGGTTATAACGATAAAATAGCTCTCCTCCTTCAGAATTTTCTGTTGGAAACTATACTGAGGCTGCTGTGTTACCAATACTTTCCTGGACCTCAGATGCTTTCACCAAGAATAAAATGGTCAAGTCATTTACATATATAGATCAAGTCACATTTTATATAAAACATCATAACATTTATGATCCTCATTTAGTTAATTATAGATTTTATTAAAACAGTTAGAAATATATTAAAGTATATTCTGAACTTCTTACAGACATTGAATTTTAAGGCAATAGAGTTGATGGCTTTTACAGCTTTCCAGTCTTAAAGCAGCATGTTGAATTGAGAGATGAGCTGGATGAGACAGTGCCTTGAGCTGGTTTCTGTTGACAATGAGCTGTGCGATGTGGGTGGAAATGCTGCCACATCTGAACTTTACACCTGCCCCATGTGGGTTTGAATAACTGCAAAAGCTGTGGAGGGGCTGCAGTTCAGGCTGTAAGAGCTTCAGCCTGCAGACCTTTGTAAGAATTGCATTAACCACCTCAGCAGTTTTTTCTTCAAATTCTCTCATTTTAACCACCTACATCATGACTTCTACTTCTTGTGTGTATGTGTAGATCATTTTTCTTGGATGCAATATTTAATTGCTGGTTAAAAATTAAACTGCAGGACTACTGAATCATAAATATCAGGCATTTTTTTCCCAGCATTTTTATTCAGGCGGGAAGTAATACTGGGATGGGATGAGCACTAGAAGTTTCTCTCACCAGCCATGAGCTTTAAATTTGTGTTTATATGTCTGTGTGGTGCTGGTGCGTTTTCATAGGGTGCTTTTCATGCCCCATTCTTAAAAAAAAACCTATGAGGGCTATTGCTGGTGGGAAAGACACTGTATTAGGGTTTGCTTCAAATTCATAGTGAGCAGGAAAAGACTTCGCTGTTCTGCTAGAGAAAGATTGTGGGATGGTGTCTGGGCTACAAAGACCTGAGATAAACCTAATGACTCAACCGTGCTGCAGTTCAGGGCAGGATAGAAAAAGGAGAAATGTGCATTCAGGCCCCAAATGATACTTAATAGCTTTCGTTACAAAAGCTGTAAGATTCATTCTTCAATTCTTTATTTTTGTTTCCTAATTTTTTACCCTTATTGCACCATAATAAAGCTGAGAGTTTCTTCATCATAAACTGTTTAAG
Source organism: Rhabdornis inornatus (assembly GCA_013397075.1). Taxonomy (NCBI): domain Eukaryota; kingdom Metazoa; phylum Chordata; class Aves; order Passeriformes; family Rhabdornithidae; genus Rhabdornis; species Rhabdornis inornatus. The sequence goes on from VWZS01011044.1 coordinate 100,353, forward strand.
TTTCAGTATATCTAAATTTCTTTCATTACTCACGCTAACTTTTTTGAAGGATTCTAATATATCAAACAAAATTTGCACTTACAGAAAGTTATGCTGGTTTGCGCCTCAGGTACTTTATAATGACATCTGTAATGACTTTCTCAACAATTTTCTTAAGTACTTAAGTGAGGATCATGAGTTTATAATTCCCTGGATCATCCTTATCATCTCTACAAGAACACTGACTATCTTCAGATTTTTATTATAGCTGTAATGATAAATTAAATCACATTTATTTGGGGGTTGTTTTTTTCCTGGGAAGTAATTCAACTAATAAGAACAGAATATTTTAGTTGGAAAGACAGCACAATCATCTAGTCCAAGTGACCAATTCAAATTTGCAGGCTGCATTCCCTTGTAAAATCAGTTATTTCTTCAGCTGCTGTTCAGTTTTGCATCAAACATAGAATAACTAGGAGAAATGCTGTGACTATCAAGCCAAAATTCTGATTTATTCAGTCATTAACAAAAAAAGCCTCATGCCATTTCAATGATAATAGAATGAAAATCCAACTGGTGTTTTCTTTCTCAAACTTGTTTTCCATAGAGATTGCTGCTCTTAGGCAAGCACCTATTTAAACCTTTGAAATGTATAATCTTAACTTCATACAGCCCTAGGAGCCCAAATTTGTTAATGTTTCATCCCTACTTGCAACAGTATTACAATTTAAGTTTCAGTAATATAAAGAGCATTTGTGGAGCAAATACTAAGAAAATATCTTTCTGAGAATGATGTTGCAGGTATGAAATAAGGTTTAGGGTTTTTTTTATTATTATCATCAAAGTTTTCTTTGCTGCTGCTTTTCAGCCTGTTAATAAAAGAACTTGATATAAACCTTATGAGATATAGCAGTAGGTGGTCAAAAATCATTCCAATGTGTTTCTTTTACATGCAATTAAGAGAAAAGAAAATCAAACATTCCAGCCGCAGTCATAGATGAGTTAACCTCTACAAAGAGCTCTGATTATTGAAAGCAATACCAATCAACATTCTAAACTTAGTTTGATAATGAATGCTGATATACTTGTGCAACATTAATAGTCCCAAACCATTAAATAGCATGACTGCTTGAGGATTGTGTAGCTAGGATTGACCTTGGGACAGTGTGGCATACAGAGGCTCATTTTCACTTTTTCCCATTTCACATTGGTCAAACTCGTAATATGTGTCTTGTTTGTGTTTCGCCTTAGATTTCTCTCAGACCTGGTGGTTTTACTGAAGCTTTTATTCATTCAATTAGGGTACTATATCCCAACAGTGGCTCATAAAAAGTATCAGAAGAGATGGAGAAAACATCCCCCATGAACTGTAGAGCAAACGTGCAAGAACTTTTTTAGGGCAAGAGTGTGAGCTGGTGTCACTTGCGAGGTGGAGGATGGAGTGGCCTCTGTACAAATGGCTCCTTGTTTCTGAGTCTGGGTAAACCCACTGCTTTCTCTGCTGCCAGGTACAACTCTTGCCAAAAAGCTATGTCTGGAATGAGGTGCTGCTGAGCAAGGGCTAGCAAACCTCTCTAGCTGGCAAAGTCCCCTTATCTGCATCCCTCTGAACTGTGACCCAGGGGCATACAACTTGTAAGCCCATCAAAAGTCTATCTCAATTCTTGAAAGAAAAAAAAAAGAGACAGAGGACCACTTGTTTGTGGACACAGGCAAATAAGATGGCAGTTAGCATCATGAGCCACAGTTGAAATTTTAGGTGACTATACATCATCCTCTTTAGGATAGAATGAATATAACTATCTACTAAAACAAAAACAAAAAAAAATCCAACAAAAAACCAAAAAAACTAAACAAAAACGAAACCAAAAAAATCTACCCCCTGACCCTTATCTTATGGCTTAGCTAGAGCTGGGTCTATTTTATTTATTTGGGGTTTTTTATTACTGTATTTGTGCTATGATTCTTTTATGCTAACAGCATCTTATTATGAAAGTCCTACATTTTGAGTAAGTGTTGGCCTAAAATAATACTGAAGTTTTGATTTATTTCTTTGTGATTCTTTTTCAAGTGCTGTATATCACATTTTGGTGTTCATTTACCTTTGCATTCTTTTTCAAGCCACTGGCGGTGAAGCTGACAGATGAGAATCAAATGAAGTGTGCTAAGTGTTGTTGCTGTAGGCTTTCATCTCCCTACATTTTGTGGTATGATTTATCCTGGTAATACATCATGTGCCTCATTTTCTTTTATTTATTTTATTTAGTGTTGTCACAAATAATATCGTTTGCCCATGTACCATTAGTACAAAGCAGTTGTAAGTTAATTAAATAAACTGAATCTGTGTAACTCAACTGTCCCAAATCTGATTAGGAATGCCAGAGCTGTACCAAGTCACTTACTACAGTTGAACCTCATTTATTAAGAACTTTGAAGGGTCTTCACTAACTACGGTAAATTGGTGTGTGTAGTATTTGCAATTGTTTTAATGAAATGGTTAAAAATGACTTTTTTATATCTCAGTCATGGTTTGTGTTTTATGTTTCTCAAACTGATAGTTTTAGAAACTCTATTTTGTTCTGAGTCATTGGCATGCATCCACATAAATGCCTCTCCTCTCTCTCCCTCTGAAATCGGATGCCTTGTGAGTAGGAGGTATTGAAAGATAATCTTAAACTGCCTTAAAAATAGGATTTAGTGATCTCCCTCGTTATGATTTTGATTTTAATTTATGGTGTTTTCTACTACTAACTGTTATGCATAAGGTTTTATTTTTAATTACTTTTCCTCCTCTTGGTGCGGCACCTGCATTGCAGTGTAATGTGATAATATAATATTGAAGGGCATACTTGAGCCAAACCCAAGATGCAGTCACTCTGGGAGAGTGAGGGAAATTCTTATGTGTTAGTGAGAGTTAGTTAGATGACAGCAAAAACTACTGTTCACGTGGAATGTAGTTTAAAACAATGGTACGCTCAGATAAAGGAAGTTAATAAGATAGTATGGTATTTTAATGGCATATAAAATATCTGATACATATTGAGAATTATGTCCTGGCAGTAAAAGCTGAACAAAGGTTAAAAACGACACAGGGAAATTCTGAAATGCATATGCCGGGAAGTGGCTGAGCTAGATATAAAACACTCAAATATTCTGGACTAGCAACCATGTTTAGAAAAAGAGCAGTTGAAGGAACACACTGGACACACAGGACAAAGCAGGGAAAGGTTTGGGAAACAATGAAAACTGAGAGGTGGAAAATAACATTGGCAAAGGACAAGATCAGGAATGTATCGATAATGTTCCTTGGAAATAAGAATCGTACAGATACAACAAGAACTAACAACATCTGAACCGAAGTCTTTTTGTGCTGTGGATGGCCAAGGGTGGTGATGACTATCTAGAATTCCCTAGGAATGATTCATAATCCCACTTCATTTTGTCAGATTGGTAGGGTAATGTATGTTGGGAGTCATTGTACCGAAGGCAGAATGAAAATACAATACTTCAGCTGAACAAATCTATCATCGATGTCTAAGACAATTTTTTTTTTTTCCCACCTTTGAGTTTTTTCCTTCTATTAAATTCTCAGCTTAAACCATTTGGGGATAGACTTCAACACTTGTTCTTGTAGTTTGAATATGTGCTCCAAATACCGCCATAGTTGTAATGTTCTTTTTCTTCCTATCTAAATGTGTGTTAAATGGACCCAGAGGACTTTGATACATGTAGGTCGTAAATAGCACATGCAAATAAAACTGCATTCAGCACTGTTGCATAATCTAATAGTAAAAGGAATTATATATGTTATTCATTTTAATAATGTTTTATCTAAATTTTTTTAAAGGACATTATAATTTCTGAATGGCAAAACATTCTGATTTTGGCTTCCAAAAGAAATAGGGGTGTTCTTTATTTCTTCTCTTGAACTGACTTAGAACTGTGGCATCATTAAGGGTAGAAAAGACCTGCAAGATCAAGTCCAGCCTTTGACCTAATACTACCATGCCCATAGCTGGGTAAAATCATGATTAACTTAAGGTAATTTTAAACTGATTTTATTTTTTTGCATTTCTCCATAAAAGGTTTGAGAATCAGAAGTAACTACAAAATTTGTGAATGTCACAGCAAGCAGAGGTGCTTGCTCCTTGACAGAGCACTAACAGCTCTGCTGTATGGATGGTGTCCATGCAGTTTTGGGCCTTCAACAGTATATTAACAGCTGAGGGTGAAAAGACACAAAGAAACACAACTATATTCAGGGAAAGTATCTCAGCAAATCTGAAGTCCTGTTGATTATGGTTTATAATCAATCCTGATTTTGAACTGCTGTTTGATGGGATTCCAGGTGTGTACTTGGCTGGATACCTAGGTGCCTGTTTGCATGTATATATATATATATATATAAATGTATATGTATGTATACACATATATATATGTATATGTAGACAGAAAGACCATAGGATAGGAGATTGCATATGTCTACACAGACAGCTCTAGAAAACATGTGCGTTATGTAATGTAATGACAGACTGAAGGTAAATTGCTAGAGGGAAAAGGGCTGCCTTTATTCCCTGTGTATGACTGAAAGAAGTTCTGATGAGGTAATGCTGGACATGATGAGTTTTTTCTCTCAAGACAAGTTTAAGCTCTCAAAAATGGTTTCTGTTTTGTAAAGAGTAACTCCAGTCCCACAGTCCATTATGTTAAAGTAAGGTCTTTGCTCTCTAACAGTCTGGAGCAATATTGTAAAACAGATCTTGAGTAAAACAGAAGTGGTTTCAACAGATTTTCCTAACTTTGTACAGTCTGTATGTTTATAACAGGCAATATTTTTCCTATGATATATATATCTCAGCACATATATAATGAATCACACTGTTTACCCAATTTCTTAAAAAAAAAAAAAAGAGAGAGAGAAGAATTTAGTTTTAGGTTCTAAGATTTAGATTTTTGGTCAGCCACTTGGCATATATCTATGTAAAGTAAAAGAAAAAAACTTAAATTCAATATATGTGCCTTGCTAATGAACCCTACTTGAAAAATTTGATGCCACCTTGTACCAAATATACAGCATCTGAAAACACTGAATACCATAAAATATCTTGCTGAAAATAGTTACAAAATTATAATGTATGCTCAGCATGCTAACAGGAAAACACAATTTTCTTTACTATATAAGCACTAGAGTCTTATGCATAACACTCCCAAGACAACTCTAATTCAGTCTCTGCCACCTATGGTTCACATCAAGATGGAGGTCAAGGTGTCGAACCATTTAACTTAAATCCTTACTCCAAGTTATTATCTAGAAAAAGAAAAGGAGGAAATGTGCAATGGAGATGTGTTCTACATGACCAGCATAAAGTAAATTTTGCTTATAAATGGTGATAGGTAAAGCAGAAAAGGCGAGCATCTTACAAGCCATGAGAATGTTTTAGAAGAGCTTCAGCTCTATTCCTTACAGCTTGCATAAAATCATATAATTTAAGAAGGAAAAAAAGAGAGCAATTGTAAAGGGGAATGTGTGTATAAAGACAATCTACTAGTAACTACAGATAAGGGCCTGCTAAAATTTTTACATTAAAATTTTACTTTCACTGGTTTATTTGTGTGAATATTAAATTTACATCACACTCATCACAGAGTTTGTTAGAGTGTAACAGTGCAATACATGTCCCCTAAATTGCTTGCATTTTGTAACTACCTTACGTTCTAGTTTTGTTATTGTATTATATAACTTTTTTTTACTTCTCTTCATAAGTAGAAAATTAAAAGAGTACTGTGTATGATGGAGGATGGGGCAGTAGATGGAAACAGAAGCAATTATCCTTTCCTTGTGAACTTATAAATAAAGCAGTTGTAGGGTATGTATTTCAGACCAAAAATTTAAGTAATTTACTTACAGGCAAAGCATCAACATGTCATCACCCTCCCTGCCTCTGCTCTCCCCTTCCCCCCATATAATCTTCCCCAGCAAATTATCATTGGTGAAAACCTAACTTTTAAAGGGAACGCTATATGTGACTGTAGTGATATTGTTGTCTGCCATGAAAGCTGGAATAATAATTCCAATTTAGCTTTACAGTGCCGTATACCAGTAATATATTGGATATGGTAAGGGGCCTGGCTGCAACGTCGGTGCCCTTCTAGACAATTCCCATTTCAAAACTGGCATTTTTTTAAAAGCTCACTGCCTCTACACAATCAGTTAAAAAGGTCTTGTATTTATCATTCTGCTTCTTTGCTCACCTTTAGTGAAATACTTGGTTAGGAGTGTATTCACTTATATGTGACTATGATGTTATATGAGTTCTTAGTGTCAGGCTCACCTACAGACCAGAGCTTCCAGTGTTACTCCTGGACACTACATACTAAGAGACATCTGTGTCTGAAGGTAGAAATCAGCTGCTGCTCTGGGAAAACTTTCAAGTTTCCTTAGGAGAAAGTTTTCCTGTGTTTTTTCTCATTTGCTCGCCAGTATATAGTAACGGTATAGAGGAATCCAGGCCACTGGGCACTCCAGACCTGTAAATAAAGCTCCTAAAACCAAGGTATGAAACTCCACATCCTCACAGAAGGCTGGAGTAACTTGCCTTCATGGGAAGGTTAGGGTATGGTGTGCAGACATGCAACATGTGTGTAAGGAAAGGCCTAAGGAGAAGCTCAGCAGTGAGAATCAACATGATTGGCAGGCAGATCTGATTTTATTTGAAATGTGACCACTTTTTTGAGTTTATGAAAGTATCATAAGCTACAGAGTCATAAGAAACATACTGCAGTTTCTTACTTGTCTCAGTAAATGTTTTGATGCAGAAGATTCTCCCTTTTTTCTTTGTGCATGGGAAGCTCCCAGGCCTTGCCACTGCGCCATTTGTCTAGAGAAAAAGGAAGAACAAGAAATTTGGGGTAGAAAGCCCATTTGAAATAAAGGAGAAAATCTGAAGAGATAGGTTTGCAATATTCCCTGATGGGTACAGGTGGGGCTGATGTGATTACTTCCAGCTCCTGAATGTTGCTGTTTCTCCTGGTGTCAAAAAAGCAACAGAGTTCTGGTACAGACAAAATAAAACTGTTGTCAGTTTTCTTTCCTGATAACATCCTAGCCTAAAAATCTGATGTTTTGCTTGACAAATGAACTACCTTGCACCATTAGTGGAAAACTGTCATGCATCAAATTAGGTTAGAAAAGATGAGCCCTATAGGACTTCACATGCTTGTCCCTTTATGCAGTTACTCCCCTGCTCCTTCCGTCAGTCAGTGCAGGTCTGAAAGCTCTGTGCCCATCACTCCATATTCTTCAGTGTGAGCTCTTGGTAAGAGCTGATCATGTCAAACCTCAGTGCCCAAGTACAGTGCACTAGGCATTTCTCTGGCCATCTCTGCCAATGTGAATATTACTTCATTGATCTGTCATTTGAGAGGTATGAAAGTTGTCATTCTGGGCTAGAATTATTGCTGGGCTGAGAACAGTCAGGGGTTCATTGCATTAGTCTCAGCCAGGAGTGACAAAAATTTTTCATTTCTACTGAACTGATAAAACTTGATCAAAATTGCCAGATGTGCTCAGTTAAAGGACAGAAATATCATTCCAGTCCAGCAAGGGCTTATGAGTGTATTTGTGTGCGCAGGGAGATGATTTGGCTTCCTCACAGCACAGAAAGCAAAACTCAACTCTATGGCTTTGCAGAACCTGAGCTTCAGTGCTTATTCACTCCTGAGACATAATTACAACCTTGCACTGCAGTCACTGTTGAAAGCTCAGTTACTGAAATCAAACTAAATGAAGACATGCTGCTAGAGCCTAAAGGAACCCAGTTGTCTGGTTAGAGATGTTTTTGTCTGTCCTTAGGCAGCAACAACCATAGGTATGAACTGTGCACACCACTGACTTCCTTGCTCTATAATTTTGTAAGCAGACATGCAAAGAGATGAATTGTTGGCAGTGTTATGTTTGACACTATAAAGGTCATTGAGGTCAAGCTATATATATATTTATGTATACGTGACACATATTGAATAAATTGAATGCAAAAATTGACTAAAATCATATTAATAGAATATTGTTTTGCTAAGAATTATTTTAATAGCTATGATTTACTGAATGTGATAGGTTTCCTTAAAAATATTTTGAATGATACATCAGATCAGTTGCCCTGATCATATCATGACTCATATTTGATATTCTGCTATGATCTGTCAGTGTTATAAATTTTCTGATTATATTACTGTTTCACTTAGTAAATTTTAACTTCATTCTCATTTTTTTCTTGCTTAAAAATAATAATGTAAAGAAACACCATCATACATTTTTTGTGAATCTTTATTTTGATTCTGCCTTCAGTCGCTGACAGAACTGTGCCCACATCAGTAGTGTGCCAAGCACAGACTGTCTCAAAGTATGAGAACGTTTGTTTAAAATTGGAGAAGGAAGCTTTCCAAGACATTATATTTGTTGTTGTGTATATAGAGTTTTTCAGTGAAAAAAAGAGGGAACCACTCCCCCCATGCAGTCAATAGCCAACTGCAAACTTAGAAAACATTTGAAATGTACAGGAGAGGCAAAAATTAATGAGCTGAATCTCATCTGTTTGTCCTTTTGCTACACATGGTAATGGCCACTTATCTGGCTACCTATGGATATGAGCAGGTATTTGAAATGATGAACTCTCCATTCCGTGGTAATGACAATAACCCGTGACATTTCTAACCTTACCAGCAGGTTAGAAACTATTTGTGTTCTCTTCCATTAAGAATTTTACCCCTTCTGACACATCTGTTTAGTTCTGTTTGAAAGCGAAAATCACATTAGTAGGACCTAAAACCCAGATGTAAAGACTACCTTCTCCCAACTAATTTGCATATGTTTAAGTATTTATGAGCCACCTGCTGATGGCATGAGTTGGTTATCAATCTAATAACGCCCAATGTTCCTTGAATGCTTTGTGAGCACCAAGACACATATTCGGTAACACTAAATGAAACCAAGGAGCTGATAGTAAAATATTGAATATGCGATGTTTGTCTTTTTCTCTATTTTCCTCCTTTTTCCAGAGTTCTCAAAACTATCTAAGCAAAGTAAAGAATAAACAGTCTTTATGGATCTCCAACCTGGAATGAGTGTGTAATATATTTCACTCCGTGTGCTTTAGCATTTTGCATCATTCTTCGTTTATAAGTAGGGCTACTCTATTTTTAAGGCTTACAGCGATTTTCATTTAAGCATTTCAATAGACTCACGAACATTTACCCATATTCTCTGGATTTTAAGAATTAATTTTGTTCCTGTTGTCCTTTCTTTTATTTTTGTGCTGTTGTTTTCAATTTCAAAGAGTAAGAGGTATTGCTTGATGACAAAGGCTGAAGTTAATATTGTTGTATTTAATATCCCTTCAGTGCCTACAATGTAAAGACTGCAATCTAGATGAAATTACTGTTGATGCTGGAGAATAAGTTATTTGTAGTTTTGCAGAAGGAGTTGTGCTTCCAACTTGAATGCCTCACAAGTTGTTTATTTTACATCTTTGGATGTAAATTATCAGATATTTTAATCTAGGAATATATCAGAAACAAAGCTGTAGGGCAGTCTGATTTACTGCAGCTTTGTCAAACTTACCAGTGTTCAGATTATTGTCTCAAATTACATGGGTCAAATAGCAAGAAGATTGTTCAGGATACATACAGAAGAAATATATTTAGAGATCTAATTTAGTTTCTGACCACTAATGACAAGTGGGGTCTGTAGTTCACCAAAATACTGTTACTGTTGTCCTTAGCAATCAGCCTTTACTTTATGTTGGAAAAGTATTATGGATTTAAGGCTTTATTTCAGTGCCCTGTAAATTCTCTTATTCAGAAAGATGCCAGTTGTGGTAAGAATGAGATGTTTTTCAGTGTATCATTAAAGTTGAATTTATGTTATGGTGCATCAGATTTTTGTGCTCCATATTTAGTAATAAATAACCTGGGACTGAAATAGGAGGAGAAAGGGAAAAATATACATTTCAAACTATTTTGTTCAAGTTCTTATTGTTGGATTTTTCCCCCATACTTTTCATTTCCGTAGTCCTGAAGTAAGTTATTTTGTAATCTATCTGTGGACTAGATTCTAGTCTTCCTTGCTCTCAGCCTTGAATGCAAATAAATGCAGATGGCAAATAACTGAGAAGTTTTTAGTGGAGTAACTGCTTAGTTTGTGCTACTTGACCCATTGTCCTCCAACAGATAAAAATGTCCTGGGAAAAAACCCAAGGATGATGACAGATTCTAAAACCTTATGGAACAGATTTACATGTGTAGTGCTATATCACATCACAGCTTTGCAAATCTTACTATTAGGATGGTGTTATCTAATTTATGAAAGCAATATTTTTCTTAAAAACTGCAGAAGCATGGCTTGAATATAACACAAATTTTCTTCTATATTTAGCACATGCCTGGCAAAAGTCAACCAGGAATAATCATAGAAATATGGATAGCTGATAGAAATTTTTCACGATTTAAAATGTAGTAATATGGTAGAACTTGCCATCTGACACAGAAGCATACAGAAATTCGCTGGGTGGTTAGATATCCAAAATTGCTCTAAAGCCTAAATTGTATTTACAGTCTTTATTAAAATATATAAGATGTATTAATAAATAAAAATGTAGTAGCATTACTTTTTAGAGCTTTTTCTAGATCCTAAAAAACTGCATTGAAATAAAAATAGTTGAGCAAGTGGGAGAACAAATGCTGCATGTTTTATGACAATGCTGGTTCTTAAACATCAATATTGATTGATTTATTTATATAGTTTTGTTTACATATAGATGAGAAAAATTAAAAATATTTATCATCCACTGGAGTAGGACGTACCTCAGATTTATTTTGGCATTTTCAGAGAGTGAGTATGCTTCTGGAATAGAAATAGAAATTTGGGGGTTCAGAATTCATGATATTAGTTTTGCTTTACTTCAGCAAAGCATTTGTATGAGTACTATACTGATTACAGCACAACCAAATTTAAGTAATTAAGTGCTTTACAGAGTCAAACCCCAGTTTCTTTAGATGCCAACAAACTAGAAAAATGTAACCAAAAATACTATCAGGGAAAGGAAGTTACCAGTAACAACAGACACTGAACTGCAGATAAATAAATATTTTTCTTCATGAAAAGTATCATGGAGTATTGCATGGGAAAAGAGAAGAATAACAATTACTGTAGTACAATTAGGACATAAAGGTTAAGAGGCTATTTAGATATTTAAATTACGTTCAAAACTGTAGGTCATATGAAATGACAGTGTCTTCAGGCCTTGCAGTAGCTCCTTTTTAAAAGAACCAGCCTCAACTGTAAATCACCACCCTGTGTTACAAGTTAATAAGTGGCTGTTAATAAGTGCAGAGGTTTTGTGGTGCCTTGAGCTGCTCAGGCTGCAGAGTCCAGGATGCAAACACATTGCTGGGTTACCTTGGGGTGAGCAATTAGCAACCTGCCAGTTGCTCTGACCTCGCTGGATAAGCTGTGTGTAATTTTGCCCTCCTGTGTTCACAGGGTAACTCACTTCCCTTTCATCAGCAGGTAGGCAGGCTCCTATCAATTTTTCTGGGGAGTAATATCAGCTCCATGGGCAAATCAGCTCTGTGAGCTGCTCCTTCAGACTGTAATTTGCCTCATGTTGACGTTTTTGTATATTCCTCATATGGAATCACTCACTGTTTTGTTTTCTTTTATGACAAGCGATAAATCAGTTGATTTTTTTTTTCTATTTAATTTAAAATAATCTAATAATAAATGTATGGTTTAGGTGTTTGGAGATATTTTTAGAAATTAGAAGGTGTATATAACTAGTGGAAACTTTTACTGCTCTCCTATTACGGTTAGTAGAGCATGAGGCTGGCAATAAAGACATAAATAAAATGAATATTCGTAAGTAATAAATATTAATTACGCGAGGCTTGTGTTTCAATGTGCTGCTGCTTGTAACAGGTCCCACCTGCATGGCGGAGTGCACTTGTTAAATGAGAATTGCTATTGGAAAAACACCTAGTGGGATTTCACTAGAGAAAACTCTTTCATCTGCAGTAGATGTTTACATTTTTTTTGGCTCGAGCTTGAACCAAACAGAATTTTTAAGTCTGAGTTTCTTCCTCAAAGCCTGGTATGATTTAACTGATGTCTTCGATTCTAGGTATTCAGCATGCAAGTGCATGAACAAATTACCTGCTGGTTAGTATTTAAATCACACTCAAAAAATAAAGTTAATATGAGAAAAGGTCATCCATGGGTATTTCCTCTAATGTATGCACATGCCTATAGACAGGTCCTTCATTTGGCTCTAACAGCAGCTGTTCTATGGGATGGCTGGGGCTGTGTGTGGGGTTTGGTTTTATGGGGAACAGTGAGAGGCCTGTAAGGGCTGTAATTAGGATGTCCCTGGTTGTCATGGCTAGACCTAGGCTGCATGTAGGTGTAATTCATCATATATCTGTTTATCTCAGAGGTACTATTATAGTACAGTAAAGAAGTCCTTTTGCCATTAAAGATAAAAAGAAGAAAGATAATTGTTCCAAGTAATTTCTTGACAGTTCCAGAGATGTAGTACACTAAGGGATTCCGACTCTAATACATGTTTTTGGCTTATTTGCAAGCTCACAACTCCTCCTGGGTGGGGAGCAAGTCTCAGAATGTTTCTGGCCCTACACTGAGCACATGAGTGCAGGTTAACTGCAGGGTCCCATCTCCAACCTGCAGTGTGAAGAATGCAACTGCTCAGAGAGAGACCAGTGTTGATTTTGTGCTTTGGCCAAGACAAATTGCAGAAGCATGATGTTAAAATGACAAAAAGCCAGCAAGACCACAAGGGCAGGCAGAGAGGTTTAAAAAAGTCCCAAAATCCAAACCCCCAAACCAAGACATAAAAAAACCCCGAACCAATAAGAGGCCCAAAGAAATCCGTACATAATTTAAAAGGTTTGGTGAATTCGCTAAAATTAAAACAGTAGAAAATAAAATTTTAAATTTATACTTTTACCTAGGAAAACAGTCATGCAAACACCAGGTACATACACGAGGCACAGAACAAAGGGCAGAATATTCTGAAAGTTTATAGGAAGCCTGAAAGATGCTTCATTCAACCCTGCTTGGTAGCTAGCAAGTTTTCTAACTCTTGTGATGTTTATTTTAATTTTTGAGAGAGATATGACAGCATACCTGGCAAGCTGTTTCCTTCCCAAAGCTCTCAGCTCTACCTTTTTCAAAGCTTTCTACTTTGATTAATGCTTGCTTATTTCTGGTAAAGCACTATGGATCATAATTCAATAAAGATGGCATTTACTGCCATCTGTCTTAACAGTCTTTGAATAGAAAATGTGAAAGGTGAAAGGTTTACTGGTAGGGCTTATTGCCTCAAGCATACATAGAATAAGAAGCATTAGATATGGTACACAGTAATCTTTGCAAAAAATTATTATCTTTTATTCTCTATCACAGCTGTACCTTCTTTGACCTGTTCTTTTAGTAAAACAGCTTTTTTAAGAGATAAAAACACAGCAACATTGGGCTGTCGTCACTGCCTTTCAATGCAGTGCAGCAATCAGGACTTGGAGGGTGGCCACCATGATTCCACACTGCTCTGCCACTGTTACACACTGGAAGGCAAATGAGGAAATACTGTATATTGCCTTAACGCTTGTTCTGAAAGGTGAATGTTTTGGGTTGAACACCTTAATATAATACATATTTGTCTCTTTCTGGCAATTCACTGCAAGTATTAAAAAAACCCAACGAACCAAAAATATGTTTATGTTTTTATTCAAATAATACTTAACCTATTAGATTCCTTAATTATTGTATAATTCATTAAAACTGAATCAGAATGTTTAGTGTAACTGAGTAGGATCATAAATCCATGATAGATTATGCTAATAATTCATATTCCTGTAGTGTATATGGATATAGCCTACAGTTTAAAAGAGACAGGAGATTTCTAGTAGCTTTAAACTAAAAAAAAAATGTACAACTAAGGCTTGATTTTTGCCCACTCGATTTTTTTTCTACCACCTATTTTAAGTATCAATCTGGTATGGGGCACGTCTGATTTTTAAATTGCCTGGAGTGCACAAAACATGAAACCCTGTTTTCAAAAGATGATGTATAAAGGCCTATGTCATAACTTTGCTAAAAATAAAGAAATCAGAAAGATCAAATTGTTCTCACTCTTAAAAGCCAAAATACAAAACATACTGCGACGTTTTTACCACACTGTAGAGATATGAGAGCAAGTGTCTTTTCTTAAATTGTTACTGGACATGATTAGTAGAAGCCAGAAAATAATACCACTTCCTTTTTCAATGTCTTTCTGTTTCTCACAATGGGAAAAGTATTGATACCCTCCACTTCCATGTTTTTCATACAGTTCAAACCAGCATTAGTGTGATCTACTCATCGCAATCCCTGATGGTGCTGTCAGTGATAACAATTGATTCTAGGGCACTTGCTTTCCAGAGTACTCTCTAGTAACAGATCAAAATCAGATCAAGGGCCAGGCAGTGAATCTTGAGTCAAGGTTTCTTTTCTGTCATGAACCTCACCCCTGTCCCCCCAAATATCCTGCTTTTTACTGTCAATTTTAACATAAAATTTTAATTTTAAGTAATTGTCAACCCGAAATATCTGAGTGGTCTTTTACTTGATACTCTCCTTAGACTAAGCACTATGGGAATGCTTAGAAAACCTCATTCTGAAACCAGATCCCCTTTCAGGGCATCCTTATCTATATAGTCCCAATGACCCTGATGAGGATGTACACTTGCACACTGTTCAGCCTGTGCGAAGTGGAATTAAGATCTCAGATGACAGCATGTTGCTTGCATTCTGGAATTGCCTCCCTCTTCTTTCATCACTGAAGGCAGTTTAAATTCTCTCAGGTTGTTGCATAATAAAAGTTTTGGTTTTTTTAAAATATGTTGCAAGGTGCATCTTAGCTTTACAGCCAAGCTCTACAGCTAATTAAGAGGAGATAACACAAAGGGCAGGGATACATATGAGTTGCAGAGGCTGTTGGTGCAGTGTTGTATGAAAGATAACAAAACTTCTAACATTTATTAGCTCTCCTTCATACTTAACTGCTTTATTGTTTTGTGATCTTTAAAGGTTAACTTCTTTTTAGGATAGGGGAAATCTTAGATGAAGCAGAGATAGATCCTTTCTTTGTGTTAGTTTTCTTTTCTCTGTGTCCTAAGTTTTGGATCAGATTTAGACAATTACTATTACATTAAAAAGCCTTCTCTGATAAGAACACACAATGTATGGACCATAGGCAGCAGTGTTTAGACCATGTTGAGGCCTGGTGTAAATGTGTGTAGCTCTGCTGATGTCAGTGGAGTTACATCTGCTTGCACTGAAGACTTAATATAGTTTTCAGCCTACAGGAAGCATTATGGATATACTGAGTGCTGCATGGTAGCAATAAATAAAGGAATTTACTCATACAAAGTGTCTTCCGTCTGAGGATCCTCCAGCACTTGGCAAGCATTATTTTCTTTCATGGGAGAGGAAAGAATCTAAAGGGCTACCCAGATATGTATTCTTTATCCATTTGAGAACAGCAAAGATTATACATTGCACGAGGGGGGTATTTTCTTTTAAAATGTAATGATATATTTAGACATTAATGGTATCATTTTATATCATCAAGAGCTGAAAATTTTCTGTCCTGCCCAAATGCATTTTGGAAAGATGATCTGTGGTATACATGAGTTTGCAAACAGCATGAATATGTTAGCCTTTGCTGCTTTATCCTCTGCCAAAAATGTAGAGACGATAGCATCTGTTTCCACTACCCACGCTACCCAAATCATTAAAAACTCACAAGAGTTGGAAAAGAAGTTCTGAAAGCTTTCACATGTCTGTCTTTGCTAGGAAAATCACTCTCTTGTAACCATGTGTTCAGACAGTCTTTTTTGCTTGTGGTTCCTGAATTTCAGGAGATAATGAGTGATGCCTGGAAAAGTGGTATTAAAATTTAGGTAATGAAAGATCTCAAACACAAATGAATCCTGAGTGCATGCTTTAGTATGTGCTGCTTCAGCAAGTTTTGAAATCATAACTACACTTTTTTCTCAATGCAATGAGATGTGGAAAAAAACCTTCAGACACATAGGCAGGTGAGAATGGGAAAAAGTGTTCACAATTAGATCTTGCTAGTATGGATCGTGGATGTCTGAATGACTGAGTTGTTCTCTCCAGTGCTGGAAAAATAAAAGTTGGCTTTAGAACATATGGAGGTTTGGAATGGGTTCACTTTTTTCCCTGATAGTTTGGTAGCAGCTATTAAGAGCCTTCTAAAATAATCGAAGTACATTTCCTTTTCCCATCTCTTTCAAGCATTCCCTTTATTTCTCCCGTATACCACTGGTAAGTTATAGGTAGAAAGAGCTCTATGTACTAAATTGACCCAAATACAGGAAATAGTGGTCTCTTACTTGTCTTTTCTTATTATTTTTTAACCATATTGCTCTTGCACAATGCAGAACAATTTGAAAATGTAAAGAAACCAAATCCAAAGTGGCATCCAGTTGTTTCACTTTCTTCCAGCTCTGCCACAAATCTGTATTTTGCTGTTGCAGAGGGCCTGGTCTCTTACTGTTGGTATCAATAACGGTACAGATAATGATTTCTGAGCAAGTAGAAGTGGCTTGGGTTTGCTGGGCTTTTTTGTCTGAAGTGTAGAATTTAAGGATATTAAAAAGCAAAAAACCACATAATTGATGCTTGTGCTATTAGATGTGCAATGACCATTTAAATTCTTAGTGATTCACTAGAATGGGAAGTAGGAGGTTTGAGAAGAAAGCTACAAAAGGGACTTGAGTATGAGGATATTTAAGAATTTGAGGAATACAAAGTAAAATCACAACTAATGAAAATAAACCAAAGCTTGTAACATTCAGCCAAACTTAGGGGAGTTAGCTATAAAACTTAAAAACTTAAAAACTTAAAAACTTAAAATTCTACTAATGTAGCACCTATGTATTTTTAAATGTCAGAAATTTTGGTTTTATTCTTCTTGATTTCTCTGCTCACTCTAAGGTTTGAACTGCTTTATAATCTTTGATGCTATTTCATCCTGTTCTTTTCAAAACTGGCAAAATTTGCAGTTAGAGGTAGAATTTTACATGGCTTTTTTCTGTGTCTGAAACCTAGTAATAGAAATAGGTTATATGGACGCATTAACTTTGTTATGTTAACCTCTAATTTCATGCCCTCTGTCTTTTGACTGAATAAGAGACCACAACAGACTTTCTGATACAAGTAAAAAGAGACTGCTCATTATCTGGACAGAAAAAAAATATAAGCAATGCCCCACTCCCACATCACCCCCAGCATTTTTGCACAGCACTGTGGCCTAGAATGTGCAGATATGGTGACTCCTGTCACTAGAACCTATACTTAATCTTATGAACAAGTATGTTTCGTCATGTCTGAAATAGCTTCTGGTGTGAGGGTTTAAAGCTCATGGTATGTGTCTTGGGACTGAGCTGATTTCCACACTGTGTGAGAAATTCATTGTTTTTTTCAGTTCCAATTTCATGAGTAAGAGGAAAATACTGCAAGGCTTATCCTGATTCTTAGTGGGAAAGCAGAAACAGTCTGTTGTGCAATGTGTATTTGTGGCCTCAGGGCTTCCATACTTTCTAGTCAATTAAAAAGTTTTAAGTTGAACAAGTTTAGTCCCTATCAGTGATAATGCTGGATATCCTGGAATGTTCAAAGAAAAATATCTCTCGAGATGAGTCACATGTTTAATGTACGTTAGGTATGTTTTCTATAATGATGCCTTTTCCTGGTCTTAAAAATGGAGAGCCAGATGTGGTTAAGGGATAAGGGGTTTTTACTTTGTTATATTTATAAGGATCCTTATTGGTGCACCAGTTTGCCAAGGTGGGATGCACCACAGTACACACAATAGATCATGTATACAATTTATAGACCTTACAAATTAGCTTATCTAACAAGGGTGCCCCAATGGCAGGCCTGGATGAATGGTGTGATATTCCCACATCTGAGGAATTCCCCCCTGGAAGGGCCAAAGCTCTGGTTTACAGGATATATTCTAGAGGGGGCTTGATTTCCCAAGGCAGTGTAGGGTTTTCTGGCCTCCTACTACGTGGCCTTTAGGGTGTTTGGTCTCTTGGCCTAACAGAATAGTAGAACTGTGCTAAATGATCAGATTTAAGGAATTATGCATGCTGAGATTACTGGGGATACATAAAAATTATATAAAGGGTATATAAAAAGAGAAGGCAAAAAATCATCTTGGCATCTATAAGTTACGGAAAACTAGTGTTGTTATAAGCCATATATTCAAAATCTGTTTTTCTTGCTGGGTCTGTGTTATGAGGCAGAGCGCTAGGAAAGACCTGGTGCTGACCTAGCAGCAGCCCTCTGACAGTGGGATTTCCCCTCAGCCCTCTGTATAATAATGTTGTAGTCATTTCCTGGACTACAGAGTAAACTTGCCTGACTTTCATCTACCCTTAAATTAGGAGCATTTTGGGTCTTTTAATATTGAGGCATGGCAAGAAGCTGGCTTGAATTTTGTTGTCTTTTTCTTGTAAGAGAGGATTTTGCCATGAGAAATGGGTGCATCTATCCCATGTTGCACACAGGAGCCTTGAGTCTGGCAATGATGGTTCCTACTCTTCCTCAGTCTCAAGAAATCCTCAAGCAGTGGCTCAATGTGTATCTACTATGTTTAGCAATATTGTAATGATATAAGTTTATGCTAATTGTATCCTGAAGGTAGCCAACCATACTGATAGTATATTTCCTGCAGGTTGGCTCCAGGGTAAATTATCATTTGGTTTAAAAAAAAAAGTTATTATGTGATAATGTGTTCAAGATGAATAAACCTGCCAGTTTAAAGTGAACAAACAGTCTGGAGATGTTACACTCATCAAATTAGAACCAACAGACTGTTTACCTGTGTTTTCTTCGGCTGTGCTGCTGAATACATGTAGTTTCACAGGACTCAGAGCTGTTGTATGCAGTGTAAAGATAACTCTTGAATCATTTATTCTGAAGTTCTACCCATGGAGTCTATGTACAGACATCCAACATTTCCTTAGGCTCGTAACAAAACATTTTTTATTGTGCCCATTCCCGAATGAAAAATTCAGTCCACTTCTTGTGTAGTTTTAAATCTTTAAGGTAGTTATGACTAAAAAAATTAAAGCATTGGATAGAAACATGGTAGTAATTGGGGCAACAGAAATTTCTTGTGCAGTGTCTTAGGTAAGATGTACAAAATCTTACATATATAAATGATGGAGTGGAGGATGAAGATGGACCTCTGCCTGTACCTCACACTGAGAGTCTTTGCAGGGAATTCTGTTGCAAACATGCATAAGTATCCTGAAAAATCAGTGTTACAGAAATGCCAAAAGGAATTAAGTAGGCACTTTTACAATGAGATGAAACAATTCAACAGGTTCTTCTTCAACTTGTAAAATAGCTTGTGGATGCATGGAGAGGTAAGATAATAGTTGAAAATAAAAGGGCTTTTTCTCCTATTGTGGGTTACCATTATGAGCACATTTTACTCTCCACCAATACAATAAGAGAAGTAACACGAACACCATTTTCATTTTCCATGTTGAGAAATTCACATCAATATTGTGTGTACAAGATAATGGGTTAAAGTAGAGAAAATATGTGCACGTTGTTCTTTTGTAAAATACCAGACATGCCCACGACTTATTGGTGTGAAACGCTGTGCGTGTCCTGTATGATGATGTAGGAGTCTCAGAGACAGCACGCAATGTGGCTGTTTCTATGGCAACAAGATGTTTTTCATTGAAGGGCCATTAAAATGGTGGCATATAAATAACATATGTACAGTACATTGTCTTTGAGAGAGCTGTTCTTGTTCAGGAATTGTAAGCACATGCTTTCATTCGTCCTTTTTTTTCTCTTTTTTTCTTTTTTTTTTTTCCACCTCCTTATCCGAATTCTTGTATATTTTTGAACTCATATGATCAGCCTGTCTCATTTTTAGCACTTTGCCTCTTTGAAGCTATAGTGCTTGCAGACCTGACACAATATAATAAGAGGTGACTGAATAAGATGCTTCTTTTAAGGACTATAGACAAATGGAAGTAAAATGGCTAAGAGTCTCATTCCTCAACTCTGAAGTGTGACAGTTGTGTTCAGTTAAGAGTACAAGCTCCAAAAGTGCAGAGCAGTTTGTCTCTGTGCATGCTTAGGCACCAGAGTAATTCAATGAGTGGACTTCAGTTAGGTAATTTGTTGAATTAAAGCTAAACAAGGTGTGAAATGTTTTCCTGAGTTGGGACTTGGTGTTTTAGATCAGTATAAGATCGAGTTACTAAATATTTGTAGGCAGAAAACTTTGCAGAGACTCTGTTCCCATAACCCCAACTGTTAGCAGAAGTCAGCAGGGCTAAGGCAGCAGAGGGTGGGTGATTCCTCTGCAGTACAATCAGTAGTGAAGGCTGATTTGGTTTTTCCAGCTGTCCTGCTATTCAGAGTAATATAGTGAGCACTGGAGTGGTGGTTTGTGTATTGAAAATTAAAGAATTGTAATTTATATGAGAAATCTACTGTTTTTAATATTCAATAAAAATATCTTCAGGTTTCTTTGACATGCATTGGCTAAAATGACTGTTGCTCACTTGGGTGAGGTACCTGGCACTGTGAAAGGGGAATTTTAGACCTTTCAATATTGCTTACTGCTCTGCAAAGGGAATGAAATATACTGAGGGAGGAGACGTATTTCAGCATTAACACACAATTGCAAAGAAAATTATAAAAAAAACCCTCCAAGTGTTGAAAGTGAACTGTGGTAACAAGAATGATACCCTAACTTTTCATCAAGTCAATGCTGTGTAAAAGGAAGAATAGTGAAATTGAAAGCACATTTGACAAGCCTGGCATCCCATGGATTAGAACACAGGATTTTTGGCAGGACTTTTTTGCCATTCTATGAGGTACATTCAGGCAAGTGTCTTACACCATAGAGATGAATTCACAGATGTGGATGTAGATCCAAGTTGGTAAAGCCATATACTATACAACTCCTCTACCATCCATCTCTTCTAGTGGCTAATTTTACCCATTCTTTCCAAAAGTAAAGTAAGTGGAAAACTCCTAGGAAAGTTCAGCAGAAACTTAAATTTAATATAAAGTAATAGCACAATCCTTGGACAGAATAGTGCAAGTAGCAAAATATCAACCCGCCACTTCCTCTGGTTCCCTTACTGCCACAAGAATTCTTGTGTTTACTGCTTATTGTTGGGTTTTTTCCTTTGTTCTGAATTCTTTCCAAACCTTCTTTTTCAGAGAGCACCACAGTAGCATGTCTGAAGAATGAATGCTTGCACAGGCAGTCACCAATGTGCAATAGGAACAGTTGCTGACTGAAAACAATTCAGTCCCAAAGTTCATGTTAGAGGAATTCCACTGCCAATTATCCAAAATCACTCTGGTGCAGCAGATAACATAAATGAAAGAAATGGAAGAGTTGTGGCAGACTCCTGTATGAGTGAGCTGTGGCACTCAGTAAGATCATGTCTGGGTGATGCTCAACACTTTTTTTACATTAGACACTATGGAATAAGTGGTTGTATTGCAGCTTCAATGAGGATTTAGCCACTGCTAGAGAGAAATACATAATTCCCAAAGGACAGCTCTCAGTGGAGATGGAAACCTGCTTTCGCATTTTTCTGTCCTGCGCCAGAAATTAAAGCTGAGTTGAATAATAATTGGACATGGATCTGACCTGAAACAACTGCTCAGTTACATTGATTCAATGGGAAATGGCAGTATTTACTCCAAGGAATTACCAGTATTAGGATTCTGGTAGGAAGTAGTTCCTATGGAAAATTATATTCTTAGCAATAGGTTTGTTTCCAATTCTAAAAACAGAAGACCAAGAAACTTCTGTGGCAGTGTGTGATAAGTATAGGCAAACACTGAATTTCTGTTAACAGTTCTTTCTTTAAGCAGTCAAAACAAGGATATACGTTGAAAATCTCAAGCATTATCAAGGTTGGAAATTCAAAAATTTAAGAGCTGTAATTCAAGGTTTAGAGAGCAATCTGAACTTGATACCAGTCTTGTAAGAATCCATGCAATTGGATAGTGTTTTTAATAATTCGATTACTATTTTCCTAAAGGTTCATTCTTTGAATATTTATGATATATCTCCATAAATTTCGCCCTAATACTGTTGCATTCTTGGACTAATGAAGAAGCTAAAGCTGAACAAGCCTTTACTCTTCTTTTGGGAGGTGGAGAATTTTCACTGACTTCCATCTCAGAAAAATGTGGCTGTCTGCTATGTGTATAATGTAGGTCTCCATTCTCCTAGATGAACAAGTTTATGTCAACTTTTGTGACAGAAGAGTGACTCAGTAGGATTCAAGTGAATTGGGCTAACTCTTGAATCTGCCTCAGCATCACTCTGTGGCCATGGGTAATGCAGTCAGCTCCTGTCTCTTTCTCAGATAGCTGGTAGAAAATAATAAATATTGGGAAAACAGTCTCCCTATCCTAAAGGTGCTTCAGGATGATGACAACAGAAATCCTTAAAAGGCAAAGCTACAATGGGCCAATGTTGCTGCTTTTTTATAATGACATACAATAGAAAACAAAAAAAAATTCATTAGACCAATTAGAGGCAAATCTTCATAATCCCCCATTAAATCTAGTAGAGATTAAAAAATAATAAGCTCTTTTATTGCTAAAAAAGGAATCTTTTTCTAATCACAATGCTTCATAAATGTGTCTTTGACTCTAATACACGATCACACTCAGGATCTTGCACAGCTGCTGCCAGCTCTCACTCCTGTGCTCAGCCAGTCCTCTCTGCTGGGCTGCCCAGGGCTCTGTTGTGGGATCAGCATGGAATTAAAGGGTCCCCACGGTGACAGCTGGAGGCAGTGCACTGATGCTCACAAAGAGGTTGTGCTTTGCCAGGGACGGTCCTTCCCATCCGTTGCTCCTTGGCTCTTTACAGCCTGTTTGTTGCATTAGCACATGCTCTTTTTACTTCTGCTGTGTTCCTGTGTTGATGTTCCTCGATCCAGACCCAGTTTTAAATGAGTGTTGGCACCAGTTGCCCATGGGAGTTTGCTGGTGTGTGGTGGTGTCCTGTGTTACATGCTGGGATGTGGCTGGGAGAGCTGCTCTTTAAGAGCAATCTCTGCACTAGATTCTCCTTTTGCTCTCTGTGGAAGCCTGTCTGATGTTAATAGCAGCAGTGTGTGTGTATGGGACATTATAGCCCAGAGCTTTGACGTCACTCTTTTTTTGGTTGTTGCTATGCATTTCTGCTGCCACTGTAGTGACAAAGGTATCCCATGATTCTGCTGCTGGTTTCACATTTCAGCTCTCAGTCTTTCTCTTTCTAAAGTTGCATTTGTATTGATCCTTTCAACTTATTTATGAGAATACTGCATAAATAGTTTCTCTTCCTTCCACAAGATTTTTCTCATAACCAACTTCAAGAGAAAGACTAAAAAAGAGATGTATTGTGTTTTCCAGATGAGGAAACCTGCCATTTATTTTTAAAGTGCATGTCATATTTTCCATACTTCTCCAATAACTAGCATTAAAAATTTCATCTTGGAGGAGACTTTTTAGGCTCCTGAGAAAATGCATAGTTTTGTAGAAGGTGCTTTTCTTTAGAACTGACACAGTTTGTGTGCAGAGAGCTTTCATTTGCCTATCATCTAAATATATTATGTCCATTTAAAGTTACCCAAAACAATGAAGAATGAAACCAATGTTTTTCATTTCTAACAAACAGCATTCATTTCTAGCACAGAGCTTATTTTGTGTAACAAATACAAGGCAAGCTTGTTAAGCTGTACATTCTGACAGACCTATGTTTTACATGTCCGTGGTGGTTGAAGAAATGAGAAAGCTACCTTGGGGGAAAGATAAATAATTACAAATATACAAACTTTAAAAACACACTAAGTACTCTTTGGCATCGTACAAATATGAGAACATAAGTAAGATGTTTAAATGGAGTATAATCTTTGAACCTGATATACACAGGAAAAACAACTTTGTTACCTCTGTAGCGCAAGGCAGAAAATATGTTTGTCTGTGGCATGGCTCTGCTTAATGGAGTAATTTAAATTTAACTTTAGCTTCATATATTCCAGTTATTTCAGAGATGGATGAGAGAAGTTCATCTCTTTATATGTTTGCTGCTGATGCTTATGAAAAAAATTATATGCTGCTTATATAAATAGATAGTATTTAACTTTATTTTCTTCAGTCCTTTCACTTCTTTGTTGCCAACAGAAATATATGGTGTACTAGGTTTTTTCTGGACTAAATTGGACTTTTTTCTTTAGCTGCACGCTCCTTGTAATGCAAAACAGTAGGCAGTGATCCATGCAGGCTTCCATTTATAATATTAATACAAGCCATGTTCCATGCTAAAACATCACATTAATATTAAAGCAAGAAGTGTAAGACTAGTGAGTGCTTAATCATTTGCAATTAGTACCTAACAGCTAATTCAGTAGAGGGCTTTTAGAAAGAAAAAAGTGTGTATATGGAGGGAGAGAAGGGTGGGAGCAGTAGTTTGCTAAATGCTGGTTGATTTAACTTTAAGTATTTAACACTGTGAAAACTTAGTAATTAGAAGAGTTCTTGTCACTAGTCAATTTTCCTTAATTGATAATTTAAAAATAAAATCAGACAAAACTTTATTCTTCTTAGAAAAGACAGAATGACAGCATAAATCATAAAGTTCCCTTACTAATTTAGTTGAAGATTGTTCTAACTGTTCTTGAACCATTTAGGATTATATGCTCAAGGTCAGAATCTTGGATTTACTGAAGTGCAGAGCACCATATTCCATTTCTTAAGTTGTTTGTGGATCTAGAAAATGAATCTAATCAGCCTATAGCTGAAGTCTCCGGATTAGATTGTTAACAAACTGATTTCCAACATCTAGTCAGAGAAGGGGGTTGTTAGATATTAAGTGAAGCAACTTCCTGGTGTTCTTCCCATGAGTCTGTGTGGTGTTTTTTTCCTTGTCTGTTGTTCTGGTATCTCAACAGCCTGAGATTGCTTGCACTAGGCTTGTCTGTTTGGGACACTTAAATGTCCCAGGTGGAGAAATGTATAGTTAAGATTCAAAGTGCCTATAACCTTAGTATTGAGAAAAATTATATCCAGAAATTGTCAAGTAAATGCCAACAGATTGTCTGTCTTGTTTCTCATCCCAGGTGCATTTGAAGACTTGATGTCCAGTTGTGTTAATGTTCACTTTGATTTTTTAGTTTTTTCTTCAAAATGCCTTTATGAAAAAGGGTGAAGGGTGCTCAGAGCCAGACTCTGCAAGCAGGACTCTCATCTCTGTTCCTAGCTTTGCTTTTGATTTTCTGTGCTCCTTTGGCTAAGACTTAACACTTTCAGTTGAAAGAACCTATATATGTAATAAGAGAAAAAAAAAAAAAGCATAGTCTCTGTCTGGGATTTGGGTGTGTATTCTTAGGAAGGGCTTATGCTTGTTTGGATTGGTATACACATTGCTGTATACCTGTATATATCATGCCATGCTTTTACGAATCATAGATAAAAATTATTGCTACCTGTTCTCTGTAAAGAGTAAATGACATTGCTGAGGTAGAAGTAGCTTCACTGTCAACAGCTTTGAGGAGAATTATGTATAATTTTATGTATTATGAGTAATCTGAGGAAATTTACTGAGTAGATAGGAACTAAAATATCTTACCTCCCACCTCTCCCCTCTTTTTCTCTCCATCCCTGGTGATTGTCTGGCCTGAACTCATTTTATGTTTTCTATCCTTCTCCTTTTGTCATGGCAGTTTGCATTTCATTCCTTTTTCCAATTGCTGATGCCTTGTCTGTATAATAACCTCAGGACTCCCTACCATTTTTCCTTCATGCACTGCTCGCCCCATGCACAGTGTGACCTGAGAAGAAACAGCCTGTCTCAGCTCATTGATTCTGGCAGTATGAAGCAGAGGCTGTGCAGGAGCAAAGCTTACTGTACAGAATGGAGCCCATTCCTCTCTGACCCCACTAATGCTGGCTCTTTCCAAACAGCTCCTATGCATCGGCTAACGTTCACCCATATTGTAACAGCTGAAGGAAACTAATGACTCTCAGACATTCCATGTGCTGCTACTCAGGGAACATAAATGCTTTCAGGAGGGTTTATTTCCTTTTCTCTCACAGGTCTTGCAGGCTGAATAGTATTTTTCAAATACAGTGTCCTAAACTTTGACAGTTAAATAATGCTTAAAGAACTGGAAGGGATGGAGAGAGAGAGAAGCTAACAAATAACACTATTCAGAATATATTTCCAGTTTCTTACTATAAAAAGATTGAAGAGCCATATAATGATATAGAACAGTAAAAGGCTGTATCTGTCTCCTTTTGAAGCTTAAAGGAGAAGGCTCTGATTATGCATCAAGATATAAAAATTAGCAAATGGCTTCAGCAAGGATCATAAGAGCTTTAGAAGTGTGTGTGCATGATCTTTCCCTCTCTATCTGCCCTTTAACATTAGAAGTTGTTTATCCTTGCTTGTGGAAAAGCAAGAGGGAGCAGAATGATCAAGAAAAGAACAACACTGAAGAGATGCTAGATTAAATTAACAAGATTCTCTAATTTGCTTATTCTGCTGTGCTTTAGAGAAGGGTTGGAAGAGCTGTTTGCGGTGGGAAGAGGAAAAAAAGGAAGAAGAAAGTTCAGCCAGCAGCACGGAAAAGGAGCAACTGTAGAAGGGGAAAAGAGCAACAAAAGATGAAACAAATAATGGGAGACCTGACTAGAAAAAAGATGAAACAGAAGAAAGCAAGGGAGAATCAAAGCAGAAAGAAGTAGAGAAGAAGGACATGCAGGGGGAAAAAGATTCAAAGATGCTGTGAGGAGTATCTCCCCAACACAAGAGAGAGGTGACATGGGCTTTTACTGGAGGGGAAAGGGAGAAAGGAAGACCAGAGTATGAATATGGTAGGAGGTGACCAGTATTAAAATGCATTCATGTATGTAATCTGTTTGCACCTCTGCAAACCTTTGCCTAGGTGCTCTCCTGCCCCATCCCCTTGTTGTCAGCAGAGAAGGCAGTAATGACACTCAGGGCCTGGGCCAGGCTGATAGGCAAGGTGAAAAAAAAATTTCTTTGGAAAGGAAAGGACAAACCTCTCAAAAAGAAGTCATTCACTTGTCAAATTAGTGGCTTTAATGAAAGTGGATAGAGACTAATGAAAGGTTAAACCTGTAAATTGCAATCTAACAAATGGGTTCACAGAAGACGGATCTCTTTTCATAGTAAGAAAAGAAATAATACTGACTAAATATTATTACCTTGGAGAGACCGTGACCAAGCCACAATTCCCTCAGATGGCAGCGTGCTCTCCTGCTGTTCTGCTGAGCTGGGCACTCCTGCTTCTCTTGAAGGATTGACAGACAAACAGCTCTTCATTGATCACTGCACTTTCAGAGTGCTTTGATCGTTACACTGAGTCTTCAGGAATATATACTATAATGATATCTCTTCCAGAAACCAGGCAGTTCAAAATAGGATCATTAAGTTCAGTCAAAAGTCTTATGTTTACATTTTGTGCAGGGTTTAGGAATTATATAGGAGGTAAACTTATACAGCTGGGTATGTATGACAAAATTACAGTAAAATAATATATAAAAATAAGATTGGGATATGGGTTCTTTCATCTTTTCTATCCTGTTTTTATCTTTCTGGGATTTTTTTTAATGGCTTTGGTGATTGTTAGGGAAGGGCAGTAGAGGACTACTCAGTCTCACCCCGAGACCTGTGAGAGTTTTAAAAAAGATAGCATTGGAGAGTTAACAGGGCATGTACCATGTTTTGATTTGGCTGAACTTTTTCTTTGTATCTTAACCTTCATCTATTTTAGAGACTTCTTTTTTGTATGTTTTGTTTTTCCTCTATTCTTCCAGGTTTCTTTCCTAAATTTTTTTCATATTTAGTGTTGCTTATTACAAGGACTAGTTCCACCAACACTGGCCTTGTCACAAGTAGGATGTAGTAAGATTTTCAGTTTCAAGTTCTTTGAGGCAGTGAGTTTTTGTTCTTACTCCTTCTTGGTGAAGGGCACTTTAAGTAATTAGGAATAATAAAAATTTACTTGTTCAGGTGAAAAGCCTGACTTCAAGAGGTTATATTCTGCTATGTAATTATTTAAATTCACCATACACCATCAGCTGCTTGCATATGATGTGCCTTCCTTAAGGTTTCCTCATGTTGCTGTTCAAAAGTTTTAGACAAATCAAGAAACTTCCTTTCCAATTTGTACAAGAGAGATCATGAATATTCTTTTCTTCCAAATAAGATGCATTTTTAAGTAGGACATGAATATAATAAATATGTTGTGCAAGGCTTATACTTCTAATTTTTCAGCAGTTTGGGTATTTAGTAATTTGGTGTCACATCAGGAAGTTTTAATTTGAGTGTTTTATTGTGCCATACATTTAGTAGCAATCTGATACTGGAGAGAGGAAATTGCTGCAGTCCGTATTTTTCATGGTTTGTTTGAATGAATAATTAACTATCACACATGATTAATTTAAAATATTTAATAATAAAGTATTTCAGTACACCTCATGTAACATCCTGTATCTGTTTCACAGTGTGCTGCATATAAGAAATATGTCAGTAAAAAGTGGATGCAGAAGAGCATGACTGTGGAGCACAGCAGCTGAGGCACAGAGGGCAGCACAATGCCCTTCTGGTACCCAGCTGGGGCACAGCTGGATCAAATGGTGGGGTAGAGGAGAGAAAGCAGTGAGAACAGCTTTCAAGGGTTCCAAAAAAATCTTTAAATAGGAAGATATACAGCAATTGTAGAGAGAAATGCAAAGAACGAGTTGGCTAGTCAAATTTTGTAAGGAAGTAAAGTTTGATCTTGTTGCTTTAGGAATATTAGAAGATGCGGCCAATGTCAGCTGTGTGACCGGTGTGTAGCTCTGTAGGCTGGGTGTACACTCAAAGTCATGTCATGTGCTTATGCCCTAGGTTTTCTGTGTGCAGAAGAAACCTTGATATATCTAAGTGTTTTGAGGTCATGGAAGAAAGCTCTAAGAATTCAAGGTATTGACTAGCATTAGCAGTTTGTATCTGAGGGATTGCAGCTTGCCGAGTTCTGTGCATTTATAAGAAATGGAGTTTGCAGCCAGTGCCAAACACAGAACAACAATATTAAGAGATGGAGCATGGTTTAGCAGACATGGATGGTCTGGTGCTGTCTACTTGTGATGGAATACTCACAAAGAGAGCACCACTTCTTAAAACAAAATCCTCTTACACGGTACCTTGAAAACAAAAATGAGAAAGTAATTGAGAATAAGAATGAGAAAGAGAAGTGGGAAGGAGAAAAAAAAATGTGCCTCTGCAGAAACTGCCTGGAAAGCTCAGTTTTATGGCATTTTCTGTGCAGTCCCTGGAAGGAGCCCAGGAGGAGCTCTTGGGCAGCCCATCAGGCTCTGCTGCCCCAAGAGCTCTCAGCTGTGCAGGGACTCCCACCTCCTTTCTCAGATGTACAGTTGTAGCAGCCAGGAGAAGTATAATCTCAAAACTTTTCAGAAAAGCTTATATTATACCACATCCTTCCACTAATGATGAAGGCTTCCTGAAAACTTACTGAAGAGCAAATTCATCACAGGATTTCTGGGCAAGGAAACAGACTTTTTAAACATAATCCACATTAATATTCAAAAATTTGATGCTGTAGCAGTCTGAGTTACTAAAACTCCCACTGATTTCTGTATAGAGCTGAGTGTTTCTCAAGAGGTGCACAGCAGCTTGCAGCAGTGAACCAAAGCTGGGCTCTATTTCAGTCTTGTTCCCTGTGTGGAATATGTCTCCTTGGCATTTCCTGCTGGCTAGTTGGTGACTTTTAAGCAGGTGCAAAAAAAGACCCAGTTGCAGTTTTCTTTTTTCATAATAGTTTTCTCATTAAACTTTTTCATTTTTGAAAAACTGAAAATTATTTTTAATTGGTCATCCTAAATCAGTGTTTAGGATTCTGTGTTCAAGTGTGATTTAATACAAACTCTTTCTTGCTCCTGGCTTTTAAGCAGCAAGTCAGTATGTCCAAAAAAATCTAACTCCATTTTTTGGTTGCATTTTTTGAATACTTGTGCGGGGTTTTTTAATATCTTTGACACTTCTGATTAGGCAAATAAGAAGCATAAACAAAGTTAGCCAAGGTAGAGGCACTTATGCAGTTACATGAAGTTTGTCTTTTCTTTCCCACTGAAATAAATTTGGAGTCTCTCTTCCTCCTCTGTGTGGACAGAACAGAGATGAGCATTGGGATTTGCCTGTAAAAAATCTTTGGTTCCTGAGAATATTGTGCAAAACCTGAATCTGATCCAAAGCTTGTAAGTTCTTGGGGAGTCTTTCCATTTACTTCAGTCAGCTTTGGTGCAGGCCCTTTGTGGAGGGGTGAGGAGGTATCTGAGCTGTTGCTGGTGAACAGTTCCTCAAGGACATGCACTCCATAAAAAACTGACTCTTGCTATCAGGCAGGCGGAGTGAGTGGGTCCAGAATTGCTGGGAAATCTGCTGAACAAGTTCTCAGCAACTCTGTTCATGGATTTCTTTAGAATTCTCCTCATATTTGAAAGTTATCCTGGGTATCTTGTAGATAAAAACAGCTTTTAATTTCCTGGCAAAGTAATGAATACAACTGTAACTTTGTCACAGAGAAACCTAAACTGAAATAATTGCAGTAAAACTTGTTGAGGTCAGACATGATAATGATAGATAGCAGGGCAGAAAGAAGAGGTTTTACCTTTGAGATGAGGAAGTGAAATGATGGATCCCGAAAGGAAGATCAGTTTTTAATGAAAATTCCATATTGGGGAAAGCTAATATGGATTGCATTGCAATTAAAGTGTGTTTTTCTCCTTTTCTGGCAAGTTTTCTGGGTTTTTGGTGCATGTTAAGAGTAACATGTTATATAATTATGAAGTTCTGATAACATGTAAACAAGGACTGCCGTACTTCTTATGATGTGGAGTAGAGTTTGGTTCCCTAATATATGAGGAAGTCTTCACAAGTCTCAAGGAAAAAGCTCTTTAAAAGTCAAAGTACAATGTCTGTAAAGGAACTTGTTGTTTTCCCATGTTATCTGTTTATGCATTATGGAATTTAAAAAAATAAATTATATAAATATTTATGCAAATGATGATTTATTATTCAGTAATCAATCTTTGTTGGATACATTATAGCATAATCAGTTGTATGTTAAAAGGCATTTAATTTCATGCTTAATTAACATATTATAAATTGAGGACAGAAAATTAAATTATTATGGACAGTTTGCAAATGCAATACATAGAGTGTTCTTCAATAATTGCATGAATATTGGATGTAATGTGATGTGTTACTGCCACTTTCTTTTGTGCTCACTCTTTAGTGATAGAGTGGAAGGAATGGGCTCCAAGGGATGTGTTCTGCACTGCCCTGAAGCAGCATCAGACTCCCATTAACATCAAAGGGAGCTGTGTGCAGAGGCAGGGAACAGTGTATGGCCCGGTCTGTGTAAATTAGATCAGCTCCAAGTAGGCATCTGGAATTTTAAAACACATCTACCTTTTGGGGAGCAATTTCCTCTAACTTGATTATTTTGGCAAATAGCTGCATAGTTTGGGCCCAATCCTTCTCTTTGTGTAGTCAGTGGCAAAATTCCCACTGACTTCAATGAGAGCAGGACAAGATGCCAAAAAACACGTGTGTGCTTGTGGAGTTTGCCTATGCCGAATTTCATAGAGCTGTGACTTTTGCAGAAGTTCCTGCCATAAAATATCATTGCCTTGTTTTGTGCTATCTTTGCACTTTACATAATAAATTGCTGCTTTCTGCAAGGAGAGTAATGATTTCTTGAGCAGCCACAGAGACAAGATGTAGTTTATAATATTTTCTTTGGGATCCTTAACTCCCTGGGAATTTGAAGCCAGCTGTTTGCATTGTGTTTACAGTGCTTAGGGCCTAAGATTTCTGTATAGGTTAGAAGATTGACTTTTGTCTAATTAAAAGTATTTCATAATGGAAAATATGATGAAATACACAGAGCTGGGGTTAGAAAAACTAAGGGCAGAATGGGACTACTTACTTTTACTCAGCTGAACCACGCAAATTGGTTTCCAACTGAACTGTTGCTGTTAACTGAATAACTGAGTAATCTTTGCTGTTTAGAGATAAATAATAATACATGTTACTGAATTCCACTGGCAAATAAATAATTTAATGATTGAGATTATATAAACATGCGTATTGAAAAAAAGCCTTGAGAAGTAAAGCTCCCTTCAGTTGATAACAGGACAGTTTTGTAAACCATTTAAAGCTGTGATAAAATCCTACTTGACTGGTCCACGAGCAGATGTGACAAGTTGAATTTATTTCCTCTCTTACCAGGAAGCTTTGCAGGAAACTCTTAACATATGGTGCTTTTCACTTCTATCTAGAGCTATAAATGTTATTGGAAAAGGATGTTCCCAGGAGCAGCAAGTTTCTGACGTTTCTGCCAAATGGACTCCAAATGATCCTTCTGTGGTTCAGAATTCCCCAAGTTCTTAGGAGCTGGCAGCCAAGAATCTCTGATCTAAACACAACTCGCTAATTTAATTATTTTATTATAGATCTGTGGAAAGCTCTTGCAGACCAGTGACTTTGCATCTGTATTGGATCTAGCTAGACAGGAAGTGCAAGTTAGAAGAGTATAAATATTTTGTTTCTTAACTGCTTTTTGCTTGAAAACTTGGAAACCATTTCACACATAAATCAGTCACGCAAGTGTGAATGCAGAGGAATGGGAAATAGGCATAAAAGTAACATCAGCTTGTATTTGGTTTGTATTTTGAATATTTGTATTTCCTAGGAAGACCAAGTAACGTATGTCCAGTAGGTAGAGCTAGTAATGGAAATCACAACATAGTATTGTACAGCTGCACTTGAGCTGTCCCCTTGCCCCCGCTCCAAAAAAGTAAATTAAGTACTTGTATAGAGACTGAGTAATTGAATCCCCTTTTTTGAGGTGATAATATACGAGAAGTTCAGAAGAAGTAGAAAAATACATGTTTTGTTCAATGCTTTTCTAGAATAATTCACTTTAAGAAAAGAAAGGCTAAATTTTGCTACTTTTCTTTATGACTATCAGCTGCTAGCTATGCAGTAATACTTATTCTGAGAGCATGAATTTACATTACAGAACAGTTTCACTTGTAGGTTTAGTTGGAGGATTAAGAAAGAAGGAAGAGTGTCATGTTTTAGGCAGGACCTGCCTTGGAATGGCATTAAAAAGAGGAGGAATATGATCTAGACCTGGTAACTCAGGAAACCCTGACCAAACCTCCTTCCCCCCCACCCCCTCCAGTTACTAGAGCCTGGCCGTGACTGGTGGCAGCATTTGGTGTGACCCCGAGTGAGTCCTCCAGTCCTGGGGGGCACCAGGGCTCACTTCTTTCAGTCAGCTCAGCTGTGAATAAAAATTTAGGCAGAGGTTGATGCTGACAGGAAGGTTTTGAGTTCCTTGGACAAGGGCATTTTGCCATAAAAGTGTAAGACTAAAGGCTGTCTGTCTCACATATACAGCATTTGATGAAAGGAATGATACTGACTTAAAATGCAGCTTTGGATTGGGTGTGACAGTGGGATTTAGCTTTCCCTCTCCCCCCAGTAATGTGGGTTTGTACTGGATGGGAAGGAAGATGGCATCCAGGGAACTACTCTGCCTCTGCAATCCATGAGCTTTATGTGAGTGTGTGGGAACAAAAAAGAATTAGTGGATCTAACTGCCAAACACCTTATTCTGATAACTGCATTTTTCACATAAATAAGAAATAGAAGTCCTTGCATCAAAGAAAATGGTGATTTATCTGATGCCACAAGACTTGGGATAGGTCCAAAGATTATATTTCTGGTTTATGAAGGATGGAAAGCAAAAATGGTGATGAGCAGTGTTGCTGAAATTTGTGCTGGTGCTCTCTAGACCAGGAAGAATTGGAACTGCTGAAAGGCAGCATATAAAACAGGGGAAGAGTGATAAAACACTGAAATCAGGAATTGAAAGCTGAATGTGAGTAGATAGAATAACATTTAAAAAAATGTCCAAGGAATCTTCACGAAAAAGGGGAATTCTACCTATGCCCACTGGAAAAATGAGTACATTATGTTGCTGAAGAGAAGAGCTATCTTAAGGGGGAAGAACTGGGTGAGAATCTAAGGCCATATAAAAATGATAAAAATCACAGTTATGCTCTCACTATGTGACCAGCTAAGACTGTAAAAATGTTGTTTTTTTCTCCTTGAAC
The DNA here is from genome assembly GCA_013397075.1 of Rhabdornis inornatus. Lineage (NCBI taxonomy): Eukaryota > Metazoa > Chordata > Aves > Passeriformes > Rhabdornithidae > Rhabdornis > Rhabdornis inornatus. The sequence continues at coordinate 134,683 of VWZS01011044.1, forward strand.
ATGAAAACCTTTTAAACAGTGGTGGAAGAATACAGAGAAGACATTTGATTCTGACAGGGCTCTACTAATGCAACTCTAGTGGCTTATCTTGCCCTTCTAAATGGAGATCTCCATTGATTATGTTAATTGGTAATGAATATTCTGCAAGCAAATTATGGCATCCCCTTTGAACTACAGCCCCAGCTGCAGAGGGAAAACCCAGGCTATGCTCACGCACATCCTGAGCCCAGCTTTCAGCATCAAATGAAAAAAAATTTCATCACAGCACCTGCTTAGTGCTTGTGCTCCTGGACACCATGGAACAGCAGGAGTTCTTACTTCTCCAGGCTTTGCTGCTGGGTGATTGAGTCCAATTCAGTTCTCTAGATATGACTTCCCAGGTCACACTCCCACACTGCTGTTGACCAAAGTGTATTACAGCTACAATAGCATGGATTTATACTTTATATGTCTGGTTCCAGGCTTGTGTACAGATGCATCAACAGTCTTTGATATCTTTCTGAACTAAAGATTATTTTGGCTATTAATAAATGGTACCAAACACTTACAGCTTCAAAACATATGACATCATAATATTCCTTAACATTTGAACTATCACAAATAGCTGTAGTTAACCACTTGGTTTAGACTCAATGACATAGAGTATGTTAAATAAACACTATCTCAAGAGAAAACAACTATTTTGTTTACATTTGCATCAGTGCAACCTCACTGAATTCACTGTAGTACATCTAAAAATACAATCTGGACAGTAATTTAGCAGATTTTCTTATGTAGTAGAGCTGTTAAACCTCAGTAAAAATATTTTAATAATCAATTGTTTTTTAATTAATATACAATTGCCATTTCAGTAAATCTAAATTAAATTCCCATTTTAGACAGTTCAAAGTGTGAATTAACATTCTCTATTTATAAGTAGTATTATAATAGGCTTTCAATCTTGAGTTGAAGAAAAAAAATCGATTGTAACACTAAGTTTAATTCAGTAAAGAATTCATCACACATTTCTAGTGCAGTGTAAATTCCTTCTTGCATCTTCTTGTGGTGCATATGTCTGTTCTTGGCCAGAACATCTTTGTAAGGGGCCAGATTGAATTTCCCCTTGCTAGCTTTCACAATTCCCTTCAAAATGCAAGCATGCTGTAGAAAAAGAGGAAGTAATAGAGTGGACAGATTTTTTTGGCAGAGTGTGAACTTTGGGCTGCTTTGGGCAGACGTTCCAGGAGAACTCTTCCACCTTGCCCTTCTGCTGTGCAGGGAGCAAAAGAGAGCTGATGGGGATTGGTGAAGGAAGAAAGAGGCAAAGATGTGAGAGAAAATTAAGTGTATTTAGGCAGACAGAAAAAAAAAAGATCTGCGAAAGGCATAGCAAAAATTAAGGACAGAGGAGATGTTAAAACATTTTTTTAGAATAAAGGGCCAGGATAAATTTGCACAGAGGGCAAATTGACATTATTGTATGCAGTGGGAAAGTAGAAACATTGTGTGCTTTACCTCCCTGATGGAGCTCATTGTAGGAGCTGTAGTCATTGACCCTAAGGAGTGCACTGACCACTTGTACTGCATCCTATCCACCCCCATGGATTTCAACCAAAGTCTGAGTCGTGTTAAGGAGTCACATATTTCAGCTGTAGCCAATACTTTCTGCTAAATCTGTCTGTCATAATGATGTCTCAGCAGGACTGGGCCTCATTCTTCTGTCACTGATCGGAGCAAATCCAATCGAAGCAAATTGGAGCCAATTGGTGTTTCTGTTATGCAGTGGCAGGAGAATTGAACTCATTGTCACTAAAGATATATCAGTACTTCCTATTAATGTCAGTTTTCAGTTTTATAACATTTTGTTAAAAGTTCCCTCGGGCTGTATTTGCTATACAGATTTTCAGAGAAGGAAGACATATTTTATATTGAGTGCTCGTTGGGTTTATTGTTAGAGGATGCTTGTGTTCAGAACTTACAGGGATATTAAATTCAACAAGTGAAGACTCTGCCCCCTTTATTGTAGCTACCAGTCTACAAAGGGAAAATTGACCCAAATTTTCATTGAATATTTGTGTTAGGTTTTGGACCAATTTAACTAGAATTAATATTTCTTTGCTAAGCTCAATACTTGGCAGTATACTCATTACTTAGATTTTATAATAAATTACTTTTTAAATATTATATGCTCTGTATTAATACCAAATGTCCATGTTTTGCTAGAAAAGGACTATATTTTGCCATTGGGCGTGAACATGCAACTTTTGCTAATTTAAATAAAGGTTAAAAGGACAATTTCAAGTGTTATAATGGATTTTCATTTGCCATTTTTCTCTTTATTATTTGAAATGGATCTTAAAATGTCCTAGCTTGTTTTATAAGTTTTAAGATGTATTATTTTGTGACACTTCTATTTTGGCTTTTGTTTTTATATCTATTTTCAGTGCTGTCACTATTACTATTTCTTGCACTGTTTATTTATGATGTCATTTTACCTTAAGGCTAATTGTGGTGTAATTGTTCTGCCTTAAGCATCATTTTTCCCCATGGCATGAGGATGAACATAGTGAACAGTGTAAACTACAGATTGTTGTTGCTGACGTTCTGTTTAGCAACGACAGAAATAAGCCTGTGGCCCCTCTCTTGGTGAGCTCTTCCACGTGTTTTTCTCCTCTCAAGCTTGCTCATGTAAATCAGGAGTATATTACTTATTCCAGTTAAATATGGTATTTCTCAGTGAGGAGATCATTGTGGGGTTTGTGCCATATTGCTAGTCATACAGAAATATAATTATTGGAATTGCTTCACTTTGCCCATGATTTTGTCACAGTTTGAGTGTATTTGGTGTGGCACAGAATCCTGCTGTTCCCAAGGGAGCAGGAACCCCAGCCAAGAGTATAGAACACAGGGAAATAAAACACTTGTTTTTGTCTTTGCAACTTCTCTTGTCTGCCTTTAAGGTGAAGTCCATTTTTTATTTACAAATATCTTTGTAAATAAAAAAGGAGTGAAATTTGGGTCTGTTTCATGTGTTTACCCATGAAAGGCCGTGAGCTTAGCCCTGTAGTTATACCACAAAGTTCTCCCTGTTTCCTGCTTGCAGCAAAAGTCCTTCAGCTTTCAGAGGCTGACTCTCCATTTTCTGCAGTTTCACCATAGTTTGATAATGTTCTTTTTGGAAATCTGTTGCAGAGAATCCAAAATTGTGTTGCAGGCTATATGAAAGTGAGAGGAGCAGCTGATACAGCAGGAGGTTGTGCTGTCATTTAGAGGGACCTTGACGGCCTGGGAAATGGACAAACAGAAACTGTACAAAATTTATAAAAAGGTGAATGTAAGGCCCTGAAACTAGAAAGGAATTGACAATTAGTCCATGACTAAGTACAGGCTGGGTCGGACCTGCTGGCAAGGAGCTTTGTAACAAAGGCTTGAGGGTTGTGGTTGACACCAAGCTGACCATTAGCCATCAACATGCTCTTGTGGCCAAGAAGGGTAACAGCCTCATGGCTGCATAGCACCTGGGCAGCATTGCAAGGAAGGTGATCATTCCCCTCTACTCAGTCTCTTCACAGTGGTGTCTAGTGAAAAACAAGAATCTTTCTTACCTTTTTTACTGTGAGATTGATCAAACACTGGAGCAGGTTTCCCAGAGAGATAATAAGAGTCTCCATCCTTGAAAGTGTTAAAAACTTGAATGGGGATATCTGAGCTGCTCTGAGCTGCAGGGTTGGACAAGATGATGTTCAGAGTTCTCTGTCTACCTGAGTGATTCTGTGACTCTCTTATCAATACCCCTGCTTACCAGATCCCAATAGGCATTCAGATCTTGCTTTCAAACCATATCCAACCATGAAAATAAATTACCTACATGCAGTACAGTCTTCAGCCCTCAGTCCTATTCAGTCAAAGAATATGATGGAGATGCTTAGAAATTGTAAAGGATTATATTAATTGTGATGTAGTCCTCCTTCCTAGTAGTTCTGCTGAGAGTTTTCTAACTTTATGGTTTTGTTTGGGTTTTTGTTGGTTTGTTTGAGGTTTTTTAGATCAGCCTTTTACTGAAAAATTGCCTAATACTTATACTTTTTGCTAGCATACACCTTCACACTAGATACTTTCACTGGAAGTAGGTTTGCAGGACATCCATATTTATTCATGGAGCCTTTTCTGGGAAATGTGCACCCAGTAAGTGCTTCTGCTAGATTTTGTTATCTCTTGTACACCAATCTCTTTGTTTTATTCTAATCCTCTGGCCACACTGTAAGACATCTCACACCAGTCTTTTTTTCAGTTCTGCAGAGAATTCTCTATTCCTACTTCTATCAGGTCTCAGTTTATCCCAAATATTAGGTTAATAAGACATCATGTGTTTTCTATTTAACCTGTGAGATGCTTTTCTTTGCTATTTTTTTTAAATGACTGTGATTCTCTAGCTTTCTTTCAAGTGCTTCGTTTGTTAGCATCTGATTCACAATACAGAAGATATTTCTTAGTTTTGACCAGGCACAGAGAAAAGACATATATTTTAACATATTTAGTTGAATAAGCAGAACCCTGAATATTTTTTCTGGTGCAAATACTTGTCTTCATAAATTCAGAATTTGCTTTCCATGAGAATTTGCAGCTACATATTTTAAATTCACAAACCTCCATCCTCCTAGACTTGTTTGTTAAAATATTAAGAAGGTAATAAACAGAAAAAAGTTTAAGCATACTAATTTAAATATATGAAATCACTTTGCAGAGACATTTCTTCATTATTTTCTCAGTTATAATTTGGACTCTTTGCCACCAAGATGTGAGCCAGCCCCCTAACTCATTTTAAATAAATTACTGAACAAATGATAATGACTTTTGGTCATTATCAGCATGGGCTTAAATTCATGCTGGTTTTCATCAGATGAAAGACTGTGTCACACCATGATTCCCTTGAGCCATCCAGTCCCTTAGCTATCAGCAGCACTTTAATTTTCTCTTAGAGACAGTATTATGTGAGCACTCAGCCTGGTTCTCTCAGAAAATGTGTAATTTTTCATACTTTCAAACACAGATGTTCTACCAAGTTTCATCCAGAGAGGCTAAATCTACATTTTAAAGCAAGGACACCCTAGATGTTACTTTTGAAATAACATACAACATGGTACAAAGAAATAAATGAATATAATTGTATAACAAAAGTTATAAATCAGACCCAAGAGACAAGAATAACAAAATAAAAGTGAAAAATTCACCTTTAATTACAGTGGTGAAGCCTCTGAGCCTGTGAAAACATTCATATGTAGAATTCTGATGCATACGATCCTTAAAGGGGAATTTGCAAAACATCTCTCTTGAATATAATCTTGCAGATGATAAAAAGTTTGTGTGTTTTTTCATTCTCACAATTATATAATATCATTCAAAGAAAGCACTTGCTGGCATTGAACATATTTTATCTGTGAATATATGTGGAATATGTGGAAATCCTTAAAGAAAAATATTTTGCATGAAATACTTTCTTTTAAAGCTCAATCTTAAATCTCACTATTCACCTTTTTTTCACTATCAGAACCTAATATTTTTGCCCTTTCTAGAATTAGCTCATTATTATTATCATCACACCAAAAGTCTTCCAAATTTGTGTTCCTAGCCTCCAGGACATCAGAAAAATTTGAAAATTTCCCGAAGATTCATGAACAGTTAAGATTTTTTTGCATCTGGAGTCTGGCAGATAGAGAAGTTCCAAGCTGTTTGTATGAGAGTTGCCAACAAAGCCAAGCCAGGGACACATTCCCATTTCCCATTGCCCTGCAATGTGTGGGGGCAATCAGCAGCTGCAGCAGTCACAGACTGAGTAGTAGATTTTTTTTTTTTCCCTGAAAAAACAGAGAAATTATGTGGAATCATAGGGGACATATCTGAACTGAGAATATTTGGGACTCCTACTGCAGACTCACAGGAACAGGCCTACAGAAAACGAACGTGCCTATCTGCTCAAGGCGTTGTGTTTAAACATCACACAGTTTACTGATTGATGTAGACAGGGACTTAACGGGGAAGTTCGGCTCTTTAGGTTTGTGTTTAGTCTCCTCACTAGTCTACATAATGTCACTGTGAAACTTGTCACAATTCTTTGTAGATACATTTCTGAAATGTTGCAAGCATTTACAAAGAGTTTAATCTCTCCTTCCTCTCTGCATGAGTTTTCTTCAGAAAAACAGTTAACATATTTGCTCTTCCTTCAAGCAGATTTTTTCTTGCCCTATATAGAAATATCATGAGACATCAACAAAGGATATCTTTATGCTATATAACAAACACATATCAGTTTAATATTGTGCTTGTGAACATCTGACACCTCAGAAGTAGCAGAACTGTGATTCAGTTTCTCAAAAGAAAATGATACAAGGTAGCAGGCCCTAATATATTCTTCTGTGGAGAAATACCTGCAGGCAAGGATAATACTCATATTCTCACATAAGTCCTGACATCTTTGCTCGGTGAGTTTGGTTTGCATGCTCTCCTTAGAAGCTGGAGAGTGCAGAGAAAGCTAAAGTTTGCTGCAACCCAGAAAATCCGGTGGGCTTCTTGCTGCAACCTTTGATTTCTCCTGTGCATCTTCATGGCTCTCTGGACGCCACCTTCAGAAACAGCGAGCGTTTCTCTGGCCAGGGTAGTGCCAGAACTCAGACCAGGTGTCTGATCCAAATCAGAGACTGGCCTGAGGACACCACTTTACAGCACACACACGGTGTTTAAAGCCTTATCAAGACTGATCTGACTGTTTCTCTTTAACTGCAGCATATGTAGAAAATGCCTGATAAGATACGTAGAAAGCAGCTGATGTCAGAAGATATTAAGAGTGTTTTAAAGCTCAAATCACACGCTCCTGAGCTACTTTGGTCCTGCAACACCCATATGGCATCTTCTGTGGGTTTTTTTGTGGGGTACAAGGGGATGGGAGAACCTTAAAATTGTGAAAAAATCTAGAGGTTAAAATTACTTAAGATGAATATCATGCCAGATGAGCATGTAAAAAACGTGTCTGGTTACTCTTTTCTTGCTTTGTAAATAAATTTAGTTTTTGTACTGAACTTGAATGAAGTGTGTCATTATGGACAAAACTATGTCTTAAAGCTTTTGAACAATGAGGATGGCGATGGAACGTAAATATTTCTTTTGTTTACAGCAATAATTCTTGCTAGTGACTTTTCAGAATCCTTTTCGAATACTTGGCCTGTGGGTAGAGGTAATAACCGAGGGAAAAAGGTGTCAGCACATTCAGTCAGATAAAGTATAATAATTTTTCTCACTGAACTTAAACTGGGAAATAAAAGAGATCAAACATCTCTGGTAAGATTTTAACTCTGCCAAAGCCACTGCAGTAACTTCCTTTTCTTTCACCAAGGTAGTTTAGTGCATCTATCATATTTGTCTATTTACCTGTGAAGTCAATCAGACAGAAAGAGTAGGCTGCTAATTAAAAAAAAAAAAATTGTTTTTAAACCTACTTAAGGAAATTGAAATTAGAAATTTGTTATAGATTAATCTCACTTTGCAGAAACACTAAAATTTTCAGTTTTAACTTCAGATTTTTCAGTTGCTTGAAAAAATGTGTGTTTATAATTACTTTAGTGTTTCTTTCATAGTTAACACTATTCAGTTATGTGAAAATGTATGTTGGATATAGTAAGAGAGATTGTTTTCTTTAGTATCTATTTGCTTTTTCATTACTATTCTTTGTTGTCTGGAAGTGCAGAAAATTCTAGATTTCTTTTTGGTTTTTTTTTAGGCAAATGCCATTATTTAAATGCATAAATTTGCTTAAGCCTCAATGGGTTACTCTGACTTTTAAGGCTATTACTTTTCCAGTTGCAAACAATAATGATACTGCAAAGATATTTCAGTGGAGAAAATATTTAAATAAACTCTCTTCATCCAAAAATGAGATGCAGCATATTTACATTTTTATTTGATGAAGCCTGTTCCTGCTATCTTTGTTCTTAATTTGGTCTCAAAAGAATTAGTAGTAAGAGGAAAAATAGTCTGTAAATATGTATGAAATCAAACTTAGAGGGTAGGCTAAAAGGTATTGACTGCCAGCAGTGCTAAACAGCAGGAGGCAAAATTTCCTCCATAGTTTTCTTCTTGGCTGGAAACACATTGCCTTCCATCTAGATTATTTAATCCTCAAAATGCACATCAAAGCCTCTCATCGGGTGGCGTATGTCTTTACAGGCAGTTGAATGTCAAAGATCTAGCTTAAAGATTTTTGAAAAATGTAAAACATAATAGATCCCAGATAATAACACAGCAGTGAAGCTCCTCTACTCTTCCTTCCAGCAAAGGACTGGTATTGCAGGTTGTAGCTAATCCTTGTGGCAAAAGAGCAAATTTCCTACATGAAAATTTGAGACATCCCTCCAACAGATAGAAATAAAATGATCGAGTCATGTTACTGGACTAATATTAGCTTGTTAAAAATTCCCTTCTCTCTTTACACTTGTGGCTTGCCAGAAAAATAAGCTATGAGTTATCTCACTCCTCCAGCCCAATTAGACAGTGGAAAAATGAATGCAAAATATGTATGAAACATTTTCCGCTTGTATATTCTTAACAGGATGCAGGCTTCAACACTGTCCCTCTAAATTAATTCAGTCCCTGGCAAGAGCTTATTCCTTGAAAGGATTGCATCAGTTCTCATGAATGATTATCCTCTTCTTAGGGAGTAGCTTAAAAAGCTTTTTAACAATTTTGGTTTGTATTTCTGAGCTTGAATTTTGCTCTGACATGAGTACATAAATTAGCCAGGCATTTGTAAGAAGCCCGACAAGCATACTACAGGAATGTGGTAGCTGAAGAATGTTTTGCATTTTGGTGATATCCCTGATACAGGAGCTGGGCTCACCCCGTAATAGTTCTAAAATCAAAGGGGAAGATATAAAAAAAGAATTGATAAATAATAATAAAAAAAAGGCTCTTCATTCTGCAATGAAGATTCCTGTTCCTGCCCTCCTTAATATTTGTTTAAATACCAGTGATACAATATTTCCTATAGATGGCTCAGCTGTGACACAGAAATAAGGCTGATTACCCAGGGATTTCATTTCATGTCTGTTTAAGACAGACTTATTTTTTAATCCTGGTTAGTCTTGTTCCCATCTCTATCCATGACCTTCCCTTTCTTTTTTTTTGAGTTATCCTCTCCTTGTAGTAGCATATCCTTTCAAGCAATCTTATCTCCAGTGGTGTCAGTGCTCTCTCTGTTCCTGCTCCCTGGATGACTGAAGTGAGTTGCAGAGGCAGCCTGGCCATGCTGGAGGCAGCCTTGGGAACCTGGCCCAACAGGTGTAATACTGACAAGGTGTGCCTTTGCTTCTGCCTTTTCTTCTCACTTGGTAGGCAAATGAATCAGCATTTGCTCTACTTCCAGAGTACAGAGCAGTCAAACATCATCCTCAATACACAACCTTTGACTTGAGTGTGAGAGATACTCATTAAAGTCAAAGAATGATTTGGTACAATAAGTGGCCTTTCACTTCCAGCTGAAAACTGATCTTATGAGATGCAAAGCCACAAGTTCTCTTTAACTGACTGACTGATTTAGAGTTGCATTGTGTCTTAAGAGGTGCCTAGTGCTACTTGTGCTGAGACTATAATAGGGATTTACTTTGCTGTTAAGTAAGTGTACAAAATCAACAGCAGTGCCCAATGAACTCAACAGTCATCAAATAGTAATCCATCCCTAAAGTAATCATGTGCTAATTATTTACAGTAAAAAGAAGCTGTAATATTGAATGAATGCATCACACTAGGCATTATATAATTAACTAAAGATGTATTGCATCCAAGCAATGAGAAATGTGCAGTCATCACCTTGAAGTATAAGTTTAACTTTTTAAAAAAAGTGTTCATTTAAATATTTCAAGTGTTCTTTTAAATATTTTTAGTGGTTTTGACATTTTTTTTATTATTAATATTGATTGCTCATTTGATTCAAGTATAACAGACTGTAAATGTAATGCTTCTTATATTCATAATCTCTTTCTTTAGATGTGTGATTGCTTAGTCATGAAAGTGATTTGTTTAGAAAAGCCCTTTTTTATCCTGTTCACTGAGTTCTATCGCTAAAGCAGAATAAATATAGAGCTTGTAGAAGTTTATGAAAGACTTTTTCTTGTGAAGAAATAATTACAAAATTAAAATTTAAAAGCCTTAAAATGTAACAGAAAGGAAGTGGATTTCCACTAAATAACAAATTGATGTTGATTTTGGTGGGAAAATACAATCCCTGAGTGATTTTTGTGGCATCCTCTGTGAACAGATTTTATAACAATTCTGTATATTCTGAAGACAGAAACTTGATGTCAGGGCCTTGTTGTCTCTGGTCAGCAAAGTGGTTTGTCTGGAGAGTTTTCAGCTATAGAAGCATTAGTAACTCATCAGAATATTTTTTGAGCTTTTCTGAAAATGAAGCAATTGTCTGTCAAGAAAAATCTGGAGTTTTCCTTGACTTTCCCTAGTGTGGTTGTTGTGATGCACACAGAGAGAGAGAGACAAACACACACTCGACTCCAAGTTGGTTGAGCAGGAAAAGAGTGCTTTATTTACATGACATGACTATTTATGGAAATTTAACAATGATCGTGGATTGGACAGTGATGCAGAAACCTCTGACTCCACTGGCTCATCACAATGTCAATCAGTGCTCTCTTCTTCCAAAGAGGAATGTAAACAATCTTTATTTACGAGAAGAGTGTGAGAAAGTGTGACAAGAATGTATCAACATCAGAAGGCGAAAAACAGCAGGGCAACACCCTAGGAGCATGTAACCCAGCTCCCCGAGGCCAGTTCCCAAAACCTTCTGTGCAGAACAAACACACAGTTCCTCTAGACTCTGGCTATTTCTAGCAGAGAGCAGCACGACTGTGCCTGGTTCTTCCCATGTGTGAAGCCAAATGAGTGACATCCATTAATGAAGCACATACTGAGCCTCAGACAGACATCTCATTGAGGGTGGCAAAAAGGAATTTCTAAAATGGAAGTTCCCAAATGGTGTTCCTGATTTGAAATCTAGCTTTTTGGGTCATTAAATGTCAGTTGGTTGTTAACCCCTGCAGGGGGGTGAAGAATAGTACCTAGATACCTGGTAGATCACAACTGTGCATATAAACTAACAATCCAGTGGCTTAAGGGTTATGGAATTTAAATGCAAATAATACTTGATAATAATACCTTAGAGACTAACACTGTAGTCAATTTCTGGAGGATACAGCACTGTAAACTTAGTTTTTGCTGCTGGTTTCCTTAGAAACTGGAACAAGATATTGTTCAGGACATAGAATAATATCCTGTTTCAGTGACTGAGGATCTTGAACTAAAAATCAATTGATTTTGCTTGAGACACTGGATTGTCATGTGCTCTTCTAGGAAATATTATGGCACAACATGTCTATATGTTGAAATGGTTTCAAATATTCTACTTTAGTTCTAGTGATCTCACTGTGTAAGTACTGAAAGTATTGAAAAATTATCTTTTAAATCATGCAAGGGGTTAGTTCACTCGCTGCACTTGTGAACTTTAAATACATTACTAAGAATCTAATCACTCCCCAAACATTACCACTATTCTACTTTTTATAGAAGAAATAAAGAAATAAATCTTAATGGGTACCTTGGCCATGAAATGCTGCATTTAATGTGTTTAGCAAGTAAATGCATATAAAGTATATCGTAGAGTAATGAATAAGACTTTTTGAAATATGAGCTAAGCAGAGATGAAGAGCTACAGAAAACTGCAAGTGGTTATGCCTACAGAGAGACTAAGGTTATTTCAAGATTTTTGTTCACAAAGTTGGAGTGTACCTGAATGAAGCATTTCTTAAGACTATTTCAGGTGGACACTGTTGCTTTCATCTATGCATGTATTTGACTAGATAAGTGTATATATAAGAATGCTTAGAACATGTGCAAATTTGAATGCACAAATCAAATGGGCATTGGTTTGTATTTCCACGGTCTAAATGCGAAGATTTGTAATAGGGTAATGTAAGTAATGATTTAAATTTATACTTTAGAAACAGAGCTCTCTTGTGGTTGAACAATATAGAAAGAGGAAAAAAGTTAAAGTAAAAAGGTAATAAATTATTGTGAATGTCATTTTTGTATCTCACTTTTTTTCTAGTTTTATTTAGGAAAATACTAATATTTTCAGTTGAGATGCTCTATATTTTTACTTCTAAGTGAAATGAGACCTTTAAAGGTGTAAATTTATATAATTTATATATATATGTTCATACAATAAACTTTCTGAAAATTCAGTCCATGGTAGCTTAGACTGAGCCAGAAAATACCATTATAATACCAGAAATACCCAGAAAATAAACTGAGGATTTTGGAAATAATGTTCTGGTTTATAAAATTTTTTATGGATTAAGAGTTGCTCTTTCTCCTAGCTCAAGTTTTAAAATATGTTTTATTAATACTCTGTGCATTCATCCTATGATTTTAAAAATTCTATCAGAGGTATTGCCAGTGAGCATACACTGCTTCCTTATCAAATTTCTAAAGAGTTATTTGTTAAAAGAGCGTTTTTGGTTTTTTACATTCTCAAAATATGTGATATATTTTTGTTTTGTCTATTCTCTGTAAAACAAACACAAGACAGTTATTGTTGGCAAAATGAAATTGCATGCTTCATATAAACCTTTTTATCACTGTGGTTTTGTGGAAATCATTATTTCATGGGTGTTAAACACAGATAAAAGATTATTCACAATCACTTCTGCAAAAAAAGAATTTTATAAAATACTCTTCCCCAATTTTTTAAAATATATCACAATTTACTATTTGTTTATGTCGACATTTTTTCATGTCAGCTTAGGATATGTATCTTTCCATTCCCTTCCTCCATGCATATGTCACTTTTATCCAAAAAATACTCCTTTTTTAATCTCAAATGCTCTCTACACCCAGAAGTTCGTTGTCTAACAGTTTTCTTACAAGGACATTGCAGAAGAATCAATAAACTACAAATATATTATACATTCAGACACTGTTCAGGTATTAATGTTATGGCAAAGAAAAGTTGGAGCATTCGTGAATTTAAATATTTTTCATATAAACTATGTAAATATAATGATTAACAATCAGCTACATTCACTATTCAAGACATGCAATGTAGCATTTTCCTAATTACACTTACCAGTGTGGGAGGATATGACTGCAGAGAAAGATTAAACTATTTGTATTTATTCAGTGTTGCTTTATAGCATTAACCAGGAAACTCACTTCTGCAGTATTGAATGCAAGAATCCAGAATAACCTGAAGAATTTGATTAGGGTGGTAGCAACCTGTGCCAGGCTTGGGTAGGGATGGCAAGCTCAGCTCATTCTGCATCAGCAGTCATTTTAGCTACCTCTCTCATCTGTTATTTCAGTGCTGATAGTGTGAATTAAAACACAGGCAAAATTACTTCTTAATATTATGGCTTTATCAAAAGCTCTTCAAGTAAACCAAACAAACAAGAAAAAACCCCACCTGGTAGGCAGGTTTCTGTTTTCAGTTGTTCATGTTTTATTAAAATAAACACATAGTTTGCAAGCAGTGAAACTAATGAAACCTGGTGTGCTGTAGCTCTGTGTCTAGTGATGGGATTCTGTGAAGACTTGCAGGGCACAACTCAAACTGAAGATTTCCCTGAAATTAGGGCATGTGTAATGTCCCTTCTGTCCCACATAATCTCTGGTGCCTATGGAAAGATGAGATCATATTTCAGTCTTTCCCAGAGCAGATGTCCTAATTGTTTGGGGTTTTTTTACAATTTCTTTTAACATCAGCCTATTCATAAAATATTTAAAGAACCTTAGTACCTGTATAGCTACATCTGATATGCATCAGATATGTGAAAGTAGGAAAAAAAGCCTGACAATTTACTGAGGATAGGAAAATCATGTAAACAGAGGAACATTCCTTTACTCTGCCTGTGTATTTTGGCCCATATCAAAAGCAGCAGGTACAGCTTCCAAGTCTGGGTTCCTCAGGAGAGGAAACACAGGGACCTGTGGATGAGCTCCTGAGGAGAGCCACAAACATGATTAAAGGGATGCAGCAGCTCTCCTGTGAGGCTGAGAGATGGGGTTATTCAGCCTGGAGAAGAGAAGGCTCCAGGGTGACCTTACTGTGGCCTTTCAGTACTTGAAGGGGGACTGTGAGAAAGATGGGAGGGCCTGTTGCAATAGGACAGGGTAATGGGTTAAACTAAAAGAGTGTTGATTTAGATTAGATGTAAGGATGAAGTTTTTTATGATGAGGGTGGTTAAACGTTAGAATTGGTTGCCAGGAGAAGCAGTGGATACCACATCTCTAGAAACATTCACAGTCAGGTTGGATGGGGCTCTGGGGGCAGCTGATCTAATTGAAAATATCTCTGTCTAAGGCAGGGGGTTGGACTGATTGACCTTTGAGTATCCCTTCCAACCCAAACTATGCTAAGACCGAAGTCTGTTACACTCTAATAAGCTTTGTGGGGCCCCTTCCCAGCAATGCCAGAGTTGGAATTGTCCCTCTGACTTTATTTTAGTGGCCACCAATCTACTGGAGTTCAGCGAAAAATTTATGATGTCTAATGGAGCTGTAGTTGCTGCCAGCTCATTCTGAGGGTTGCCTCACCTTGTCATCCCTGTCATTCTGTACTCTGATGTCAAAGTATCAGTCTGAGCCTGTTTGTCTCCCATGCCGTTCACAGTAAAGCTTTGAGAAAACTGGTGCTTATGATTCATTATTGTCTTGAAAAAGTGAAACCATTTTATTAGTTTCTGTAACAGACTTAGATGTTTCAGTTTTTCAAAAACAGATGTTGGAATTTGGGTGTAATTGAGTAATGGCTTACCTTCATAGGGAAAATGATGTGTGGTTTATGCTTATGGTATGAAAAAGGGCAGCAGATCCTGCAGTATGTTACTTTATTAATTTGTAGTATATTTGCACCAATTAGCAAGGATGTTTGAGTTCAAATACCCTGATGAAATGTTGTGTAGTCAGACTGTGTTAAAATAATTCCAAAATTAACGTTAACACTTTGGTGATACTGTGATGTTTACATCACCACAAACATGCCTTTAATCAACTGAGTGCAGTGCTTTGAGAACATTACATTGAGTAGGTGGTTTTAGAGGCTAAAGAGTGAGCCCTGGGAGTGATCCCCAAAACTGGCCATTTTTTTGTTTGCTGACCACACTGAAGTTGTGAGTGAGAGGAGATGATTCTAGTAGGACTTGGTAAGAATACCTGTTTGACTAAATGGTGAAGACTGACAAACACTTTTCTAGTTGCTTATTCTATTTCCTGTTATTTACTATTTATAGAAACACATTTCATGCAAAAGCTGAAAACAGCTGGTAGATGTGTTTCTAGAAGGGTAGTTAATAACAGTGTTTGACTACCTGGGTCTTACTCAGCAGTCAAGCATAGATTCAAATGGAAGAAGATAAATGTGATGGAAACAGAAGATGGGGGAAAATTGAGTGTGTTAAGTATTTGGACCCATCCATTTGCTAAAGGTCCACTTTTGCTGTTTAAGATGAAGTAGTTGGTTAGTTCCTTATTTTTTAAATTTTTAGAGCTTTTTAAAATTCTGCTTAAAAAGCTGCCAATGCCACATTCTGCTTTATTTGTTTGGAGTTTAAAGAAGCCTCAGTGTTTTTAGCGCCACAAATTCAACACATGGATTCTCAGAGATGTTAGTACAGAAATAAAGAATGAAGGAAAACAGAGCCAGAAAAAGAATGCTACTTAGAAATTATATATTAAAAAAAAAATGAAAAGATCATCAAAGTATTTAAGAATCTACAGAAATAAAGAAGGCCAGTTATTATGTTTGCATAGTTTGGCATATTGTTCTCTAGAAAAAGGACTTAATTTACAATCATTGCATGCTGAACAGATTTCTGCAAATTTGAATATTACTGTCCCCTTGTGATTTACAGTCTTATTCTTTTGCATCTTTTCTTGCATTTCGAGAGTAAGTTATTTGAACTGTGGGCTTCCTAAACTTAAAATATCAGAGTCCTTTTTTAAAAAAACACTTTTCAATGCAATTCCTTAATGCTGAATAGAAGAGGTTTTTATCTGATCCTGCCTGGCTTCTTGCTCTCTAAATGAGGCCTCATCAGAGGCTCACAACACTTGACAAAAATCCTTCTGCACCACTGTGGTGAGATCAGCTCTGTTCAGTGTTCAGGTATCTGATGTGATGTATGGCCCTGGATATCTTATGTTATCTTGTACTCTCACGGTTCAGAAAGTCACATTCCATACTGTTATAGTTTTGCTTATAATTTATAGGTAGGTAAAATCTTAAACCAAAAGAGTGGTCTGAAAACTTAATGGAGTGTCTAAATGGACACAAATTTAATGACTCTCTACATGAAAATTTTTAGCAATGTACATACTTGAAAAGGATAATGTCCTTACAGCTTCAGATGATACAAAGCATAGGATGCTTGTAACAGCCTGTCTTGTATTTCCCCTTTTTCTCCATTCCCTGTACTAGCAAGTGTTGCACATCTCACCAGGTGCCGGCATGGAAATTTTTAATTATAAGATTGGTTCTAGTCAGCTGCTCTATATTGCAAGATAATGTGGAAAAGGGAGAGTTATATGTGAAATTATATTTCATTGAAAATAAAGGGAGTTCGGAATAGCTGCTGCAAGAAGAATCCTGGTAATGAGAAAAGAATTAAATTGTGATAGTAGTATAGGAAAATATAACTTTTCTGGGATGGTAGAATTCATTGTTGTGATTCATAAGTTGCTACTCATGATAAACGATGTCAGGGAATCCTCAAAAGGCTTGTGTGTCTTTCCTGGAGAAGATGTTTTTAGAAATGAATTATACTGCATCACCTGGATTTGGCAAATAATCTAATGGAGTTTTTAAAAGTGAATCATAGCAGACCCTCTGCTTCCATACAAAATTGTGTATAAACACGTTATGAGGCGCAATGCTTTTTTTAAAATTTAGTTTTGTTTGTTTGTTTAGTTTTTTTAAACTAAAGCATAAAGGTCAAGTTACCTTGAGTTTGGTTTATTTATTAATCCTAGCCTTCTTGTATGGCATGTACTAGAGAGTTCATGTATCAAAACCTTAACCATGGCTTTAAGAACATTTTTTGTTTGTTAATTTTTATAACTCCTAAGTTAAACTAGGGAAAAGATGGATGGGGAAATTACCTGTTTTTTTTCTCTCCGGGAGTATCCTGCTTTACTTTGAATCACATTATGCAAGGGGAAAAAAATCTAACCAAACAAAACCTGCCTTGTGACCAGGTCTCACAGCTTCTTCTGTAGCTTATCAAACACTGTTCAGCGTCTCACCACTCAGATCTGGACAAAGTTATCGTAAGTGGAATTAATGTCTTCTGGCCTAGATGTGTTTTAACTCCATGTCTATGCCAAGACACAGAGAGAGAAACCTGTCTAGGTCCAGAGCATCAATTCTTTGCTTTTGAGAGTATCAGTGTATGCAATTCTGGCAGTCTGTTAAGGAAAAGCCTGATTTTGTGTCTTTATCTGAAGTTTCAAAGCCAAAGGACTGCTAAAGACTGAACCATACTGCCAGTGATATTTTTCTTTTCTCTCTCTTTCCGGTCTGGTGAGCTACCTTTTTTTTTTTTCCCCATGAGACTGGCATCATGAATTGCAGGAGGTTCACTGGATGAAAAGTTACTGCAAGAAAAAACCTTGTGAGTGAGTCCTTTGCCCCAGAAATACAGATACTTGTAAAAACATGGATTTGTGGAGAAATAAAAAAGAGAACTAAGAACTCCTACTGCACTTCTGCATTCCTTGTATGGCTCAATGGCTACTTGCATGGGTAACTATCCAGCTCAGATCTGGCCCCACTGTCAACCAAAATTTAATGGGCTATTGGAATATTACATAGTAGTTTCTTAGATAAAAAGGCTATATTTTCACATATATGCTTGGAGAGTGCATCTAAAAATACTTCATACTGTGGCCTCTAAAACAGTCTTACTTTGAGAAATATGAACCCCAGATTTCCTGTCAAGTCAGAGCAGTGCATTAAGAGGTCCACTGAGCTATGGATAAACCATACTAAGGGATCTGCATGAGTACTAAGTGTTTGACTGAGGCTGCAGAAAAGCGTCTGCTTTCTTTGCTGTGTCCTGGAGAGATAAATACCTTCAACTATACCTCTGACCTCCTCAATCTAACATACTCCATCTCCTGATGTAGTGATGGCATGTTGATTTCCTTCTTGGACTCACAGTTGTGCAGCTCTTCTCAGCTCTGCTTTTCACAGTCATTGGTGTGTAGCCTGACATGCTTTGCAGGACCCCTGTCTACCAGCCCTGTGCTAAGCAATGTGCACCTCCCTCTGCTGAAGTTTCCTGCTCACTTTGCTGATCAGTTTGTTCATGCATTTGTCGCTGCAGATCCTGAATCCTCCCCAGTCTTTCAAAGTAATTTCCCTCTGTAACTCTGGCTGTCTGACCATGCAAATACACCCATCTGACCCTGAAAGTCTTCCTCAGCCTTCTGAGAGCCACCTACTTCAAAAGACTGTTCTTCCCAGGTTCACTGCATTTCTTTGTTTCAGTTCTTGCTCTTAGTGCTGTGTCCTCTCCCATCCATCTTTTTTTTCTGTAATATATGCTGTTCACATTTCCTGAGAAAAGTATCCATCATTACCATTTGACAAATGCTTCCCCCTTTTTTCTTAAAAAAACCGTAATTTTTACCCATTTTCCAATCAGATAAGTTGTCTTTACCAATAAAAAGCAAGGTTCACATCCCCTTTTTCTTGTTCAAGACCCCTGTTGGAGCAAATCATTCTGCAGCAAATTAAATTATCCTCCACAGTCTGTTTAGACAGAGCTAATGTGCATCACTTGAGTTTTCTCAGACAGCAGGGGGTTCTCAGGCCACAAAGTAAAATCCTCTGCTGAGTCTGTAATAAATCAAGTTAATTTAACACCTCAGACCTACAAAACTCGAATTTCCTGCTCCTCTTCTAGGAGGAAAGCTCACATGAGAGCAGGTTAAGTAGCCTCTTCCTTGCAAGAAAAGCACCACAAAAACCCAAAAGAGATGAGGCTGTTCAACAGAGGAACAGCCAAGCTCCCTATCTCAAGCCTGCTACATGACTTACCTTAAATAGACAGCAGTATTTGTTATATTTAAGCTGCAGGTTTTGTATGATTTGATAATTTTGGACTTCATAATATTTTTCTCAAAACAGTCTCCAGAATCTGAGGTAGTTTTGAAAATTGGATTTTTGTTTGCTCATTTTTGATGATGAAGTAGGGGAAAGCACTTAGTTTTTATGGTTGCAGTGGCTATGTATGTGTAGCTGTTTTCAATGCAGCTGGTTCTCTTGGGTGTGGTGCTGTGACACCCAAGATTCAATTCCTTGGGGAGTACTAGTACTTCCAGACAAGTACAACATTTTTTATTTAGAAATGATGCCAAAAAGGATGATAATTTTCATTGTTCCTTTTAATTCTGGGCAGCAAAAATTTACATGGCAACCCTCTGAGAAGGCTGGTATAAAAGGGTGAAGTCTCTATGAGATGAATGAGAAGTTACATGAATAACTTCTATTATTAATAATAGGAGTTGTGGTTCTTTTCCCTACATACTCTGTTAAAAATTGTATCCCTAAAGAAGTTGACAACAAATATGCTTTCCCTGTTTAAGTTGCAAAGCACAGTAACATCAAGGTCACTTGCTCCATTTGACGGAAGGAAAAAAGCACTGTATAAAATATGGATAGAGTGTCAATCAAACACGGGTTTCTAGTATACACTATGGTAATGTGAGTCATATTGCTTTTTTATTTTTAAACACAACTAGATATGGTAGTTTGGCAGCAGTGTTTTCACAAAGACAGCGCCTTCAAACTCTTTCATAGCAAGACTGGAAATCCTGCCAGGTAAAAAAAAATTGTTATTGAAAACCTTTCTTCCCTTATAGGCCCATTTTGACAGGAAATCTTTGAGAGACAGCAGCAATGAAGTGCCCAGAGATTTCATCTGTCTTCTTTTGCTTCAGGAAATGCTGAGCACAGGCTCCCCTATTAGGCAAAATACACGAAATACCAAATCCCCTTAACAATAATCTTCAGACTACTCTTGGGTTGACAGCTTTCTATGTCCTAGTCTGTCAAACAGGGCCTGTTACTGAGACTCGAATTTCTGGGACCAATGTGAAAGTTTTAGACATTACTTTGAGGGGAAAAAACATATTGTCAGTGCTTTCAAGTTATCTCATCCAATCAGATTTGTAGGGACTTAATCAGAATAAAAGATATCTTACTAGAAATATATCACTTCATGGTGATTTTTCTTCTGCTCCACAGTGCTGACATAAAGATCCAGTTTGAAAGCATTGTCTGTCATTCTGTGTGATTCACTAAAATTCGGCAAATTTTAGCTGCTGTACGATAATTTCCAATAACATTTTTTGTTTGTTTTTGACAGATGCCAAATTTAAAATTTAAATAATGTTTCAAGAATGAAAAGGACAGCTTGCAGTAATTCTGCAGGTGTCCAAGCAGATGTACTTCCAAATATAATTAGATGAAATATGTACAGATTGCAGGAAATATGAAAAAATTGACATCAAATTTTAATGAGTAAACTGTGTTTGTTTGGGTATTTTAGCTAGTTTAAAACTATTAGTTATTAAGAAATATTCATACACTTATAGAACAATGAATGCACATGAAATATAAAACAGTTCAAGGCAAAAACCCAAAACTTGCATTTGAACATAGAGTAGGGAAGAAAAAAAAGTTGAAGTGTCCTACACTGGTATAGTGTTAAGGAGTTTCCTTGAGGAAGTTTGTCAACCAGGCAAGTAATAGAGAGAGGTATGTAAGAAACATTCCAAAACATGGATTCCGCCCTCAAACTATTATTGAACAAAGTGATTTTGCTAGTTGTATTAATAATTTATATTAGAGACAGAGAAAACAGAAAGGGAAATTGAATTTGTGAATTTATTTTCAATAAGGTATATGAATTTCACTGAGTGCAGAGGTAAAGATAGGAATGAAAGCTGATTTTTTTAAGTTTTTCTTGCTTGAATGTGTGTCTTCCCTGCCTACCAACAAAATACTTTGCTGGAGTAGCCTTAGATATTAGACATTCTATTCTTCTTTTTTATCATCTAATGCTTCACTTCAGAAACATTACAAAAAAAAGCTGAATACCACAGGTACTGGAAAACTGGCAAGTGACTTATTAAAGATGGAAAACAAACATGCTAAAAATAGTACAAAATAAGACAGGTATCTCTCTAATTTTTCTTTTATTATCTCAGTGGTTGAATGGTTGTTGAATCACATAAACAAGTAGTCCTAAATATAAGGATTGAAAATCAGATTCTCATTCATCCCTTGAATAGAAGCACTTGTCTTAACCTGTTTGAATTTAAAATCTTCCTCTTTCTGTTCGTTATCTACAGCCCATATAATCTCAGTTTCTTCTCTCAGTACAATGATGTAGTTTTACCAAAAGGTGTTTCTGATGCTTTGTCATCTAGCAGCCTGTGGCATCATATATGTCACTTGAGAAATAGAAGGTGTAATCCTGCATATGCTAAAGCAGAAGGAAGAATTGATCCTGGGTTTCCAATTTGCTAAGAAAGAACTTTAATCACCAAGGTATCATGCAAAGTGGTAGGCAGACTTGCTTCCTACAGGAGTTATCTCAAAAGAAAATTGTGCTCATGAGACTTCCCTCCTTATGGAGAACATAAAGAATTTTGAAACCTAATCAAGGAACACAGGGTTATGGAAAAAAAAACCCAATCCACATCATGTGTTCCTCTCCCATGACATCAGCTGTTTAAAGGCAAAAGTGTTCTGAAGAGCTGTATTTGAAGTGAACAAAGACAAGCCTAATCAGTGAGGTATAGAGGATGAGATGTGCCCTTCAGCTTTTTCCCTTGGGCCTGATTTCCACTCAGCTGAAGGAAAAGAGGAGTTTGTTATTGTCCATGGAGGTCACTGGTGCACACACATGGTGCAGGAACAGGGTGGGAGGAGGAAAGATGTGGTGATTGCAGCCTTGCAGATACTGCTGCCCATTCCAGCCAGAGAAGGAAGGGAGAGCACTGTTTATTCTTTATCTTTCTTTTCCTTCCTTATTTGGATCAGTGGTAGTAAAGATGTGTAGGTCATTTTGGCTGTCCTCCAGCCTATTTCCTACAGCAGTTCCCTGGGAGGTTTTTTCCAAGTTTCTGTTATCTTAAGCTATGGGACATCTGACATACTGCTTTGGCAAAGGATTTAATCAGCACCAGCTTCAGCACTGTGTTTTGACATTGAGTTAGGGAGAGGTTTTTTTTGAATTTTACTTAAATTTAAGTCTCAAAACCAGGAAAAAATTTTCTTCATTTGCTACTAATAGTATCTGAATTCGGGGTTAATCTTCCAGGGACCTTTTTACAAGTTCTTTTACAAATGCATCTCTGATTTGTTGGACTTCAGTCTAGTAACAGAATCATGTGTAAAACTGTCACTGTGGCAGTATTTATATCCTTACTTCTTTCTACCTCTCAGTGGAACAAACTGCCATCCAGACTGTTCTGTGGAGGAAACTTCCTGTTTCCTCATTGTTTAAATATACAAAGTAAAATGGTTTAGAAAAGTCTAAATGTAGAACTTCACATTCTCTTCCACCACAGTATATTTGTTTGTGTAGGAGTCTTGGCTTGAGTATTTTAGTGTTTGGTTTCTGCTCTTTTTATCTTTTTCCATATGCATCATGATTCCTTTTTCTCCAGTCTACTCGTTTTCAAGTAAACCCTTTAATGTGACATGTTTATACGTGTTTCCATTGCATCTTCTATTTTATTTACACATTTTAGATCAAATGTTTTAATCAACTTAAAATAATTATAATGTAACTATAAGAATGCAGACTGCACATTGCAAAAACAATGTGTTCTTCATTTCTCATGGAGTCCTGTGATGGGATGGATAATTTTTTATCACCATAAAAAAAATATGGGAAAGATTTCAAACAGTGGAAAAGCTAAACAAAGATTTGGGGGCAGTTGGACATGTGCCTCCTCCCTCTTCACTTCCTGGAGATATGTCTGTGATGCTTTTGAAGCTGTAAAGATGTGAAACAAATCTTATGGCAGATGCTATCACTCCAAGTTGAGCTGAGTCTTTTTCAGCCCACTAACTTAAATGGTTTTTGGATTAGGCCCTAAAGAAAAGGATGTCATCTCTGAGATGTGAAATGGTTTTTCAGAACATCCAAGGATAAGTATTGCAAACAGATTTGATTTCATACAGAATCTTTCTTTTCTCATTACAATGGATTTATCTAAACTGTCAGAAAATGTCAGATCTTCTATTTGTGCCCCACAGGACTCTTTTTTTCCAGCTTCTTATTCCTTTTGCTACACTTTCTCCTTGCTGCAACACCTAGCATTTTTTGCTAAAATTTTAGATATTTTCACTAATATCTTTGACCTTTGCAAACACAGGCTGTCTTCTTGATATTTTCAAATAATACACTACTTACAGAAAACTCTTTTCTGTGTTCTGAAATAGACTTTCAAGTGCATGTTAAGGGAACAGTTTCACTGTAATCCTCAACAATTCTAACCAATGAAATATTCCATCAGTTTGACCAGGTAAGCAAGGTTTACAGATGCCAATGATTCCTTGCTCGTGTTAAAAGGAATGTGGTGCCACAAGAGACCTGCACTGGCATTATTCATTCAGCCGCAGACTCCTCTGCAAACAATGGTCAGAACCTTTGTCACTGCTTCCTCTACACTAGTCAGCTGTGGGTTTTTTTCCTATCCTACACCTCTTTTGCCACAGTATACAGGGTGCTCTTGTTGCAGAAACGTAAATATTAAAATGCTTTTTGATATCTGTACTAAAATGCTGCTGATGGTGCAGCATCACCTGTGAAGTGGGTGAGCATGGCTTGAAAAAGCAAAATACTTCAGTCAGTGGTGTGCATATATAAGTATTTTCTATGCAGAAGCAGCTGACAGCAAGATAATCCAGGAGGATAATGCAGGTGCAAAAATAGGAGAAAGAATCAGTCCAGAGAGAATTTCTCTCTACTTCTCAATTTTATAAAAAACGTATTTAAGTTCTCTGGGGTTTTGAAGATGAAAATACTGCCTTGTTTGCTAGGAAGAGACGAGACTTTCCTGCTGCTGATTAAAAGTTAGAGCAAAAGAATATTAAACGAATGGATACATGCAGAATGAATCAATAAGATTTTCAGTTCTCTATTGATGGCTGGGAAAGAAGGAGTGAAACTACACTGTGAAATAATAATGCTTTAATCCAAATAGCAACCTGCATTTTTCTTGAAATGACAAATTCTGCTTTGAAATTGTGAAACTTTCTTTTCAAATTCATAGAAAAAAAAGTAATAATTTGCATAACATTTGCTGACTTTTTGATGTTCTTATTTCTGCAATAATTTGGTGTTAACAATAGTGCATAACAAAGAAGCAATAGCAATTCTGTCTCTGGTCAGGTTCTCCTATCCTGATGCAATTTTTTAATTTAACTTTTTCTACTTCTTCAGTTTGCTAAGTATAAGATATGTTTAGCTACTCCCAGGAGTTTTGCACTGATTTCAGTGAGAAATTTCTGTTTCTTATGTGTTTATGGGTCTCTATCCTCTGCCTAATTTCCCTCTCTTTGGAGGCAGGCTCACTGTGATCTAGAATCATTAAATCTTTTTTCCTCATGTTACATTTTTTAGGTGGTTGGTTGTATCTTGTTGTGTCTTGCTGAACTGAGGATTTAATGACATTTTTCATTTGTACTTTCCATCACTACTGTTCAGTATTTAACCCACTTTCAGGAAACTGACCTGAAATGTTCAAAACATTATCTGCTTCTTAATTAAAATAGGCTTTCAAAGCCATCAGGGAATTTTAAGTATCAGGTAAATCTATTTTACTATATTGATAGATTAAAATTATTAGCTCAACTTTCAACAATTGAAAGAAAGAATTACAAGTTTCTCTCGTGCTTATGGCACAGCTTCCAGATGGGATACATCACTCAAAAGAAAAGAAATATGTCTATGCTAAATAAATGGAGTTTACTTGCATGTTAGTTTAGCATTTGCCTAGGTCAGGGCACCAGTGCATGCAATGTAGAAAGGCTCTTTCCCCAGCACTTTAGTACCTTTCTCAAGTTTTTTCTAGCTGGTAGTTTTTTGCTTGGTGACAGATGAAAGCTGTAACCTGGAGAGAAACAAGCTCTGATCCTGCCTTTTGAGTAAAAGCTCTTAGAATGAGATATTGTCAACTAGGAACTTTCCTGCAGTAACTCTTTATTCTCATTTTTCTATCAAAAAATATTAATTTTTTTCTGATGTACAATTGAATAAATCTTTGTGAGATCCTAAAACATAGACACTATCCAAAGGTACAGGAGTATAAAAGTGGAGAATTGAGATAAACAGTGCAGTGTACATGTACTGTCTGAGGGAGATCAAAGATTTCATGAAACCATCATGTTTGCTTGAACCTGCAATAGGCTTTGCTCACCCTTAATGCTTTTGAATCAAAGGCAAACACTGAAATGTGAAATATTTGTCAGTCAACTACATAACAAAGCATGATAGTAGGTTTTTTTCCCTCTTCTGTATTATTCATAATTCTTTAAAAATTCCCTGAGAAGAAAGCTGGATTAGCTTAAATGTGAATGTTTCTGGGTTTTATCTTCTGAATAGACCTTGATGGTAAATGCTATCACTGCATAGTGGCAAATTATCTTCTTATGTTCTCTTGAAGGCAAGATTCACTCTTAACAAAAGTGATCTCAAAAGTGTCTCTCTTGAGAGGGACAGTGCATCTGGAAACCCAAGAACTCTAGATTGGGCAAGTACAAAAGAATATTTTCATTGCATATCTAGAAAAAAACCCAGAAAACATACCAGAAGTCCCCACCCCAGTATCTTTATCCTGTACAGTTGTAATTTTTCTTTTCCTGCTAGAGAAGCCATTGGAATACTGCCATTTAAATTAGGTTTTGTATTTAAGGAAAAAAAAAAAGGAGGAAAAATAAAAGGATTGCAATCTGCCATTGAGATAGAGACTTGCCAGCATCATTAAAGACTGCTATAGTAGTCTTTTTATAAATATTATGCAATGATAAAAATACATATAGAGAAGTGTGATAGTTTGAAAAAGTAAAGTTAAAGGTTATAGTCTGGATATAGAGATGAAAAACACCACTGGCAGTCAGAATTTTCACTTTTATGTGATTATATAGCTATAGAAAATATTAGAGTCATAACCAATGCAGATAATCCCCTGGAGAAGTGCAGCAAAAATCAGATCTTCCTTACAAACTGTGGTGGGTTGATCTTGACAGGCTGCCAGACACCCAGGAAGCCATTCTCACTTCCTCTCCTCAACAGCATGGAGACAAAATAATGTGGAAAGCTCACGGATCCTGCTGGTGTGACCAGGGCTGCAGAAGAAAACCTGCTCCTCCAATTTGCCTCCATGGGCTGCAGGGTGCCTGCATGCTTGAGTGCCTGGGCTGCATCCCTCCCCGTCCTCTCTGGGAGCTCAGAGGGCTCAGTCACTCTTTGTCCCTTGCTCCCTGGGCAGTGTTCTGCCCTTTCTCAAACACATTTCCTCGAGGTGCTGCCTCAGCCCTGCACTGTCTGGCTGCACTGCGGGTTCTGCCTCTCCTCACCACGCTCCTGAGCTGGGCTGTGCGCACCTGATGCATAAACCACGACCAAAAAAACCCTTCATGGTGAAAAAATACTGCTACTCTTTATATTAAGGGATTAAATTAAAAAATATTCATACATCTCAGTTTTGGTTAAATTGGTTGTGTCATTGCCACTTCTAGCCTAAAGCTGCAGCTAAATGCAGTGCTTGTTTCTGCTGGTGGCCCTAATTCCCTGTGTCCTGAGGGTGCCAGCTGGCTTTTCCCTTGCTCACAGGTGTTGCTGAGCGAGGATGCATTCCTTTGCTTGTTCTGCCTCTGGGTTTGATTAATTTAAAGCTTGTAGAACACAAATTTCCCAGAGGATTGGTGTTCTGTCTTCCTTCCTCTCCTGTATCCCTTGCAAGCTACAGTCACTTAATCTGTGACATGTAGGACTCCAGGACCCTGCTTTGTCCCAGCTGGACAAGGACTTCCATTAGCTACAACTTATCTGGAAGTCCTTAATATTGAGCTGTTTAGCTCACTGAGAAGCTGCAATCCTGTATTCAAGCACTTCCTTCAAGTGTGGTGTGAAAGGGATTTTATTCTAGATCTCCCAGCAATTGTTTGAACATTATGTTTCAAAGTATAAAAAGAGGGACAGTATGGTTGTTTTGTTTCTTTTATTTTGTCCCTTTGTTCCCTTCCCTCCTCTCTATTTGTGAGAGGAAACTTGCTGTGATTGATATACCACTCACATATTTCTTGCTGCAACAGGTGAGTTGTTGTTACTTGATGATCTGGAGTTAATGGTTTAATTCTTTGAGAAGAGTCATACTCACTTATGCTGTCATCTTGCTTCAGTGCCATTGTGGAGTTGTTACACTCTTTCTAGATTGTCTCTGATATTTTTCTGGATTCTTGGTCTTTTTATAATTAGCTCTCAAGTTACCAACAATTTTTAGGGTTAAGATGCTTAAATGATTTTTGTGGACTCAATCCTTCCTGCATACATTCTAAGAAAAAATAGAGTACAATTATTTGCTAGAGTAAAAGAATGATCAAATAGAAACTCATCAGTTCGATGCTGAATATGAAATGAGTACAGCCTGAATCCATTTTTCTGGGCCAGAGACTGTGAATGTAAATGGAAAATTCTCCACATCATCTGACTGAGAATCTACTGGATCAATAAAAAGAGTTAATGCAGAGTAGCTCCTAATTTTCGAGTATAGACAGGATTTCAGGTGATTGTTTCTAAAGTTTATGCATCTGGTTTATACTAGATTCTAATATACACTGTCATTAGTGGATGTTGTGCATGAAAACAAGTGTAAGGCTATTACTGTTTTGTCATTATTACTGTGTGTATATTCCAAGAGCTTTATATTTGAGAATTTGGTAAGTCAGCAAGCAGTTGGTTTTCACACACATTATGTACATGCAGGTTTTCAATATAGATCTGTTTCAAATTAAAGAAAAATCGTGTTGGTTGCTTTGGAAAACATTCTTGTTCAGAATATTTATTGAATGTATGGGTCTTCCTGTTTAAGCGAGGATGAATAATGCCTATCTGTCAGGCTCAGAAAGTAGCATTATGTATGGATTGCTGATTGTGCCTGGAATGCCATTCTAAAGAGACAATTCTGATACAGTATCTTTAGAAAAAGTTTAAGTTTCATATCAGAGTAAATTGCTATATGAAATATAAATTGCAAATATGAAATTACCAGTGTTCCTAGAATTCCATGAGATTCACGCATATAAGTGGACTTCAGCTGTTAATACCAACCATGCTGAGCATGCTATCTTTCCTATGGATCTATGCAGATGGTGCTGATTTCCAGACTCAAACCACTCTACTGTTTGAAGTAACTGCTGCCATGATGCTGACAAAATGGAAACTTAACACCTTTCTATTGTTATTCATTCTAAATCTCATGCACTGACAATGAAAGAAAACCAGAGATAAGCCAATTATGAAAATATTGTGATGTCAATGTCTAATTTCCCTGCTGAGCTCTTTAAAAGTAAGCAGTGGAAATGCTCAACCACCTGACTTATAGCTGACTAAATCTTCTTGATTTCTTTTTGATGGTGCTAAGGTCTCCAGATGAATGTAATACCCCTTTCTTCATTAGTGAAAAGATGTTGTTGGGCAGTGAAATTAGTTATTTAATATGTGCATATTTAGTGCCTAAATAGTAAAGGAAATTTCAGAATTAACTTCTCAAACACTCCCAAAGATGATGTAAGTATCAATTAGAAAGTTTAGCTTCTGTGCCTAAGTAAGTGTCATCTGGAACCACAGGTTAAATATTGGTGATTTCAAAATACAGAGTTTCTCAAGAAGAAGCAGGACAGTTACGATGCTTTGGCATTTGGCTGCTTCTTTGAAGGCTTGATGAACTGCTTTCCTGTAAGCAGATATTCAGTCTCCCTGCTTGCCATTATAAATAACGTCTGTCTAGTGTGTAGATGATGGTATGGAGTATTAAAGGCTAAGGATTAGGCATTCATTAAATGATGAATCATATTCATTATGGCCTCTTTCTTTAGAACAACCCTATCTGCTACAAACCCAAACAATCTTTATGATGAATAAACAGAAAATGTCTTACTCAACTAATACCCAACTTGTTTCTGTAGGAGTTCATTTGCTTTATTGTTCTATGTTCTGCTCCCAGTCAGAACAATTTTGGCCTATATTCTTTGGAAACTTGGCAGCATCGAGGCATTTTTAATTTTTATATTTGGCTTTATACTTGCAAAACCGAAACTATTGGTACCAGCTGAAAAAATCACTTAGAAATATGTAAATCCAGTCCCCAAATGCTATTTCCTTTCCCACTCTTCTTCTACTGTCAGTTTTGTAACAGACACAAGGAATTTTATTTATTAATTAGATTGATTGATTTGATTGACTGACTGAGACATTTGGTATGGTTGAAATGTTTGATGTATCAGAAGTTCTTGCTTTCAAATAACAGTTTCTTTGTTATGGAGCATTTAAAAGAAAGTCTAATAAAGCGTTATAGATTGAAGGCCTACATATTATTTCAAATATTGGCCTCAGTTATCTTTGTTTTCTTGACCACAGTGAATGACACAGTAAACATTCCTATTGAGTGACAGATTTGAGGCTATAAAATGAACAGACAGGAGAAAGTGCGTAAGTCCTCATCTAGTCTCTGTTTAATAGAAATGGGTCAGGAAAAAAACATGAGAAAAGCAGATTCTGTAGACTGCCAGGGCAGTATGCACTGTCATTTAGAATAGAATGCCTTCTGCTCTAGATAAAATATCTGAAGGAACATCAGTAGATGATTCCCATAACTCCCTCAGAAGTACTTTTTGCATCTAACAAGTCTAACAAATTCTTTGGATTTCTTCTAATATAGCAGAAAATATACAGGTACAAATATGGCCATGGGAAGTTCTTCCAAATGGAAAAGCTTGCATGTTAAGGATTATTACTGGGCCAGGGCAGAAAAAGGAATTCAGATTTTGTGTTGAAAAGTGATAAAAAATTACTAGTTCTCTTTTAATCAGATTTTTTTATTTTATTTTTGTGTGCTAGTTTCACAGATGGGATGAAAATATTTGCTCTAAATGTCCTTTACAGAGACAGTTTTGTGGAGAATTGTATTTGTTTGCTCCCAGTCATTGGAAGTTACTTTCTGCTGTGAAGATGTTTGCTGCAAAAGATGAGATCTTGTTTTCCTTATGTGCTTCCATTTTTTGTGTTATATGATTTCATATGGGGAAATAAGCTTTTTTCTCAGTAGTGACTGATCTTAATTTTGCACATTCATTTTGCATCTTGAAGATGATGGAGCCCATATTGCTTTCCTATACTCCCTGAAACAGATAATTTATTTTTGTTACGAAAGATTTTACCTCTCTGCCTTGGTGAAACCAGCTGAGGATGCCCCACATCCTTTATCTAATTCTGAGGCAAAACTCGGTGACTTAAATAGCAAATGCACAGAGCACACATTTACTTTTACATGATATATCGCTCCAATGAGTTTACTGAAGATTTGCATCAGATCCCTGCTCTACCCTGACTCCTACTGCAATTTTTATTATGATACTGTAAAATATTTAGCTATGCATTGGGGTCTAATGTCAGTGCAAAGAGTGCCATTGACTTCGGTGGGATTTGGAATCAGGTCATAAAGAATAGGTCGTGTTTTTACCTTGCAGGAGTGTGCCACAGACTAAACACGTTTTCCACCATACTGAGTCTTGAGAAAAATATTAAATAAGGGTTGTGCTCTGTGAATGACTGCCTTTGGAGCTATAATAGGACGGTCATTTACCACCTTGTACATTTAAAAGATATCACTCTAACTTGTCTACCTTTTTCTTAAGTCTAATCATAGACAAAATAATTTAATGTATACAGTCAGGTTCAAAAGCATGTCTTTGAAGCATGCTTTCTGAATATTTAAAAGTATTTATCTGCTAAAGCTGCCACATAGGATTCCCTTTCCATGTTTTTGTTGCAAATATAATAAAATAATAATATATAAATATAATAAAAGATCTACTGCTGCTCATGTTTATGTACAAATGTGGCCACTAACCTTGCCCCACTTTCATCGATTTGTTCATCTCATGAGACACTTTGTATGCTGTAAACTGAAAAAAGATACACAATTAAAACTTGTTAAAGATAATTAAACTGAAGTGGAAGGAAAAAGACCTGCCTCACTGCTTTGTTCATAATAATAGTCTTTGAACTATAATTAAATTCTTCCTTCCAATGATTGTATACATACAAAGGAATTTTCCAGATAGCAAAACAATACAATGATTAAAAATGATTAAGAAGCTGATTCCAAAAGCAAAGATGAGCCAGGGAGGGTTGGAAAGATTTTAGGTGCCTCTAAATATACTGTACCAGCTGGGTACCAGATGGTGTTTGGCTACTTGCACCCACTAACTCAAAATAGCAGAGGAGTGACTACACCATTGCCAGAATCAGTTCCCCTCCCTTAAATAAAAGTGGCACTCTTGGGAACGACTTGGCAGGGCAGAAAAATTTCCTGACAATGAGATCTATTAGATTGTGAAATAGTCTCCCAAAGGCAGAAGTAGATGCCAAATTGCTTGGCTTGTTGGAGGTGCTGGACAAAATCTAGAAAAATATTGTAGAGATGTGCTACTCCAGTGAGGTGATGACTTACTCTGTTACAAACTTGGAGCTGGGGCATTTAGATAAGAATGTTTTCGCTTTCTCCAGAGTAACTTTGGAATATTTAACTTTGCCTTTCACATTAAGCTTGTTTGCATGGGGCATCGAGGACTGAAGATATGTTTTTTCCTGCCTTGTATCTAATAAAAAAAAATCAATCAGTCATTTCATGGATATAGCTGGCTTCATGATATTGGTAGTTGTGTGTTTTTTTCAAAGTTATCTTGTACTAGTGTAACATACATGCTTTCCTTCCAATATGTTAAGGCATCTTGCAGAAACAATAAGCATCACCAATATGTTATATGCGACATGCAGACATCATCACCTTTTGAGGATAATGAAAAAACTCCTGTAATTTGTTCCTCTTATCTGTGATCAAAGGATAATTAAAAAGAAAGAAAAGATAATTAAAAAGAAATTAACTTAACTTCAAACTCCCATTTCTGTTGGCTGCTGAAGAATCAAGCCAGAAATAGGAAGCACATCACTATATGTAGCAGTTTGCTAGCAAGAAATCATCTCCAAATTGTGGGAAGTGTGATTACACTAATTGTGTCCAAAATGAAAGGTTAAAGAAATCAGTAAAAGCATTGTATTATGGAATACAAAAATGGGAAGGATCTGATTAACTAATGAAGCTTCCAGCCTCTATACGTGCTGCTGGAACTTGTTTGCTATTTCAGACTAGCTGGATTAGTGTGTCCAAGGAAAAGTAGAAGGAAAAGAATGAAAGATTTTTTCTTTTCTGTTCTGTTATTGTTTATTTATTCATTTAAACGAATAAAAACCTTGGGGACCTAAAACCTCCAGTGTCATTTGAAAATATAATTTTCGATTTGAGCCCCAGCTGTGGACTCTTTTGTCTTTGAACTAAATGCAGCTGGGGCTGAAAGTGCCCTTGGCAGAGACAGAACAGTTGTTTTCTGAGGCGAGGAGGCTTTGATTCCACATCTTTTCTCAGTGCCACTACAGACTAATTTTTGCTTGTAAGTAGAATTTAAGTCTAGTGTTTAAAACCACAGACCTGCCTTGTGCTGAGTGGCTTCCATGCAGGCTCCGCAGAAAGGGTATAGCCTTCTCCTGAGTCTCTCCTGCCTTTTGAAATCTTTGAAGTGTCCCAACAGGAGATCTTCTAAGTACACGAAAGCATGGGGTGTTAAAAATTCAGTCAGCTTGCATCCAGTGTTAGTTTGTAATGATGGTCAGAAGTGTTGGTGCTCCTTCTCTCTCAGGGCTTGTTCCTCAGTCTCATTGAGTTCAGAAGCAGCAAGACAAAATCATGAGAAAGATAAAGACTATGTTTTGATATTAATTTCTTTCAGACATTTGATTTTGTGGAAAGATTGCTTAAATCCCAATAGCACAGTGCTGCTTTGTTGGTGTTGGGTATTTGCCAATCAGCACTTACTTGAAAAGCACTGCTCAGGACAGTTTGCACATGCTATAGGGGGCTGCTGTGCTTCAGATGTTCCTGTGCTCATATTTAAGCTCTATGACCTCGGGGGAATGAATGGCAATGATCAAAAATCTGCTGATCCAGTTTCCTCATCAATTTTTTCCGAAGCCAGATTGCAGAGGGGTGTTGGAAACTAATAATAGATTACTGAGTTTATTTTGAACCAGCAATTTAAAAAATAATTTCTGTCCACAGTAGCAGCAACTGTTAACTGGATTCTGCTAGCAGCATCCCACTGCTCTTATCTGACTGATAATACTATATGAAGTTTTTATAGGAGATTGTGGAACCAAAGCAATATAAAAATAAACATTCAGCCATGCTCAGGTCTGTGTCACTCATTAACCCTATGGAGCAATGCAAAGAACAAAAACCAAATGCAGACCCTGGCCAGCAGAGTTCCTTCTTTTGTCTGAGGAGGATGCAATTGTCATAAGGAGCTGCCACAAAGCTCACAGCATGTAGGATCCCTTCTCTTCAAACTCTGTTTGTACTGGTGGAAGAGCAGAATGATAATAATACGCTTTTATGCCACAGTCCTGGATTTGAAATGGCCCAGATGTTTCCAGTAAAACAAAGAACAGAACATAGCTTACCTTTGAAGATACTCTGGCCAAAAATGCTTTTTGCTTTACAATGATTGACAAAGTGAGAGAAATTACTTCAAAAATGTTTTTCTAATTCATCATTTTTCTGGATTACTATACATTTCCTATAAAATCACAGGAACATCCAAGTATGTAGAGACAGACCTTGTAGTGTGAATCCAGAGGTGGACACTTCTCTGTTGTTTTTGTGAAAGAATTGTGTGCACATTTAGACACACAGTATTTGAAAATGCACCTGCCTTTGTTTTCTTTTCTTCAAAGTGGGGCTGTCCTCTCATGTTACACAGATCAGTAGGAAAAAAGCTGCCTTGTTATAACAGTGCTGACTTCTGTACAGACTGAACTTGACATTTGACTTTGGTCAAGTTCTGCCAGAGAAGAATGTGTCCTTCAGTATTCCACTTTGCAGACTTCTAAAATATTTGTTATTTCAAGAAAGTATAGGATCTGCATGTCACAGTTTGCTTTCTGAAGAGCTGCAGATTAACAGCCGATTTTTTTTTTATTTCTAGCTTCTTTTCTACCTGTGAAAATTATTTCATTTTTAACATATAATATTGATCAATGTTTTAGAAATCAAGTAACGCTGGAATATCTACCATAACTGAAATAATCCTTCTGTAGGTTTCTAAAGAATAGGCTTAAACTTTCTCTTTAGCCTAATCTAGTGATCTGTGAACTGCTAAATGCTCAATAATTTCAATTTGGCAGCAACAGAAAATAGCATTTTTTCTATGTGGCAAGTGCATGCAAGATGCATGAATTAGGGAAGAAGATCTTAGGACCTTGTGGAAAAAAAGCTGACCCATCTAAATGAACAGCTTTTCTTTCTTGTGCTTGTGTGTACTGCACATCCTATTGGAACACAGTCCCAAATCGTAGTGGTGTCCCAAATCACAGGATTAATGTGTCTATGGACAGACCTCTTATGCCTCCAGAATGAAGTACTCCTTGCTAATTTCTCTTCAAGACACCAGCTTAATTGCATTTTAAACAAATGGGCTGCTTTGCTGGCCAACTTTTAAATGAGATAACAGCAATGTTCACTCTCCAGCAGTGATGAGTGCCTTGCAGTAGGTTCAAAACTCTGTTCAATAACAGGTTTAATCTCACACCAGCAGATTTACTGCAGAATAAACTGCCACAGAGCTCATAATTAGTAAAACAAAAAAAATCCAACCTACTAAATATTATTTTCCAAAGCAGCAGGCTATGTTTTAGTGGAAAATTTCAGTCCTTTTCTTTGTATGTTTTATTGATTTTATGTATGATATTGGGAATTCATGCTATGATTTAAGATAATGGTCTTTATCGATCACTTAAGCAGTTGTTTAGCTACACAGTAACAAAATGATGCTCCCATTCATGGAATATGTGATACTGACAGCGGGGAGACCACAGTGCTTCCCTTCTTAATGTTTATTTCTTTTTTCCAAAAGCATATTCGCTGCTGGAAAACAGCAACTGCAAACATTTGTGCTTTAGAAACAATCTTCCCATAATTTTCTTTGTTGCAGCAATTAGTAGCCAATTGTGATTCACTGATACCCAGCTCAACAAACAGATGTTCCAAAGTATATTCTCTGTAGCATGAAAAGAAAATATTAATGAGGTAATTGGAACTACTGAGGAAAAGAAAATGGTATCTAGTTCCTAATGTTTGAAGTCATGCCCTTTAGTGTTTTCTCGTATTAAGATACAAAGTGAAGTTTTAGTATCTAACTGTTTGAACACCAGAAGGCAAATTTCTAAAAAGGCCTTATTCAGGGTTCAGGTTTGTGTGTGCACACAGTATGTTTGTACTCAGGAAGAAGAAAGCTGGAGAGTGTAATTGAAAAATTTGGTCTCTGATAATTAAAAGAAAAAAAAATACCAAGAAAAAGTCCCCCAACAACTCCTGAGGTCATAAAGCAGTTGGGAGGACGGGGAATGAAGTCAGGGTGCAGTATGTTTTTTTCTTTTCAGCGGGTTG
Source organism: Rhabdornis inornatus (assembly GCA_013397075.1). Taxonomy (NCBI): domain Eukaryota; kingdom Metazoa; phylum Chordata; class Aves; order Passeriformes; family Rhabdornithidae; genus Rhabdornis; species Rhabdornis inornatus. The sequence goes on from VWZS01011044.1 coordinate 170,579, forward strand.
TACATATGGGGACTGGTTCTGCTTATGAAAAGAGAGGGGTTTTTTAGTGAATCAGTGCATAATTAGTCCACTATCTAAACTACAGGCTAAAAGTTTCTATTTCACATATACTTTGTGTGTGTACTATTGCTCTAGATACAAGTCATTATTCATTTAATTTCAAAGGTTCCTAAAAATTTACAGAAGGCACAACACATCCTGTAAAACCACCTTTTCAGTATGTCATTTTTCCCTGGTTAGGATTTATATACCAGAGTATCAAAAAGCTAAATTTAGTGCATTGCTTTTCCACTAGAGATAATCTATTTCAATAGGATTGTGATACTGCAATTGTTCTGATGCAATATACATTATGCACAGCATTTGTGTTTAGGAACAGAATCCATTTGGCTGTGCTAAAACAAGTACAGAGTGATTTTTCTGGCTGCTTCCACATCTTGAAACAGTGAGCTCTAGAGGAGTCAGTGCTGTCCTGGCACTGTGATTGTCTATGCCAGAGAGCCCAAGTTTCCTTCCAAAGGAGAAGCAAGTGTACCGGGATGTGGGGCACAAGGATGCCTTGTTACACACCCAGCTCACTGTGCATTGGGTGACCAGCACTAAAGGAACTTCACAGAACTGAGTGGACTCACTTTAGGCACAGGCAGTGAGATTCATCTCACCCCCAAGCCACCAAATATATCATTTGTTTGCTTGCTTTTCAGGTTTTATAAAAGTCTATTATGCCTTTAATAAGTTAGGATTGCTACTGTGCCAAGCTACAAAAAACCTTGCTACCTCATTCTCTAAGAAATACTTTTCATGTTTCTATATGTGCAAGTTTTTATAATCAAATGTGAAGGTACCATGATGCCATAAACAAAGAGGAAGATTCTAACACAATTCTCCTTCTTTGTCAAACCTTGTAAAAACAATGATCAGTAGTAGCAGAAGGTTATCACAGCATCAGTGTCTCTTGATATAAAAATATATAATTTATTTTTCAAAAGGAATCTGCACTTAGTTGTATGAGATGGTGTGATTACCCCTCTTTGCCTGTACAGTCTGCAGTTTACAGCTCTGCAGCTGTATGTCTGCTATGTGCTGTAAATCCATTTATTAGTTCTTGTGCTTCTCTTCCAAGTTATTTGAACAGTGGCATTGACTTCCTGACTCTGACAAAACAGAAGAAATTTCATCTTGTTTTCTTCTCTTGGCCAAACCCGAAAACATTTCTCTAAAGAAGTATTTGAAGTATTTGTAGTGCAGAAATGAGAGATAAAGTGGAGATGAAGTGGAGTGGAGATGAAGTTAATTTTAGTGAAGGGTTTCACTAAAAATCTGGAGAATATTTAGTGTCCTTCTATTCTGAAAAGCACTCCAAATTTTCATACTGTACCTTTTTTTTTTCTTTTTAAATCAAAGCATTGGCTATAGAACCTAGTCGTAGAATACCAATTAGAATACTTGGGTGTAGAAAACAGCAGTTCAGTAGTTCATCAAAGTCTATAAAAATTGTGTAATGTATAATTTAGCTTTTAATCTCATGAGAAATCTGGATTTTGGATTTTTTATACATGTACGTCAGGAAAGATATCAAATATTTCATTATACTGAAATGTGGAATTCAGATATATTTATAATGTTTTTTATTTGATTCTGGCATTCTGTGCTTCTCTGATGATAGCCCTAAATCAGAATGATTCATAATAGTCTTGTAATTTGGACAACGGGCAAGGACTCGGAAATTCTGGGTTTATTTGTTGGCTCCAGCATAGGCCTTCTTGATGCCCATAATCTTTTTATGCTTCTGTAGAATGGAAGCTTCCCTACCTGTGGGTTGTGAGGGTAGGCTTCTTACTGATGGAGAACCACAAAAATTCTGTAAAAGTCATAGTCATGCCACCTAGATATCCTTACTGCTAGTGTTCAATACACTACTTTTTGTAATATTTGTAAGTGCTGATCTTTTATATCAGGTATAGCATATTACACCTTAATAATATTCAGACTCCTTCATTCTCCAGCTGGGAAAATTACCTGGTTTAGAATTGATTGATCATTGCTCTTGTCAAAGGAATGTATTTTTCTCACAAACTTGATACTTTCAAGGTATGGTCCCAAATACAAAAATGGTTTTGAATGTCTGCTTCCTTGTGCATTGTGAGCATTATTGCCATGCCTGGGTGTTCTGCAAACCTCCTGCAAAGAACTTTGTAGTCAAGAAAAAAACCACATACCTCAAGAAAAAAAAATACATACAAGCTCAAGAGGAAATTAAAGAAATTAATTACTGATAGTAAAAAGGTTTATAGAGTATTCCACAGTTTTTAATGTTAAAAAGGAAAACTTACAGATGCTTTAAGAAATATCCTTTGAAATATTTGTGTGTGTGTGTATATATATATACACACACAAGAGAGGTGGAAGAGTAGTGTTAAGAAATTTGGAGAAAGATTAGGAGAAGTGCCCACAAAACAAGATGACTGACTGCAGGAGATTTGGGAAGTATGACTAGGAAAGGTAGAGAAGGTAAATGACCTCTGCCAATGATTTTAAACAGAAGTTCTGAGCAGATTTTAGAGGCACGGAAAGCATTGCTAGAAGCTAAATTGAGCTGTTACATAAAACATTGTATATGATACAAATATGAACAATCAAATTTGTAGTACATTATATCAGTGCTGCAAACTTTTGTAAGAAGTTCCTGCATGGGATATGTGTCTGCTTTTTAAAAGAACCACATGTGTCATAGACTATTCTTCATGTATCAGGCATTTAGCTGTGGCATGTTTGGAGATCTGAAAATGAAATTAAGTTCTTTTCATTTGCATCTGAACACTGATTTAATGCTCTCCTGGTTACTAACTTGGCCTGAGGTCCATTTTTGCCTTATAGATGAGAAACCTTTATATTCCTTCCATACCAAGGAGATGGGGTATCACAGATATTTCAAGTTTAATTTTCACTCCAAAAAAAACCTCAGAGAAAACTTACATTGTCACTTACATATTTTCTCTGTATAGGTTACCAAGGGTGCCATTTCATTAGCTGTGGTGTTGTAAGCCTGTGCAAAAGCCCATTTAGTAGAAGCTGACTGTTGAGCAAATTAATTGGTGGAAAAGATTTATATTTATTCTTATTATTATCTGTTTTCCCAGCACAGCAAAAATATTAAATATATTGTGCAAAATCCATTAAGTGGCAACAAAGACTTTAAGCTACAATAAACTTACTCATTTTTAATATTGTCTTTTATATATATTATAAAAAAAAATCCTTTTTTTCATGTCTGTGATTAAAACTAAATATTTTTACTGCATCCGTAGAGAAAAAAATAAAACATAATAGTATGAAATTATTTCTTTCTATGGTACAAAAAAACCTTGTTTTGGCCAGTAAAAGGTTTTTTTTTGCTGATTTTACAAGTTTCTTCTTATTCTGTCACACAAAAATGATGAGAGAAAACAGCTGCAAAGTTTCACACTGTAATCCAAAATCTTTTGATGGTTTTTAGATGAAGGTATTTGCTAAGGACTGCAATGAGCATTCTTCCTTTCCTGTAACTTGGTTCTGTGGATTGAAGCCTTCTCAGAGCTGCAGTTTGCTTCAACCAACAAATATATCCTATATATGAAATTTTCAGTAGCTGAATTGGAAATAAAGTAAAAAAAAAAAAAGCATCACAGATGGAATGTTAGGAGATAGGATGTAGTAGGAGGAGATCTATTAATGGCTGGTGGATAATTAGCAACAACTTCACGTCTCAGTGTCGCTTTTGCCATGGGATTGATGCAATGAGCTGTTAATGCTTGCTCACAGCTGGAGCTCAGGAGGTGTTGTGCTGCAGTTGCTACTGCCACAGAGAGTGTGTGCAGTGCCACACATGCACTGCTGCTTGGATTTGGCTGCAGTGCTTTGGCTCTCTGTGAGTTTTATGTTTCTCTAATTGTTTGTTATTTGCCATCCTGGCTGGTTTATTTCCACCTTTCTTGCTCATTCTCAGATTTACTTGGAATTTGGCTGCTGGCATGAAAACTTTCTAATTGTAGACGAAAGGAGCCAATTTCTCTTTAGAAAAAGCAGTGATTGGAGTGTCACTGACTATGATATTATGTTCCTCTTTCTCCAGCATTTCTATTAGAAAGACATTGGGAGATAAAGTGTGACTAATTAAAAACAAAAACAAGAGGTTTTGATAAATATAGGGAGAAACTTGTTGATACACTAATACTAGAGCATTAGAAAGGATGGGTGAATTCTTTAACCTGTATTTAGTAACATGCAAAATCTTCAGGCCATATGGTGTGAATATTGCCTGGTCTTTTGACAGAACTGAGCTGAACTCAGAGGTACATTAAAAAAGACCATATTGAATTTCTAATGTAGCAGAATCTGAGCAAAAGTAGTGTGTTTTGCCATTCAGGCATATTCTCTTTTTTTGAAAAGGAAAATTAGGTTAAAAATAAAAACTGAAATGCTCTTTTTGTGAAGCTATTTTTTTTTTTCAAAAATAAAGCAGAAAAGTGCAGAAAACTTATCTAAAGATGTAATTGATGTCTCAATGAGGATGCTTAGGATAGATATTGAAATATAAATTTCTCTGAGTGTAACTGGGAAGAGTGTACTTTTAGTCCACAAACTATCAAACATCTTCCATTTCTCCATCCTGAATCTTTCTATAATTTAAAATCAATGATATATTAATAGCTATTATAATTTGTTTTGTTTGTAAATAATCTAGAGAGGCTGACACAGCTTTAATTTTTAAATGGGTAAGAAAAGCAAGAAAATGCAGGATTCCAAATATTTTCTAGAATCATTGCTCATACAAGCATCAGATACTCATGTTTAATGTTGGTTTCCCTCAATTAATCAAATTAGATTCCACCTGTCTTTAATAGCTTGTGGTTTTTCCAGGTTCTATAGAAAGTGACTATAAATGGAGGAGATTTGTGCAGCATATTCCATTGTACAGTAATATTTATGTTCTAGTGTTTACACATAAATCCCTTTTCACAAGAATTTCTAACTGAAATAAAAATCCTTAGGGATTAAGTTTCCAGGGATTCAAAATTATAGATTCATTTGCCCCTCTTAGTTCCAGTCATTTATGAATATATTATGCTGTTCTTTAAAGCTACTTAGAAAGCCTAGGAGATTGTCTTAGATACTCAGGAGGCTTGTCTTCTATACTGAAAATATCCTAAATCAAGATGAACTGAGTATGCATTTTAGTATATTGATGACCTTTTGGGATAGTGAGAAAAAAACATTTTACATTTGTAAGAACATCTCTTTAGCCAAAAAGTCTTTAGGACTTCTAGTATGTAAAGTTATAGAGCATGCAGAGCCCTGTGGATGGAGAGTTCCCCAGGTATACTCTGATGGGGCGACTGGAACTGTTTCTGTCAATGGTTTGCAAATAATGATTCTCTGGGAGAATTTTAAATTGCAGTTTTCACTCCAGACTGGTGCTTTTTAGGATGAGCTGAGTTGCTATGAGGCTTGGCACTCTTCAGTGCACCTTAGACAGCAGTTCTTATACTTCCATTGAGATTGTAACAGCTGGCCATTACACTCAATCAAGTGACATTTCAGGGGTAATTTTTCTTTAATATTGAGAAAAAAAAGGAAATAAAAGATATTAAATTGAAGTAAGTTGTGCCAGAAAGAGCAAGGAATTTATGAATTTACATTGGACTATAAACAGCAGCCTCTTGCAAGTAAATCACAAACTGATCATGCAGTTATTTTTATTTGGAAAACTATGGTATTTTCTATTAATATATAGGGACTTTCCATATTCTTTTAGTATTGTTCTACATAGGTGCTGGTAATATGTTGCACTACTCTTCTGCACATATGAGTGCAGAACACTCAACTAAAGGATGTGTGTAAATTTGAGGGTCTGATCAAAACTTCACTATCCAAACCGTTAAGTAGATTTTCCTTGCATTAAATCAAGCCTTCAAAGCAAAAATGAAGTATTAGAGATGCTAGTGAAGAAACAAGGATTCTGAAGAATAGGTGGGACAGCCTTCAAAGGCAGTCAAAAAAGACCCTTAAAAAAGCCTGGGACAGTAATGTGATGTGAGTTAAAATTTTTGATTATCTTAAATGGAGTATGGAGCAATAGAGGTTTTATTCACTGCCATGTATGACTCAACAAGCAACAGAGTTTGTGCAAGTGGTTTCTGATTTTCCCAGAGCCCACAAGTCCGTTGAGTTAAAATACTATTTTTGCACACTGTCAGTGTTTTAGTGCTTTAATGTTCTACTTTGACTCAAACAGCTAATCCTGTATGAACATAATCATATGTTCATGATATGATCCTGCGATTATAAGTAATTGGAATTATTAATGAAGCATTCTTACTGTGAATTAGTGAATTAGCTTTCTGGTAATAAAGGAAGAGAATCATGGCAATAGAGGTAATCAGAACACTTAATACAAGGCACATCCTTATTGGGGACTACCTGGGTAACTGTATTTAGCTATTTTGCAATTTAATGTCTTCAGGAACATTTAATGATTAAAACACTGTGCCTAAAGGATCAGAACAGGGAAAATCATAAAGAAACTACAGTATGATGCAACAAGAGTGGTATATCAAATTTCTTCTCCCTGTTGTTCCTAAAGTAATGCAATTGACACTCATTTTAATTAGAATTAAAGAAGCAGTAGGTTCAGAAAGCAATGCTTACCACTTAAACTTCCCACCACTAGCATCTGACACTCTTCAAGGTGAATTCTCCTTTCAGTTTATATGGATGCTTTTTCTCTCATAAGCATGAAATGAGGGGAGTAGAGATCCTCTTATGTGAAAGAGTAGTGAAGATGATCAGTTGAAGCACAGTGGATGAAAGCATTTGAGGAGGGCTTCAGGAAGGGATCTCCTTCCTCTATCAGACAATTGTGTTTATTGCTTTGGCAACACTTATATTTCTTTTTCTTCCACTATTAGTGAAGTTAATTCTATTTACTTTTTATTCCTTTTAGGGGTCATCACAGAGTCTCTCCAGTGCAAGTGACCCCCTCAGAAATTAGGTGACAATGTTAGCCTGGCTGTGATTCAAAGCAGTGAGAAAATGTTTTGGATATTTTGTGACACCTTACACAAACAAAGAAACACACATGGGGTTTGCATCCTGCAAATGAAAAATGAAGTCTGGGATTTAACACTCATTTTTAGGGTTTTAAAACTGAATGAAACTGAGAAATTTATCATCAGGTGCTTTTAGTACTGATTTGTAATCTGTGACGCTTCATGCAGAACTTTACTTAATTTCTCTCAAGAAATATCCTACCACAAGGGATGAAGAAGTTTTTACCAATAAATTCCTTCATCATAAATAATTAAATAAAACAAAAAAATATTTTTGGCATATAGTAAATGGAAATATTTTCCCATGGCTTGAGATTGAGTGTTTCTCATAAACTTAATTATGTACCTGTCTGTCAAGTAAATGCATCAATGTTACATATCGTCCTCCACAGCTTCTGCTCTTACATGCTATTGTAGTCACTAACCTGTGTAGTTGATGGCTCATGGACATGTTTTTCATACATCATCTTTTGCTCCCCTGATTTTAGAATGAACTTCCAAGCAGTGGGAAAGCTGGAAAATGTAATCTCCACCTTCTGCTTTCGTGTAAGTGTGCAGGCCATCTCTTATGTTTTCTTAAATTAATAAATCTAATTTATTAATCTAACACATGTAATGTAACACAGTAATCTTGTGTACAAACTCTGTTTCAGCTACCATCTCTGATCTCCTGTGCTAGGGATTTAAACAAAGATTCCACCTCTGGGCTATTTTCTATTTTTTCATAATATGATCTTTGTTTCTCATTAGCATTACCTCTAAATTAATGGAATTGACTGATCCAGCTGTAGATGAATAAACCAGAACAATTTATTAGAGATGTTTCCCCTGCCTGAGGCTTTCCCTGCATAGCTTTTATTTTCTTCTACCTTGCGTCTCATGGAAGCCCAGTTTCATCATGATAACATCAGACCTCTTCCTAGCTGAGTTTCATCTTATTCTTGCAATTCCTTTTTGCATAAAATCTCTCAGGTGATTGTTTGGATTGATAGGGAAACATTTAAAACTCTTGTTCATGCTCCTAACATTTTATGTCTCTGTTGTGATAGTAGAGTTTTTTCTGGCCTTGACAAGTTCATCACGTCCAGGTGAATGCTGCAACAAAGCCTCTCTCTCCCTCTATTGTATGATATAAGAATGCAGTGTAGTCTGTCTTCCCTTTCTGTTGAATTGTCAGCTTCTGCCTTCCATTATACCTTCACTGCCCACTTGTTAGATATTCAAACAAGCACTTTTGTTCTTTCTTCTATGTTGACCCTGTACTTTAAAGTTGCCATAAATGTTTAAAGGATGACCTCATTAAATTCAAGTCCTTAAAACTCTCCCTTGTTTTAATGCCCACGAAATAAATGAGAAGAAATGTCAGGCTGTGGGTGTTCTGTGGATGTTGCATTTCTTACTTTCCTGGTTTCCTTGTGCACCTGTCTCTGCTTACATCCCACTGGTCTGTCTAGTTTGTTTTGCAGTCCCTGGGAAGTGACAGTTTTGTCCTCAGGCTACCCAGTACAGCGCAGTCCCACTCCATGATTTGATGACTCACAACGTGGTCAAATTAAATGCTGTTTTAATGTTTTACATTTAGGAATTGAGTCATGAATATTCAACTAGATTGGTTCAAATTTCTAGGTGGTTAAGCTTATCATTCTTACATAAAATTGCTTTTGTGATGGCATTTGACTTTTTTACATTATCTTTTAAATTTTTCTTCTTGTGTTGGACATGCAAAGTAAGACTTAATAGGTCAGAAACAGGAAGAGATTAAGTTATGAGAGGCCTAATCTGAAACCTATAATAGTATTCAGATGTTAGCTGAAGTAAACATTTATGCTGCCCAAAGGCTAGATTTTGCATTTAACCTTGAAACGCTTTTACTTCTCTTCCAATTTGTTTTCCTTGCTTATTTGATTTGTTTGTTTGTTTTGGTTTTGCTTTTGTTTTGTCTCTCATAATCTAGGGGGGAAACTATCTTCAGGAACATAAGGCTTCACAAATAGCTGGCAATAAAGTTTCCATTGTACAAAACACAGGGGAGTTTTAAGCAGAAACTCACTCTATTCCTGAATATTCTTTATGCAGAAATATTTGGGTTTTTTCAGAAGTATGGAGACTTGGGAGTGTGATGAGACCTTGAACAAATAAGAAATAATTTTAATAGTATTCTAGCAAAACTGTCGATGTCTAATGTATGCACATCCCTAATATTTTTGCCAGCAAAAATTGCATTGCACTTAGATATTAAGCCTTTTTCTCTCCAGCCTGATCTACCAATTACTGGCCTTTTCATTTTGTCAGTAATATGCAAGCTTTCTCTTAACTCTGCTGTAATTTGCAAGGACACAAAGCATTCTTGAAATTACCTACCTGACTGCACTTTGTGTGAAGAACTCCATTCTCTTGGCTGTTTTAGATTAACAGTGAATTACAGTTCACTTCAATGCAATTAGATCTAATGAGGTGCACATGGAGACCATTGGGCCATCCTGTAACCACATTATATGGACCTGCTAGTTGCCATTTTAATCAATTGGTTTGACCTCTGAATACAAACTATGACAAAGCACAAAGAACCTTGTGGCCCAGATGCCTATTTACCTGAATGCAGGGAGAGATGATAAAAATTGTCCTCCAGTCGGGAAAAACTCTTTCTCTAGGGAATCTTTTAAAAAGAAATCCTGTTTGCAAAACGTGGTTAATGTGGAAAAACACTTCTGGTGCAGATAGCTTGATTTGCAAGTGACAGTTCAAGGTACAGGTTGAGCTCTGGGTGGGAACCCAGAGAGACAAGAGGCCGTGAACTGCAAACCCTTGGGATCACAAAGGGCACAAAGACCAGGGACCCTGGGCAAGTGAACAGACATTGGGAGAGACAGCAGGAGCCAAAGACTGGGGAGGAACAGTGAGACTTAAACACAGGCTGGTGTAAGGGGATGGATGAAAGCCCAGAGGTTGCTTTGTTGGGGGTCCTGTGTAACTTTGTTGGGGTTACTGTGCCATGGATAAATGGGTTTGTGAAACATCTGGGGGACTGCTAAGGGAAAGCTGCCCTGACTGTGTCTGTGCGTGTGCAGGGAGTCAAGCTGCTGCTCTAAAGGGGCTTTAGTCCCAGCAGTGACAGTCTCATTAATGGTCATACTGGAAAGTATCCTTAAGAGCTGAAATCATTGGTCATATAATAAGTAAAGTTATAGTATTACTATAAATACTTTCTTTTCTGGTATGACTTGATTTGAAGTTTCATCATTGACTGTTAGGAGCCAAAGGTTAACTTTCATAAGAAAAAAAATAATTTTATCAGATGATATTCCGGTGATGAAAATAAAGGAAAACCTCACATTATCTTGTTGAAAGTAGGCAAAATTTCCTACAAGACAGTTTTGTATAACTGTATTCAATAAGTTTGTTGTTGCTTGCTGGAGAAAATATTTTCACCTAGTCTGGAGCACACTTCCCAAGTCTTTATCAAGTGAATCTGCCATTAACACCAAAGAAAGGGCACTGGATTGTAATTTACAGAACTGAACCATTATGAAGTGACTGTTCATGGGGAGAGTTAAATATGGGGTTAAAGCTACGAGGAATGAGTGGTCTGTTTCTCAGAGAACTTTGAGTACAGTAAAGTGAAAAGCAGTTTTTTACACAGACATGGATCTGTTTGTTTCCACGTGACCATTGCTTTTTTTGTTTCATGTTCTGCCTCTTGTGGTAGGTCCCAACAAATACTGATACTGAAGAGAAGAGAAGAGAAAGGAAGAATTTTCAGATGACTATGAAGTGTGGTTAGAAAGCCTAATCCAGATTTTTTTCACGGACAAAACACCCATGCAAGGGTTTAGCTTGCCTCAGTCTCCACTCCCCCTTGTATTGCTGGAGACTTTTCTTATTCCACTGTCTTTGTGCAACATGTGTGCTAGAGGGCTTTGTGCTCTTTGGGGCAGAGTATGTTTTTCACCTCCAGGAGTTTACAGGATATGTCACAGTGGAATCTTGATTACTGTGTTGGACTGCAAGCTCATTTCTCCTTTTGAATTACATTGACAAGCAGTTTTTATATCAGACAGGTAGCCCATGAGACCAAGGCTACTTGATTTAACTGCTTACTTGATACAAGTAGCAATGACTGAGAAGTGGAAAAGGAAAGAAGGGGTCCCCAAGCATGGATTTAACTGAAATGCTAGGAAAACCTGTGCTGGACATGGGCTCATGCACATAGAGAAAAGAAAGTATAAGAAGAATAGGTAGATGAAGTCTTTAGGAGATACGAATGGAGCTCTCTCTTTCCTATGTCTGAAGAATTCTTCAGGCAATCTGTAAAGGGACACCCTCTCTAACCCCCTTAATGCATGAGTTTGAGTTCTATTCTACCTTCCAGAATAATTTCTGTGTTTGTGCTAATGAAGAATTTAAAAACAAAAGAAAGAAAAACAAACAATTTTTAAAAATGGAGAAAAAAAAAGTAGTTTGGTCCTTCTTAGAAATTAAAAGGGATTTTTGGGTTATTTTAAATATGTTAAATACCTATATGTACCTAGAGATAGTAGTAGTGGCTTGCCTATTCTTCATGAAACATAATATTAATAGGTTGATAATGTTTGGGAAGTGCACCTACCCAGTACTTGCATTGTTAAAACCTTGGTAATTATGCCCTCGTACCTTGGAGAATAGATATTTGCAAATAATGGTTGAAACAGTTCTCATTAGTAATTTCCAGGAGACTGAAATAACTCAGTTTTATAAGTCTCCTTGGTATATTTGAGAGTTATTGTCTTACAACTTTTGGAATATCTTCTGCACCATACCTTGTGAGAGGACATGAGTCAGATATGCAACCTAACAGGAATCAGCTATGAATTCCTGGTTATGAGTCATGCTGAGGAACAATGTCTTGATCCTTGCTTGAAATTGCAAGCATGTAAACTTCCTTCTTCCTATTGTGCTTAGCTTCTACATGAGAAAAGTCATTTTGTACTTTAATTAAACGTAACTCCCTAAAAAATCCTGTTTTACTGTAGTGACATGTATGTTGGAAAAAAAAGTTAAGTTTTGTGGTAACTCAATGAAATAAGAAGTATTTTGCAGAAGTTCCCAGATTAGACAAAGGTATTTTTGTCTCACATATATACAATTTTTTTTAAAACCTTGTTTCTGTTATGAATACATATTCATTTAAATGAATTAAAACCCATCTTCCATTTCTAATGTAGGTTATCAGTTGATAACAGATACAATTATCAATTAATTGTATGACCCATTGGTAATTGATTAATACATAAAGCATGTTTTCTTGCTTGTAGACCTTTTATACTGGAACCTTCCCATCATACAGGCTGCCCAATACTGTTACCATAATATGAACAAATATAGTTACCATAATATGAACAAATCTGAGAGTTTAAAAGTTTTCTGTGCCTAATGAAGCCCATCTAATGCCAAAACTGAAGATCAAAACATCCTGAACTATATTAGCTGGGTGAAAATATTGGTAGCCTATGGAATAAGCTTCAGGATCTATGCTGGCCACTACACAAGGCGTTGAAAAGCGTTCCTGTAAGATACAACCTAGATTACAAATGTTTTAAATTGCATCTTCCATGGATCCTTTAACGGTACTGTGAACTAAATGGTATGGATGGCTGCACTAAAATTTGTCTCCTATAATGCAGATTTTTCTATACTGTTCAAGTACATTACAACTATGGTATAAAAGGTACTTAACCTTTTTCTGTTATTTTCTTACCGAGAATTAAAATGCACGTGAGTTTAAGGTAGGAATTCCTCTTTTGTAGACTGGGTTGAGATACAAACTTGTAAAGGATTTATACGTAAATAGGCAACCTGAAATACCCATTGACTTGACTTGTGTTTGAACTCCCTTCCTTTTTCTTTCCAAAGGTTGGTTGATGTCAAAGGCTATCTGTTTCCTGTAGTGCAGAAACATATAGACATTGAGAGAACAGAATTTTAATCTGTTCAGTAAACTACAATTTAAATGTTTGTTTCAAGAATCTGAATAGTTAGTATAGTGGAATTTTGAGTGCAGTTATATTCAGCTTGTTTGTGTATTTAAGGCCTGAGTGTTATATCTCACAGTAATGAAGCAAGGCATAGTCTCACTGTGCCAGTATTGGCACCTTCTCAGACTTGTTGAGGATATCTAAATGTCAGATAACTTCTGAATGAAGGAACTGGATCTGATGTGAAACATCCCTCAGGAGGAGAACTTCCTCCGTAGTAGGTAAGGAGCGTTCAACTGAAGCTCCTCATTCCATTTTGTTTACAGGTGTACACAGCGTCCTGGTGCCACACTAGCTCTTAGAAAGCTGGACCATCTTGAGAGCCCAGATTATTAATTTATGATTAAAGAAACAGTGCATTTAGGCATCTCATATTTGGATGCTTTCACTGTTAGGATTAAATAATAGTATTTTAGTATTGCTGAAGTGCACAGTGATAGTTATTTTGCTGATGATCATATATCCCTTATTGGCAGATATTATTTACTTTTTCATATTCCTTATCTAATTCTTGAGGGTAAAAACTAAAACTATTTAAAACTATTTTAAAACTAAAATATTTTCCTTTTTGACACTCAAAGTAATTTTACTTTGTTTGTATAAAAAGTAATCTGTCACTGTGCTTCAACATAAATATTAAAAATTCTTACTTCTGTGTGACATAAGACTGTATAATTAAATAAAATAAATAATGAATGGAAAATTTGCTGGAATTTCTATTGTTCTGGTGTTTTTTTTTTTTGTTTTATTTTTTTGTTACGCTGTTTCATTGTTTGGTTTTCTATGTGGCAATAATAATAACAGGAGCATTTGCAAAACAACAGCATTTTGGCTTCAAACCCAATTAGAACAAAAAGCACAATAACACATTATAATATAAATCTGACATGTAGTTTTCCTTTAGGAGATATTCAGTTTTTAGCTTTAAACAAGTCCCTTAGAAGCTTTAGGGTTCTTACGATGCCTGGAGTCAATTTTGAACAATTTTGCAACTTACTACAGGGAAGCTTAATTCAAATTCAACAAAACACTGAAAGAGGTAGTGCTTTGGGGCACTTAACTTCCTCAAAGGACCATCAGTATGAAACCTCAGATGGGGAGAAACAAGATGTAAATAAAATATGTCAACCTAAAGCCATGGTAAATAGCAAAAAATAGTTCTCTCTTCTTAAGGAAGAAAAATTTTATTTTACACTATCAGGACATATAAATATCACTGTGATAGAAAAATTATGACAATGCATTGTTTCACTGTCAGAGGGTGGGATAAAGTTCTTCTGTAGTGGAAGAGGTTCAATTATTCATTCCAAATACAAGATTTAATTCTCTATTCTTATTTGAGAAAGGTTTGGCTAGCACTGGCCTTCAAATCTGCATTGCCAAAGGAAGTACATCCTGTAGTAGTGCCACAGAGAGCACCTAAAGATATGGGTGAAGAACTTCCATTTTGTGGGATTTTAACATTGGATGTATTGATGACATGTGACTCATTGCCTACGGTACACTGGTGGGTTTTCTGATCTGAGACAAACTATGAGAGCTTTAATGCTAGAAAACAACAAATAATGTATTGAGTGTTCTCATGATTAATTGAAAAAAATTGAAAAAATTGAAAAAAAATGAAAAAAAATTCCTGCCCTTGCAGACTCTTGGTAGTACTTGTTTTTGGCTGTCTGCTCATGATTAACAAATTATTTCACACTGAAATTAGCAGTAGAACCACCTCCATACCATATATGTATTTAGAAAACTGAGCACCATATTTTTATTAATATTCAGCAGTCCTGCTCTTCTGTGAATGCTTCTCTTTCAATACCATTCTCCCAAAGAGATGTAACTATCACACACTTCCATTAAGAGCACATTAATTGTGGTGCTCTCACTACACAATAGAATAACATCTGATATAAGAAGCATTTTGAAAATAACATATTTAATCAGGAAGTACAAGAAAACCACTATTCTGCCTGCAAATTCCTAAAATACATTTTTTCCCCAGATTCCTTATGCAATGGTGCAATTGTGACAAGTAAAACTCTTCTGCCATACATACATACATACAAGTTTTTAGAATGGCTTAGTCTTGCTATTTTTGAACTGTGTGTACTTACAGTTAATAATTATTATTATATATACTATATCCTTGTATATGAATCTAGGTAAAATTCTTTTAGACACATAGTGAGTTTGTTTAAATCCCTTTTCTTATTGGTGACTCTATTAATACACCTAGAAATTAACAAAAGAATTACAGTATGAACTGAAAAAATTGTTTTAATTCTGTTCAGAATGTTTTCACTTCAAGAGCCTGAAGGAGCCTGTAGTCACCTACCCCCTGGATTTCATTAATGCTTTATTGAATATTGGAATTATTTCTTTCTTGTTTATTTGATTGGTTGAACTTGTTTGTTGAACTGAAAATTGTGATGAAGAGAGATACGATTGAGAAATGACAGGTAGAATATAGAGAGAGATGATAGGTATATGATAGGTAGATTTGGGGTACATATATAAAATATATAAACCCAACTGGAATGGGTTGCTCAGAGGGGTGGTGGATGCCCCATCCCTGGAAACATTCTGAGTCAGGCTGGACGGTGCCCTGAGCAACCTGATCTGGTCAAAGATAACCCTGCTCATTGCAGAGGGGTTGGACTTGAACTTTAAAGGTTCCATAGGTCTCTTCCAGTTCAAACTATTTTATGATCATTATGTAGGATTTTGCTTCCTCTTTTCTTGAAGAATGGAAATAAAACAGGCCAGTTTGGGGGTGAGGAGCTGGGAGTGGAAGAAACCTCTGTGTTGCTCAGATATACTATTTAACTAACTTAATATTTCACTGTATAGCAGGCTTGTACCATTGCTAACAATACAAGAAGGATCTCTTGGAAAAATTATGAAACTCTATCTGACCCTTGAAGATATGCACTATCAGAAGTTTATGTTTTGAATTTTGTTAAGGAAACTCTGTTGAGATTTTCATATGTGAACAATGCACTGGAGTTATTTTTCCCTTGGCAATTATTATATCTCATGATCTTTTCAAAATAATTTTTGACTATTTAGAAAATATATTTAAGTTTACATATCCTTTATCTGATCTGAAAAGAAAGATATTTATATTGACTAAGAGATTGATGTATTTCTGAATGGAATAGAGGGGATATTTAGGAACAGTTAATATTAACAACTTTCTCTGCCAGTGTATAGCAGAACATGTATATAAACAAGACCAGTCCCAAGTATAGCAGAAGGTTTTGCTCCTGGCAAACGCTAACAGGGAAAAAGATGACTTGTAGCATCTCATCACTGTAGCATGGTACTGTGAGGTCAAAACATTTGTCCCATGTTGCTTTCTCTATTTTCTTCAGTTTGACATGCTGCACTAAAAAGATACAGACCTGCTGTCACAATCCTAGTAAATCAAGTTGTTGATTTCAAATATTTTCAGCCCCTTCAGGGTAAAAGCACTATGCTTGCAGCCTCACCAGTGAGCCAGATGAGCCCTTGGTACATTGTATAGTCAGTTTATTACCTCTGTCTAATGCTGACTGAATAATGTCAAGAGTAAAAAATGTGTTTGTGCATATTCCCTTCACTTTTTTCCTTCCCTGAGGCAGGATGGTACAAGGAATAGAGATGTGTACTGACAATTATCACTGTACTAATTTGCTTGGTATCATTTGCCTTCACACATGCTCCTGTAAACACCTAAAAATTGTAATCCTCCCACCATTTTCAGGATTCATTGTTAAATAATTCCCCTACAAAAGAGTATGAATGTAAAAACTAAGATTTTTGTCACAGCTGCCATTTAATACTAACATTTCTTACAATGTTAATCCTTGCCAGTCTGCACATTCTCATCTTCTCTTGCCTGCTTTCTCAGGAATGATCTTGTCTTTCTTTCTTTGTAGGGTAATGATATATCTGTCACTTTCCTTTTATTGGGCCAGAGGTCAGCATTTGGGAGGTTTTTCTACCTTCCTGTCTTTTGATATTGTATAATCTCAGGTATCAAATTGTAATTAAAACATGACTGTAACTGCTCTAGAAACACACTGATATCTCCTTATCTTGATTAATAATGTACAGCAGCATCTCTTAGAATGAGAAAAATATTGCTCTAATATGGAAAAAATTAAATTGATCACACAATACATGACTATTATAAAACAGGCTAAATACAACCTCAATATCTCACTTAAGAAATAGAATAATTTTAAAAAATCAATGTGTAGGATTAACTTTGCATACGCAAGTTTGGCTCATATTCACCAAGGCACTAAGCTTCAGGTTTTTTTCAAACTTTATTCACTGTAAGTTAAATATAAAGTTGCTCTAAACCAAGATAATAGAAAATCTAATTTAAGAGTAAGAATCTTAAAAAAATTAAAAACAAAACAAATTTCTAAAACAAAACTCAGAAGCTTCCTCTGAAACTTGCTGGGTAGCACATGTGGTTTGTAAAGGATGACGTCACAGAGATGTCTTTGTACTATGGTATGGGAAAAGCAAGTGCTAGGAAGAATGGTGTAGATGAACTAAAGTCAATTGTAAGGTACCCAGTCCGTTCCAGAAGGTGTTGCCTAGCTACTTGTAGCACCTTTCCCCTCTTTTCCTCCTCCTACCATTTTCCATATCTCAACCATTCATTATGCTAGATAATGGAGTTATTGGGATCTATTCAGAGAGACAATTTTAAACAATAAAATTATAACAATAAAAACAATAAAATGATAATAAAATTATATATTTAAACAATAAAACCAAGTACAAATGTACATTTTTCAAAGCCAAAGAGAAAACAGCTTTCCTGAAACAAGTCAACACTGCATCCCACTGTCAAAAGTGGGGAAGGGTATGTCAAGGGGGCTTGATTTTTTTCTTTTCTTAAAAAGGAAAGTCATGCTATTTATAAAACTTTTGATAATAAAGTCTAAAACAGAACACCAAACAACTTGCTTTTGCAAGTTCTCTATTATGCTCATGATAAACAATGATAATTTAGCTTAAGGGAAAAGTTCAGGATTTCTTAATCCTTTTTTTTTTTAATTAGAAATATTTGTAAGGATGCTTCTATCCCAGCTACAGTATTCATCCTGGTGGACTTCTTGTATAAGTCAGTGTACCTTAATCAAATAGTAAAGGGAATAAGAAAAAGATCAAAGTTACAGTGTTGGATGCATACAAATACATATCCATATTTAATCTTTAGGGACATGCCTATATGGTTAATATAGAAAAATAAATATTTTTTGTTTGTTTGTATTTTTTTTCCTGTGAAAACCAATGGTTCTGTACAGATAAATGGTATACCTTAAAAGAAAAAAAACATTAACTCTGCAGTTCCATTTGGTCTGAAAGTAACCCAGAATGTGGAACACTTAATTTGTCAAGACATTCTGACAGGTCTCATCAAAAGTTTAGTATAAGCTTTACTAGCTTGGCTCATTAAATTGAAAATGGGCTTGGAAAAGGTCATGGGGAATTAGAGGTTACAGAACAAATAATCAAACCAATTAGCTATAACTTGAATCTTGTGAGGTGCCTAAAAGAGAAAGCAGACCTGACCTTGTCAAAGAGAGAAGGATATTAAAATTGCATACCAAGAAGTAATCCAGAAACTTAATACAAATATGTACAATATTGCTGAAGTTTGGGTTTTGTTGTTGCCATTTTTTTTTTTAAAGTACTAAACCTCTCCCACTCAACTTAATGATATTCCTCTACTAAGGTCCTTATCCATTTTAGAGGTTTCTGATTCACATTGGAGGTTGCTTATTTATATTGTGATGTTAGGTACATTAAAGTCTCACGATCTGATTCTTCTCACATGCTATATGGTAAATTAGGAATAACTCCACTGAACTTAATTATGTCACTGTAAATGTGATATAAGAGAAAACAGGACATTAGTGTCCATGTTAATTTTGATTGAAATAATCCATTCTGTGAACTCTGAAAATGTATACCAAGTGGTCAAATGCTTTTTCTCTTCATGTACGTTGACAGAAAATTCTTGTAAGTTCCTGTATCAGTTAGCCACTTTGCTAAATTTTATAACATGTTCAATAGCAGTACAAAATTGCCTAGAAGAAAGCTGAAGCTACCCTTCTATCAACTCTTTTGTTTTCTTTAGTACTGAGCTAAAAGGGTCTCTATTATTTCCTAAAAAGAATTATTATATTTTAAATTTTATTTTGTTAGTTTGCAGGCATGTATCAGATAAATTGTCTGGTCATCATCTGAAGGAGAATCATACTAACATAAAAAATATGGGTTGTTTTTTAATTTATTCAAGGATTGTCAGAGGGACACTTGGTTTCGATAAGTCCCCTGAAGATTATCACTGGAGCTCACAGGTTTGACCACTTGGCTGTCCTCGACTTCTCTGCTTCTCACATTGGCCAGTATTTTCAGAACTGTTCTACACCTTCTTCACTAACTTTAAAAACTTATTTCCCAGTGACTACAATTAACATTTTTGCATGGGGGCATGCTTTGAATGATGACTTGCATTTACTTCTTAGAGATTACTTTAGTCTGAGAAAGATGGATACCAAAAATTTAAACCACTCTCTCAGCTGAGATTATTATGCTCCACTGCCCCAGACAGAGGCTGTATAATTCATACAAACTCAGGGCTTTGGCTCCATTGCCACAAAGTTGTTAGGAAACTAGAATGTATCAAATGAAAGAGTTTGCTGCTGAGAAGGGGATTCTTCTGCTGGACTGGAAGGCAGAGAAGGCTCAAGGCTGGATGCCTTCCTAAACAACTGAGATCTGGCATGTTTCACTTAAATGGAAATCACAGATAAGCTATTTGAGAAATGTAATACCTTTTTCAGCACAAAAGGGGATAAATAGCAGGAACTGGCAGTGGAAGGGAAATGCTGCCCTGCACGTGTACAGCACTTATTTAGAATCAGACTCTATTGAACATAACTGTTCAGAAAGCTGGAAAGAAAACTGAATAATGGCACTCAAAGACAAAGGCTTTACCATACGGCAACATTTGTGCTAAGTGCTTTCGAAGTGCCAAACTATCATTTTGGATGTCATCGGAGAGAGCAGTTGATGAGTTGAAAGTGACAAAAGGTCACTTCTTCGGGGCTAGAAACGACTTCAAAAAACAGACTTTTCAGAATCAGCAATCTACTAAAGTTGTAACACAACTGTGTGGCATGTTGAGCAGTCCTGAAAAAAACCAGAACACTGGAATATGTTTCATAGCAATGTTAAATTTATAAACTTCCTATAGCCTACTAAAATAACATTTCAGGATCTACTCAGCTTGTGATCTTACCATGCTACTCATGTTAGAGATAAAAGAAAATTAAATTCTGTGTTTTTGAGGCATATGAACAGAATGACTGAATGATATTAAGCAGGACCTGCAGTGAGATCCTTTGTTGAACTCAGTTTTGAAATGAAGGTAAAGAGATGGTTTCAAACAATGTTATTGTGTTCTATATTAGTTTCCAAAAATAAACTGTGTGTTCTATATAATTTTCATCACATCTTATTCCAGATATGGAATATTTGGTTTGATTTCTAATAATTCAAGAATTTGTTTTTGAGTTTTCTTTGGTTAAGTGTGAAAGAAAAGATGCTGCAAAGTGATAATTTTATATCAGATAATAAAGGCTCCTGTTTATTTGAAATTAGGTTGTTTTTAGAAAAACACATCGATTGTCTAATTGTCATAATTTGACTGTAATTTGAAATTTTTTAAATAAAAGATTCACCCTCTTGGTATATTACTATAATGTCTTTCTCTGGCAGTTACATGTCTTCTATTTCCAAGCCCTTTTTTTGTTTTATGTGTGTATTTATATTAAAATATTGAAGAGTAATATATTCTTCACAATAAAAGGCTAGCAATGCATATAAACTTGTGATATAGGAACAAATTCCTTTAGGCCAAAGTACTGACCTACAAATAAAATGCTGTTTCAAATACCCTTTACCTACTGTCAGAACATAGTCTACATCTAGATGGAAATCAGTGGTATTTGTGTCCTTACGTTAACCTCTCTCTGTGGATTATATGCACTACATGGCCTCTATATTATATGTTTTACTGCTTTCTAAAACTTACCCCAAATTCTTAGCCTTTGTCCTCTGAGTTGTTTTGGATTCAGGATTTAGGAACATTCTTCATGTTTAGCTCTTTTTCTCAATAAAGTTCTGATCTTACGCAGTTCTGAATTGTAAGCAAAAGTCACTGAATCTAGAGTCAAAACCAAATAATTAACAAAATATTACCAAAGCCTTAATCTTGAAATGTAGCATGGAGAAGTTTACTGATTAATAGATTTTCATTTTCTATCTATTTTTGACCAAAGTGTAAGCAGAAGTCAAATGTTCTGTAGAAGGCATAGGAATGAGGGTAATGCAGCAGTTCTGCCAACTGCCAGACTTTGTTTGTGGGTAGTGTTTATTTAGACAGATAAATAAATAATGCTTTTAAATCACCATTCTCACTGGGGAAAACACCGAGGAGACTCTGGGCTATGTTTAGGTTCATGTCTACAAACAGCTAGAGACAACACCAGGCTAAATGTCTTGCCTCAGGTCAGATGTGGTTTATTAATCCAATCCGAGTGGAACCCAAGGTGCTTGACTTGCAGTACCTTTTCTGAATGCACTGCTTTATTTTTAAAAATGAATAACATAATCTGTTAAAAACCACCAAAAAAACCCTCATGGAATATTTATCATGAACCAGTTTCAGATATGGTGCTTCAGATAAAGCACAGGCTAATTTTGCTATAATATTTGCTAAAAGCCCTTTTGATAGGAGAGCTGTCATCTGTCACTCTAAGGGAAATGGTGGGATCTCATCAGAGCTGTATAGGAAGTGTTGGCTTCCTCTTATGGTTTCTGCATTTGTCTCTTGTTATCAGCGGTACAGAAAATGAGGTTTCTGGATTTTCCCATTTTTAGGATACCTGGAGATATCACATTTCCCATTTATTGATATTGGTCTAGAGATAAACTCATATCATATAAACTCATGATGTAATAGGTCATAAATTTTTATTTTAAAAACTGGTAAAACAAAATTCAAAGAGGAAGAGATTTCTCTGCATTGTTGTCATCTATGCCCTCCACCCTAAAAGAATACAGAGCAGAATCCTTTGTTTCGTATAAAATGTCTGTGTTGCTGTAAAGTGTGAGGCTCTGTTGATTACAGTCATAGTAGAAAATGAAACTTCCAAGTAAAAAAGACCTGGAAATTCTTAGAACACCAACCTATATTCCTTTAAAGTAAAATGGAGTAGAAGGAGACCTCAAGACTTAAAGCACTGTATATGAATCTTTTATTTTTCAGTGATTAAATTCTATCCAGTGCAGTGAAATTCTCAAAATTGAGAGGAAGAATTATCAAGGAGTCTCAGCCATTTCTGCATTCATGGATTGCATGACAATATGTAAGTTGTCTATCTTCCTTTAATAGTGCTTGTCAGTCCACTGAATTTGACATTTTAATCATGTTCATGTTCTGGATTTATGCAATTTATTGTTATATTAGTGATCTGAACACTCCCCAAGAGTGGCTAAGTGACAGTGTTGTGAGCTTTATGTTTTTTGAAATGCATGTCCAAAGAGGATTGGGGAAGATTATAAAATACTAAACATGAAGTAAAATCTCACTTTGGTAATTAACTGACTAACAGTACCTAGCATTGTTCTAACAGAAGTTATATTAGAAAATGAATTTTTTAAAGTAACATTCCACCTTACCAACAATTCTACAAAGTGCTGACCATATTATCTTGTTCTGAGGTGGAACCTAGTCACTCTGAATCACCATGAAGTCCTTTCCAAGAGGCTGTAGAATCACTGAACTGTTCCTAGGCCTTTGATCTTGAAATTTTAAAATAGAACAAAAATATGAAACAGTTGCATAATCTTTCCAGCTCTAGCAAACCCAGCAAAATCAAAACCAAAACAAGTAAACTGACTTGGAATATTGTTCAATGAGCCAAGTGAGTACTGGCATGCTTAAGTGGGTGAAGGGACTGTAGAGGTACAGGATATTTTGTGATACTTCTTGTAAAATTCCATTAGGTACCATCTTCATTCTGAACGTCCATGCGAGGAGTCAAAGAAATGTTAAAACCATTTGATGAAATAAGAGGCATCCAAGCTTTTTGTTCATTTATCAGAATTATGTATTGGGGAAAAAGATTTTGCCCCTAAGGTACGAATTATAAGTATAGCCAGTGAGCAAGGAGTCAGATTTTAATAAAGGCAAAATAAAGCTCACAACGTAACTGTGATGCAATTTAGTATTCTTGGGCTTGATAGCTACAAAGATGATTTAAAGACAGATAAAGAGAAAATAAAGATAATAAAGTGGATGCTAAATCTTCAGACCTGACAAAACATTAGGCATTTATTTGGAATAGAATAGTCTTGTTACAGTAAATACAATAAACTAACATGCTTAACTTCATAGAAGCCACTGTTGCAGAGAGGAGTTTGGTGAGAAGTGCTGGTCAAGTTGCAAATGTACATTGAAATGCAAGCTAAGTATTTACACCCCTTATGAGAAATGTTTACTTTCTTATCTCTAACCTTTAAGTAACTATGTAATTAGGAAATAATTATCTGATGACTATATTTTCTGCTGAAGCTTGTATTAGGATATCAAAATTCAAGAGAGGGCAGGCAAACTTGGAGGAGGCATCTTGCAAAAATTGAATCTTGCTGGAGGTGGAAAGCTGTTAAGCTCATACTCACTTTTACACTGATGCAACTTCATCCTTAGAAAGGTAAATCCATTTTTAAATTGGATAACTGGTTGATACATTAAACCAATTCACACTTGGGGTTGCACAACTACAACTTCTTGTATATGACACACTGCACTGGAATAATTTTTAAAAACAGGTCAAAGCCAGTTAAAACAAAGTTCCAACTTACTTTTTGCATTAGACTGATTGCTTAGAATTTAATTAAATACCCAGTCCTGGAAGAAAGAAAGAGGATGACATATTGTAAAACTCTACCCAATAATAGATTGGGACAAATGGAATTTATAAATCTCATGACTTGTTCTTTATTGATCAGAAGCTTATCATAGCATTTGAATTAATAAAAGCGCAGTTGAAGCCGTTCACAAATGATGATTGGACATGAGTGCAAGCAGTTATTTTTAGTGCCAGCTGGGCTTCAGAGAGATTTACCATATGTTGAACATACGAAAATAGCGGGAACAAAAAAAAAAAAAACAAAAAGACCAACTCTCCTACTCTATCAGCTAATAAAGTTTTAAATGTTTGTAAAGAATTGAGTGGGCTCGGAGCAGCACATCCATGTGTATTTCATAATATCACATCAGTTAAATGAACTGCACAAACAATTGGTTAAAATCTTTCAAGTACATTTTTGCTACAGAATTTATTTTAAACACCCTTTTACTATTTTCTCAATATTTTTATGGGTATTGAGTTAAGTATGTTTTCCATAGAAAAAGCAATGAAAATTAATTTTCTATCTATGCCTCCTCTATGTAACATACCTGCCATGGACACATAACATTACAGTGGGAAAATAATCATAACCAGGTTTGGTATGCCTTCATCTTCCAAAATTATTTTCAAAGCATTTTATGTGGCTCTTAAAAGTCTTCTGAATCGTATCATGTCGGTTTCTGGTCATAGGCCAAAGAACCTTCGGTTTCTTACACTACAAGGTAATATGGCAAAAATGTATGTCTGAGAAACTAGAGAAATAATGCAGTATAGATATACAGTGTGGAAAGTAAGATTTGATGTTGTTATGGGGACCTTGAGTCATTAGGAGAGTGTCATAGGAATAAAAAAAAATTGTTTATGTAAGACCCATTCGTTTGAAACTTGATAAATATGGACCTTGTTTCATTTTTTACAGCTTTAGTGGTAGTTGTCTCCTGTAGTACTGGTTCATGTTAACTCATACTCCACTGCCAGTAGGTGAAATGGCTTTTATCCTTTGGCTTTTGCTCAGATGTGGAAACTCTCAGTATGCAGACCTTTTACCTACTATATTCATATGTACATTGATCAGAAATACTCCACTGGTCAATTCAGGATAAGTTTTGAGAATTTGTAAATACTTTTTTTGAAATGATTCAGAATTTTCTGAATTGCAAAGCTGTTTAATCTTAATAGAAGAGATACAACCTAATATAAGGAAGAAGGTAACCTAGAAAATACGTTTCCTAAAACCTACCACTTCCCTTCTAGTGGTTTATTTAAAGCTCTTACACTGGAACTTATCCATGTTTGCACACTGGAACTTATCCATGTTTGCAAGCCTGTATACATTCAGGCTGTTACTTCTTTTTTAGAGAATGACTTTTGAATATTTGAGATGACCTGTCTTCATTTGTTCCTAATAAGTTATATCACTTTTTAGAGAAGCAAGGGAACTGGACTTCTCAGCATGGAGATTGTTTATTCATCTCTTACCTCCTCCACCAAAATTTCTTTTGTATTAAGCGTTTTCTTTTTTTTTTCTTTTTTTTTCCACAGAGTCTGCAATTAATCTAGAAATTTATTCGGTAACTGCCTTGTATCATTTGACCACTGACACATATTAATACAGATCAGCCTGCCTGATTTCCTAACTGTTGTGGGTTAGCCTTGGCTAGAAGCAAAATGCCCGTCTGATTGCTCACTCCCTTCTCTTGTGGAAGTGGGACAAAATAGAAGGAAAGTGTGAAGACTTGTGGATCAGGATGATGAAAGCTCAATAGCAAAAGCTGTGCATATAAGCAAAGGAAGAAGGGGAACACATTTACCAATAGGCTGGCAGAGATTTAGCCATTTTCTGGAAAGCAGGGCCTAAACGATTGCTTGGGAAGACAAATGCTGCCACCACAAACATTCCTCCTTTCCCTGAGCTTTTACTGCTGAGCACAATGTCATATGGTTTAGGATATCCCTTTGGTCAGTTTGGGTCAGCTCTCCCAGGCACTTCCCTCCAGTCTCTCACCTGCCCCCAGCCTACTCGCAGGGGAGGGGGAGGAAAAGGGAAAGTGCTGAAATGGCTTTACATCAGGGCATTGTCAGCACTGCTGTAGCCACAAACCCAAAGCACAGCACCACAGCACTGCTGAGAATCCAACTCCCTCCCAGACAGAACCAGTGTGCTCATTTTGAACAATATTATTTGCAAAGATGGAAACAATTCTGCATTGTAAAGTACTTCTAATGATGAACCCTTTTAAGGCAACTGCTGTTAGATTAGGCTGTTGACATGTGAGAGAAAGCCTGTAAGGGGAAAATAAGGATTGTGCTCATCAGTAGACTTTACATATTTTCTGTTTCCTCCTTGTTGATAAGATTCATGTGTCATATGGCCAATGATAAATAAAATGATACATCGGAGAAAATAATTTATTTAGTAAATACTATATTTAGTTGCTAACAAACATGACGGTCTTGGAAAAGTAAAAAGAAATGAGACAGGCTAGGTTTTATACAGTAGCTTTTCCCATTCATTCTGGAAGTGCTAAAGGAATTTGTAGTTTGAAATTTGCATTTCTTGTCCTATTTTTAATTTCATTGAAATATGTAATATTTGAAGCATAGTTAACAATTTCTATTTTTTACAACACAACTGTTTGAGAGGTGAAAAAGGCATCCTCAAATTACTCCATACTTTAAAATGGAGTCTCTATAATCCATACAAATCTGAGACAGTGTGTTTGTATGCATCGATCCAAGGACTACACCTAAGAGACCTCCCAGCAGGATCTGCCAGAGAATATCTCTGATTCAGCTGAGGAAGTTTTAGAGCTGTAACTACACAACCAAGATTTGAAACTGAGATCTTATGGAATTCAGATATTCTTGCTGTGGTGAGTTAGTGGTTCAAACAGCTCATCCAAGGACTTCAGCAGATGTCCCATTAAGTGAATGAGAAGCCAGTCTGCTCTACCCATCTGG
Source organism: Rhabdornis inornatus (assembly GCA_013397075.1). Classification (NCBI taxonomy): domain Eukaryota; kingdom Metazoa; phylum Chordata; class Aves; order Passeriformes; family Rhabdornithidae; genus Rhabdornis; species Rhabdornis inornatus. The sequence goes on from VWZS01011044.1 coordinate 197,627, forward strand.
ATGATCTTTCTTGTTCTGCATTTTATGGGCATCCCCTACTTTTCAGGGACTACTGCTCTAGTCTTGTTAGGCTGATATTTATTTTTCAGAAATAGCCGTGTGATATGTTTCCAATTTTAGAATACTCAGGCAAGTAAAGGGTGCTTGACAAGTGTTTCTAAATTGTCTGAGTGTATTTTTGCTATTTCTTTTAATGGAATGGATGCTTACATATGTAGAACTGTCAATTTCTAGATCCTACACAAAATAATGTATTTGCCACAAATGGCAATAATAAGACCTTTCAAAGAATTGTATCAATTTGTAGAGAAAAATAAAATAATAAAAATCCCAACATAAACAACAGAATACCCAACAAAACAACAAAAATTTCCCAAACTAGTCCTTGTAACAGAACTGTATCACCAAAACTGGAAAATGTAATTGCCTGAAAATTTCAAGATTTTATTTCATTAGAGGTTACAATTTTCAGTGGAAATCAGTTAACTTGAAACACACTGTGGTTGTCATCTTAAACCAAAACAATCTCATCATAAATTCCAAGCAGACTGTAGAAAAACATATGGTTTAGTAAATACAATAAACTTCATTGCTGAAATCATACACATAAACCAGATCTCCATCTGAACTAGTAACACAAATTATAAAAGAAGCCCTTGAATAGGCATCCCCCCTTTAATGAAACACGTTTCAGTTGAAAACTATAAGATTAAAGAACCACAACAAAAGTTTCCCAAGTGATATCATTTATAGCTACAACCAGTTTCCAGATGCAAAAATGTTCAGCCGTTTCTACTATGAGCTCACAATTCCAACCATGCCTTTCCCTGATCTACAAAACTCCTTCAGTCTGACTTTTGTGTATAGAACTGCCTAAGTATTACAAGTCCAGTAACCTTTGCTGGGACCGGTCATTTGCAGAGGAAGTTAATATATAACAATTTCCAGCATCAAGACTGTATCTTTCTTCTCCAATTTATGTCTTTCAAATCTGTTCTAATATTTTATATTTGATTTGCATTAAAGTTAACAAAATATGGTAAACAACAGCATTATAAACCTTTTAGTTTTATGATATCGAATAAAATATCTGACATGCATTTTAAATTCTACTAGGAAAAGCAAGCAAACAAAAAGAAACAAAAACTCCTTGCTGAAGAGAGACCTTCATATCATTTGTCTTGAAGGAAAAGGACCGTGACTATGAGTGTAACAGTAGTGTCATAATTATTCTTAATATTCAGAAACAAGGAAAAAAGAACATATTGTTGTGTAAGGGTAAGTTAATTGGTCCTTTCTGGACAAACAGGAGGAATATCCCTGTCAAACATTCTATTCTCTCAAAGTTTGAACTTTGGAATATTTGATCACCCAGTATGCTCTAATTAACTTAAAAACAATAGATATGATTGTATAGGGTAGTAAGACCTTGTGCTCCCTGAATTAGGAAATGCAAAGGAAAGGTGTATGGGAGAAGGGAGTGAGAAGAAACCAGGAAAAGGAAAGAAAGCTCTAAGTAACAGTTACAGCACACTAAAGTTTGGCAAAGCATGACCAAGATGTGGTCAAATTTCTAAGAGTACAGACATCCAAAATATTCAGAAAAAATTTATGATACGTCAACTTCTGGCACTGGATTCAAAGATCCAAACAGCCCGCTTAATCTTCTGTTCTGTTGTCATGGTATGTCACAGAAAGAGTGCTATTTTTCAAGATCAGGCACTACTGAAGAAAATATGAAGTTTGTTAGAGTCTGTACTTCATATTACTAAAGTTATGAGGTAAAACATGCCAAAACAGGATCTAATGAAGGCTGAAGAAGGAGTATTTACCTTTAAATTATTAGTCTTTCCGATTTATTGTCAGAGAGCACTACTTAGAATGTGTGTGTGCATGTATGTGTAGAATATCTATACTTGCCTCAGTATTTCACTGTTACTTGTGTTTGCTCTGGTAAAGATGGCTATCTGACAAAGTATTTGTTTTCCATCTACTTCATTTCCACAAGGCATTATCCAATAGCTTACTGTTAGTCTCCAGATTGTTACCACCTCTACTAGGAATTCTCCTTGCCAACCTCCCAAAATAAAGAATAGAATTCCTATAGTAATGTCAACCAAGTTTGACAAATCTTCATGTCAGCTTCAACTGTGATTGGCAAAAAGCCAAGCATTTGTCAGATGGGCTTTGGCAGTGAATTGAAAATGAAATCTATTTCTGTTACTTTTTTTCCTTTTAATATCGAGCACATATTTTTCCCTACTTGGTGACACAGATTTAAACTACTAAGTGACATTTTGTAGGACTGCAGAATTCCATGAAAGATATCTTAAAAACATTTTGGCAACCATAAAGAAAATAAAAACCAGGCTGAATTGAAAATATCAAGTTGAGTTTAATTCTTAGTGTCTGTTTCTCACTTAGTTGTCATGTTGGTAAGCAATCCTTTTATATTTGGATTTCAGGCACTCCCAAATGATACTGAAGATTTGTAAAAGACACCCGGGGTTTTATTTTGTTTTGTTATATTTTATTTTATGATTTTATTTATTTATTTTAGATAATGAAATAATGAAAATAATGAAAAACACTTGCTTACTTTTTAGGATACCCATTTGTAATTTGCGGTAAACTCTTCATGATTGAAAGAGGAAATATGCAGCCGAGTCACAGGGTATTGTTCTCTTTTTCCATCAATTCCATGTTTCAGGTGATGGAGGAAATGTTTTATAAAGTTTCACAAGTACATAATTTTACTCATTGCCAACAGCGAAGGAAACGGAGTTTGACTGTCAGGAATGTTATCTACTCTAAAGAAAATAGCCACCTGATAACTGCCAAAAAATTGGTCACTTAAAGTTGAATGGCCAATAAACAGTTATGGTAGAATATGTTTCATTTTAGAACAATATGTAAACACACAGGAACACTGTCAGTTGAGAGATTTATTTACTTTTGTAGCAGAGATAACTGGAAATTAAATCTGTCACTGAAGTTGCTAAGCTATACTATTCAAAAGCTGTTCTCACCTAATAAATTGTACAAAATAGAGCTAGAATGAAGTTTGAATCTCAGAAGGGTCATTTCCTCTAGCAAAATAGTATGCTACTTGTTTTATAGTTGGTTGGCCCATATTCACTCAGAGTGTGAAGTCCAAAAGCTACCAGTAAGTATTAAAAGCCATCATTACTTCCCGTATGGTCTATTCAAGTCCCTACTCCCAGCAATGAAGCAAAGAATACAATTTGGGCTGGGCACTCTGAGATCTCAACCATTCAAGTGTGATGAAAACAACTAGAGGTATTAATTTCTATTTTTGCTAAAATTTGGGACATTACAAATGAATACACAACAGTAGTATGATTTATTTTAAGAAAATTTTTACAATTTCTTTCTCAAGATTGCAGAATTTAAATTGCATTATGAAATTACTGTAAATGACAATAGAGAACTGATTTTGCATATTAGGAATTATGAAAGGCCGTTCATCTCAGAGCTTTTCTAGTTTCTTCTGGAAGTTTTGTCAGGTCAATTCTATTCCTGAAAAGTGCTTCAGCTTTAATAAAAAACATTTTCTGAGGGAGATATATTTATTTATATATAACCTCTCCAGGTTCATATTTTTCTTCATGCACAATGATTGATTCAGCAGCAGGGGACAGAAGAAACACATTAAATTTTCAAACTTTTTTTCTTTTCCTTGCTTTGTTCAAAGGTCTCTTGAAGTTAGTTGGGAAACATTTCCAATTTAATTTTGGATCACATTCGTAATGTTTCCTCATCACCTCTAAGAAAGGTGTTTGAAGCTGATGAAAATGTACCAGAAAGTTCATAAGACAATTCTTTGTGATATAATTTCTAGCTTTTTTTTAACAATCCACTTAGAATTTAGACATTCATGTGAGTTGTCAGATTGGGTAACTGGCTAACACTTTGGACACTGTTTGTCTGGGGTGTTTGAAGTGTGTAGGGAAGAAAATGCAGATTCTGTTACTTAGGGTATGTGAAACAAGTGATACTTCAAAATTTTGCTTGAGCTTGAAGTACTAAAACAATAGCTTGAATCTGAGTTTCCCTTCTTCATATTAATGATGCCTGAAGAGGTTTGCATATTCTTGGCCTAAACTTTTGGAGTGGAGGGAGTTCATTGGAGGCAAAGTACATGAGCTTGCTTCTAAATTCAGTATATAAACTTTTAATATACAGAACTGTGGCTCCTTAGACCTGTCATTTTAAAAGTACTCATTTCTGCACTGCTTCTAGATGGCTCTGGAGAGGGAGCCTCTTCAAGAACCATCAAAGAGGAAGCAGCCAAGCAAACAAATTTTGAAATGACAGGTCTGTCCAGAATGTTTATGGTATAATGAAATCTGTAGGTTGAGATACTTTGCTTCATACAGTCTCCTCCAATAATATCAGCTTTCAGTTAATGTATTTGCCTCTCAGGGGAGGTCATAATGGGAGCACCAGCTGGACTTGGCCAAATAAGCATTTCCAAAGGTAGTATTAAATAGTACCTTTATCTTACTTCCTTTTAGATGGAAGTTTTCAGATTTAAAAAAAAATTAAAAGATGATAATAATAGAGCTGGATTGTCAATTCGGATTTTACTGACTTCCATATGTCTAAGCTTTACTATACTACAAATAATACTTAGCATGCTGAAAGTACATCTCTGTGGCCAGTGGATATTTATTCACATCACAGAGTTTCGCTCTGTTCACCACACTTGGCAGTCTTTAGGCAAAAAAGGCCAAGAACTGGAATAGCAGAAGGGTTACAGGTCACTTGCTCACTGGCAACGTTTTGTGGGGAAGTCTGTACAGTGTCTATGTTATACTATGCTCTCATGTTGTCAATCTTTTATTTTAGTGAATACAAAAATAATCCCAAACATAAAATATATATATTATGTGCGAATGTCTGTATTATTGTTGATAGATGTTTTCTTGTAGAATGCCAGATACCGAAATTCTTATTCAGTCCCAGTGAGGGAATCATTTATGGAGCAAGGTGCCAGTTATTACAGCTGTTTTTCATGGTATTTCACCGGAGTTTCTTTTGTTGATGTAGTTCAAACAGCACATGTAGTCTTTTACATGTCTAACTGGACCTATGGAAATTTATATTAGAATTAGATACAATTCAATACATAAGCAGAATATAGATTTCTACTTCATAGATATGTGATGTAAGTGAAATAAATTGTTTTCTCTTACTGGTTAAAAAAAGATGCTTTAAAAAAAGCTTCACTAAAAGGATAGGTCTAAAATTACCTCATTTGTGAAGGTGGGGGTAGATTGTCTGTAAAATGAATAATATTGCAAGGCAAATACTAGACTCTTAAGGTGAATGACCAGATACATGTGCCATTAGCTGTAATGATATCTATAGCCTGATGCTATAACTCTTTTACCAAATCTAGAAACATTAGTAGGTAATGCAACCCAAGAAACTTATTGGTCCCTGCTGTTACTATTGAAATTCTGCTTTGCCTTTCTGAAGACAGGATTGGAGGGTTTGTGTGTTTATCAGTAAGAGATATTTATGTTGACACTGACTGACAATGTCCTATTGAGCTTCCCTGAAAAGTTCATTGTGACATTTATTCACACCTAATTAGCACCTCTTGGGATTAATATATCATTTTATCAAGCTAATGCGACCTTAGTATAAAAAGATGTAAATTCAATATGATAACAACACGTACCTGGAAATTTTCATTAATCTGCCTAAATTGAGCATGCCATTCCAATTTTATAATGATCAAGATTTAAACTCCCTATGGAATTCTCAGAATGTTAATTGGCTATTTTACTAGTGAATGCTCTCCGTGTTGTTCAAGCAGTTCCTAGAAGCCCTGTTGACCCTGAAGGCAGGTAATGTAAGAGGAAAATCTGTATTTTAATACACTTATGGAGTAAATAATACACCAGATTTACGTAGAAATAATATACTAAATATAAATAATATTTAACATAGCTTGGGTAAATTGAAGCAAGAGCTTGTGATATATTTTGTCAATTGCTTCTTTATTTAAGGTTCTTTTCTTCACACTGGAACTTTTTACATAGGTGAGAAAGCTACCAAAAACACTGCTAACAGTTGGACCACAGAAATACAACATTTTCAGAACTACTGAAGGCATACTTCACAAGGACAGCTCAAACAGATTTTGGACTTAAATTCTTGTACCTTTACATCTTATAAAAAGTACTCTTTGAAAAAGAGATTCTTCTCACTATCCAGTTCATTCTTGCCCAGCTCTTCTCACTTGTGTGCCTTGTTTTCTATCTAGATTATATCAATAGATTAAAGAACTATATGGTTACTACCCTTTCTTCTTCACAATATGTTATTTGTTTTCTCTATTTCTTATCTGTTTTCAAATAACTAAAATCCTTGAGTGCCACAAGGAAGCTTAAATGTTCCTCTTATAAATCTTGTCTATTTATATAAGATTTTTGTCGATAATATAATTTGCGTAGGGAATGATTCACAAGATGTTAGTATTCCATGAGCTTTATAAAACATGGGTTTTACAGGTAAAATGAAGTTTATATGCAAAATGATGTCTGAGTTCCACTGTAGATAACATTTCTCAGGTCAACTGATGCTATGTTTCCTTTAATCACAGTCTACATCTACACTGAGCATTAGTTCAACTCAATAGCTGCAGATCCTGCAGCTTTAGAAGGTGATTCTTTGAGATGATTCTTTTGTTTCAGTCTTGCTTTGCTGAATGTCCATTTTCTATGGACTTGTGATTCAACAAACTGTCAGGATTATATTTGCTTCCTTCAGTTTTGTTGTTAGCAAAATAAAAAATTGAATTTTCAATATTTGAAGCAAGTATCTCAAAAATGTGATTAATGCCTGAAGCAGAAAATATGTTTATTTTAAAAGTCCTTCTTCAGTGAAGTGAAGCAAGGAGAAGACATACTTACAGAAAGTATTCAAAGCTTTTTTATGTAAAACAATGAAAGGCATTGCCATCTGTAAGAGATGGTTTCTTGGAGGATGAGACGCCCAGAGTTTAGCCATGTTTAGGAGGACAGTGACATGTCACATAAGATATTTGGTGGGCAGCATTGCTTTGAGCTTCTATTCTTGCTAAGGGAGAGCTGAAAATATGGCATTTGAGAGGTATCAGGCTGCACAAGGGATATATGAAAATGTACACTGAAAAGTAAACGTGTCCCTTCGGTGGTATTTCAGTGCATGACCACTACTATAATGTTAATTTTGCTATGCACTGTTTCAGATGAGAGCAACTGCTTTATTAGTATATTTTTGAGTCCTGATTATAATATCTTACCAATATGTCCTGACTGCCACCTCCAATATACTTGCATTTTCAACATAGGATAGCAACAAAAATAGACACATTTTACGTTCTTTGCTAGACAGCTGTTGGTGATCTATCATCTTCCATTAGGAAAGGATGTCTCTTTCATTCCAGTGTGAAAGTTCAAATCTTTTTTTTCTTCAACTGTGATAAGAACAAACACCTTGTTCCATGTTCGAACTCTGTCATTTGGTGTTAATATGTGAGGTTTGAGTGCCATGAAGTGTAATTTTTCTAATTGCTCACACTGTGAAAAAAACATCTTTAACACTCTTCAGCTATACATTTAGTCAGCTTTTCTATAATTTTATTTCATTTATGTTTTTTGGAATGCGTATAGAAATGAGCAGGAAGGGGCCGAATTTTGGGTTTGTCATTCTTGTAAGTTCATTTGAAAGCTTTTCAGTTCAATAGACTTTAAATTTGCAATGATGTACCTGAAAACTGAATTAATCTCTGGAAATCTGTCTATTCTCTGATGCTTTAAGTTGTGGTGTAGAGATGCTTGTTTTTTTAACTAAAACCCAAGAAGCACAGTTTAATTGCAATTTTATGCACAAAGAGCAATAATTTTCTTCCTGACTGACAGATTCTAAATGGTTGTCACTTGTAAAGTACATAACTATCACTTTCAGGTAGCTTTTTTCTGAGTTATGTGAGCATTGAAGTTTCTTGTGAAAATTACAGAAAAAAATGATATTTGCCTTAAAAAAGAAACAACATATACTTCTATCATGGTGAGGAAAGGGGCATCAAACAATATCACACTGCTAAGTCCATTTTATTGAGTGAACCCAGCAAGGGACAGCTGATACCAAAGAAAGCTTTTCACAACACAGACATACATGAAAAAAAAATCAAATTAATTCTTTTCGGTGCCTTCAAATTGGAACCAAAAATATACTGTACAAGCACATTTTATTGAAGCCTGTATTCCCCAACATGAATACCTTGGTTAATAAACCTGTGAATATGCTGTATTTTTGCAAAACTGAAGTACAGCAAAACTTTATTGTGAGCTGGTTATTTTTAAGAAAGAAATTTCATGTCAATATTGTGTGAAGAATTATTAAACTCTTCAGCTCCTTTCTCAGGTCTCTAGCTCGAAAATAAAAAGGAATGCTGTAAAATTCTTGATGCTTTCCACCTTCAAATTTTAACATGGACAACATTTTTTTGCTTCTTTGAAGATGCTGAAAGAAACGTAGAGAGACTAAGTAATTATTGGGAAGTTATAGAAGAATACTTGTAAGATTTTTGTGCTATTCTGTGGTTCTTTGCTCAGGTTCTACGAAAATAGTTGGGAAATGGCACAGTAAATTAAGGTCTGGCACAGTGGATTAAAACCTGTGCAAGTAATTCTCCTGATGTGAACAATCACTTTGGCTTCTTCAGTCGAATAATGAGCCTATTTTAAAATTCACTGAAGGAAATCTTAGATCTTCCAGCATCAGGCTAAAAATAATTGTCAGTATGAAAAGAAAGGTTGAGAAGAATTGGTTTTCTGTATTGCAAACACATGGCTTTTTTAGAACTAAGATTTTGCTGTACATTTCTCATACTTCATAGTGTGCATTGTTGTGAAAGTTTTAGTTTTCTGAGATTAGTTGTCAGTCAGCATGGGGTCTTATTTTTATTACTCATTTTATCATGTAGGTAACCTAGAGATAATCCAGAGGGCAGAATCTCACTTGTAGGTGTTGTAGATGTATTGACACAGCCACAGTTTTGAAAAGGTCAACAGGATAAGACAGACAAAAGAAGGTGTTATCTTCATTTGATATGTGGAGAACAGGGGCACTGAAAAGGCAAGTTGAAGCCAAGATTTCAACCATGATGCCAAACTGATATATGTTCTAATTTTCTGGTATAAAGACCTGTGGATAAAAATATTTATAATATTGTGAGTGTCTCTCTTAAACCTGTTTTTCTTTTGAAATTATATGTCTTCTCTCAGGGACATAACATTCTCTACAGATAATTTTATAATGTGAGTTCAAGAAAATCTCTTTGAATTCCTTGTAAAGCAGAGGTCAGATTCAGCAGTTTAATGTAACATCAAAATTCAGGCATATAGATACACTGTATGCTTATAACAGGCATATAGGTAACACTAATTTTTAAATTGTCATCTGGATCTGTCTTAAATGACAGAAAATTAGAGCTTCATTGTATTCTGTGTTCCCAGGGATTAAGATATTTTCCTGGATGTGTAATTTTTCAAATTTGCTAATTTGAATGGATCTGTCAATCCCAGGTCCAAAGATTTAGGGGGTGTTGAATTTATGTTGAAGTTTTAACAGAGATTAATACAATTTCATGTCCTGTGAGATAAATATCTGCACAGCTGGCCTCCATGTTACTTCTAGCATTGCTGGTCTCAGTCTCAGGGTTCAAATGTATCAGAATTTCTGAATTTGTAAGGAAAGAGATTTCATGTGTCTACAAAACAGTTGAGTTTTAGGAGTGAAGCTCTCTAACAAGTCTATTTTATTCAAAATAATTGGAATAAAACCCTGCCTTTCCTTATGTTAAGAAACTTGAACTGAATTTCCTCAAATTATCTAAGTCTTCTTAAGCCTTAAGAAAATAAATGTTTTATGCAACTGGTCTTAAAATCACTGCTCTTTTGTATTTTCATCCCAAATTTAGAATAAAAATAAGATAAATATGTTGGGGACAAGATGTTTTTATCTTTGACTATACCCGATTGCTTTTAGAAGCTGTTTGATTATTTTTTGCCTTGTGTCTTTTTAGTAAGTATGTAATAAAATATATATGTACATTTGTCTTGTAGACCATGAGCTGGCATTTTGGATGTAATGTGCATGTTAAACACATAATCTGTGTTTGCTTGAAAAGATGAATGGCTTTGAAGTTGTTCAACAGCTTGAATTAAAATCCTGGAGAATATTTGCTGTGTAATTTTAAGTGTTAAACTTTAAAATGGTTCATTTGAGCAGTCACTGAGAGAATTCAAAGATCCTAAGAGAGTCCTTGACAACACCATTGGGACTCTTTATTGGTAGAAGTACATGCTATAGAACCCACTGGCCCTGGATTTGCTCCTGCCTTTGGGTCGTCCAATGAGAGTTTCAATGACATGAGAGTTAAAATCCCATGGCAAAGTACTGTATAAAAATATCCCAAAGGGTTGTTTATCTTCTCCTCCTCAAACACAAAGTATTCAAAATTCAGTCCCACGCTGTAAGGAAAATGTATTCCTCTTGCCTTTAAGATTCTTGCAAAGTTCTTGCCTTTGTGGCACCCTGTTTGAGAAGATGACATCAAAAGAAAAGGAAGCAATTATTATAATACACAACACAGCCTGGCATCTGAATCTGTAGACATTAATATGTCAGTTGTCTTATAAGTGTATAGTGATGCCATTGACATTACAGCTCCGTATAAAAAAGGTGGAATATAAACTTAAATAGTTTCCTTAAAAAAATGAATCTGGAACTGTTTCTTCTTCTTAACTGTGTCTCCTGCTGAGAAAAAGCAAGTTCCTTTATATGTCAGGCCATTAGACAATATTTTTTCCCATTCACAAGAGTTTTGAAAGTCCTATTTTTCCTTGGTTGTAATAAAACTGCTTATGAGTTGACATACTATATTTTGATTTTGCATGAAGTATATAACACATCCTAACTTAGGTAAATAAAGCAAACTTGAGTTATCCCTCAGCTTTGAAGACTTTGTGTTAACTGACCTACTCAGATTACAGAAATTTCATCATCATATTTTTCCCATTCTCAATGGTTTTCCCATAAAATGAGAACAAATAAGTCTTACAGTGTGTCATAGACTGGAGCAGTATTTGCCCAAAAGAAATTTAAATATTGCTGTTGTGACTGTTATTTTCTGGCTTTATAGTCATCAGTATGGCAGCATGATATTTTACCTAACTCATAAATCACTATTCAGCAACAGTTGTATTATGGAAAAGCTTGCAGATGCCAAAGCTGTTTCATATGTAAAGTTCTTGCCCTTCTTTAGTATTTGTTTTGGACTGAGTTCTTTGCTTTCACCCAAGGTTGAGATAAATCTGCTTTTGTTCACTGTAAAAAAGAGATGCTCATGTTCATACAGGAAACTCTTAATGATTTAATTTGTGTGAAATAGAAGCAGGAAGGGGTGAAAAGAACTTTCCCTCCAGCATTCTGGGAGGACATCAGGTAAAGTAGCAATATGGATGTAACACATTGACTTAGTAGGATGTACAGCCTCTGCCCTCCACATTCTTGTCTAGTGCCCCTTTGAACTCAAAACAAGCAAACAACCCCCCTTAGACAATTAACAGGAATAGCCTCTGAGTCAGTAGGCCTGCTAAGCTTCTACTTTACTGCACCTTTGAAACAGGAAAAGACAAGAAGGCACTCCATGAAAGGCTATATTCTTTCAGCCACTCTAGTCAGAGAACAAAGGAAACCTCCTTTTTGTCTAATAAAGACTGAAGGGAAGAAAGAAACAATGTCACTGTTAGAATTCTCTCACTAATTGCCCAGAAAGCAAGAAAAAACCCCAGACAGTCACAGTTAAAGGGATTAAAAAAAAAAAAACTCAAGAAACTAATGAGGAGATAAAAAAATATTTTATAACCATGTTCTCTGAAGGAACCTGGCCCTCTGACTTCTCCCAGTGTCTCCTGCGCAATAAGGGAAAGTTAAGGGACAGCTTCATAGATAGAAAACTGTTCTGTAATTGTATTTATTGAGAAAGTAAATAGATTCCTGCACAGCAGAGGATGTTAGACAGCACGACATTCATCATGCTGTGATACTTTGTTTTTTCTACTGTAATTTTAGTTCCTTATATTTGAAGGGGAAAATTCCTCCAATATTACAATATATTACAACTTCCACCATTCTTACAATGGCACATGCAGAATGCTCTGGAAGAGACTTTCTGAATAAATGAGAACTCTTAAACGAGTTATATCAACATTTTGCTTTGGGGAAATGAATGTAATACAAGCAATAAAATAACCTCAGATACACTTTGGGAGGCTTATATCTGCAATATTCAGTTTTCATACAACAGTGAAAAACAATCTGCTTTCCAACAACTTCCCCTATGATCAGTCTGCAGTGATGACAGCTGCATCCAGTTGAAATCTTTTCTTCTTAGTGTCCTTATCCAGTTGTAGTTCCAATTCAGCCAGTTTATGTAGGCTTCTGGATTTGTGTAAAGAAAACTAAGAGAGAAAAACAGAAAAGAATTCCATCAATCTCAGTCCCAAGACTCCACTTGAACATAATGGAGGTTGTACAGAATATCAAGCAGAGGCTGGAAGGGACAGCTTTTACAGAGCAAGCATGAGCAAAGAGCTCTCCAGGCTTACTATCATGAAGGACTGTATCATTGACTGATCAAGGAGTCAATATTTGTTTATTTAAAATATCAAGCACTTCTAAGGTTTGATCAAAATTCTTGCTTATGTTTCAACCCTTTGATCTCCTCCTCTAGGGAAATACTGTCTACCACGTTCAACATTTTAACTAAGTGCACATAGTCTTTTTACTTTAACACCAAGAAACATATCTTCAAAACTGCAGACTGATATCTCAGCAATTGCATAACAGGTTGCCACACTAATGCAGAGAAAATTTTTTGTGTAAGTGGATATAAAAATTTACCAGTTAGACCATTAACTTCAAGCAGTACTTCGTGACATCCCTAAAAAGTGGTCTGTACAGAGATGGGAAAAACAGTGGAAAACTGACCAATAGGCCAGAAAAGATTTTTTTGTATTTTCTTTCCTTTCTTTAATTTCAGCATAGTATAAATGGGTGAATTTTATTTATTATAAAATTCCTGCTTTTGCCTTAGTGATTATTTAGATTTATTATCTAAATAATTGAGCCTTACTGCTCAATGAAGCCAAAGTGAACAAATTGTTTACTGTTGATGATTCTGAATCCCTTGAAACATTTCTAAAGAATTTTTAATGAGAAACATGAATATTATAAGTGCAATTTATAACTGATTTTGGTGATAACATCATCAGGCCATAGTGCATGTGACCATGGGTAAATTGTGTAACCATGTGATACACAACTTCATTTTGAACCTTTGACTTTTTTTCCTGCCCTCTGCCTATGAATCCATCTCTCCCAGGGCTTCCTCTTCAAAACTTGCAGCAGGTTGACACAGCTACCATTACAATAAAAGATTCTTTTAGAGTCCTCCTTTCCTCATCCACTGGAGGTGGGATTTCATCTCAAGTTATACCCACCCAGTCTAGAGAAGGAAAGAATCAGTCCAGTGACAGCTTGCTTAGATGTTTTAATGCCGTGTCTCTAAATGTGGTTAACACACATTAGTCCACAAGGTTAAAAACAGAAGTTTCAGCCATCGGCAGGGGATGATTCCCAGACACCTAATGTAACCAGGAATATTCTTCTAACAGATGGCACTATTCAGATATGTGATTTTCAATCATAATGTACTTATGAAAAAAGAAAAATATATTTTTTAAAATACTACTGGGATAGTCAACATTCTAAAGACAGGAAAATTCAAACTATAATGTCAATCAGTATATTTTGAAAATCCTTCCACTTAAGGTTTTGAAGGTTTTCTGCAGCACACCATAATATTGTGTGTTCCACAGCTGTTATGCATAAGATTTTGCTGGAAATTAAATGTCATGGAATTTTAATTTTGTAGTGAGGCAGCTATATTGAACTTGGATATGTGTTTATTTTGTAGAAATCTATGTGTTTCTCCAAAGGAAATATGTAGTTTATATTAATAAAATGCAAATTATCAGAATAAAAGTTATGGTAATGAAGAGGTCATAACAATTCATGCGCTTATATAGAAATAAGTAGACATTTGTCAGTGATTTTACTTAAAATGTATGGTCAGATTAAGACAGGGAATGTACCTTTCATTGTAATTGCAACCTATTTTTGATATGTCACTGTATTTACTACTTTCTCATATTTTATTTCTGACTCCCATTTCCAAAGGTAAGAAGAACAGACTAGCTGCGTATGGTGTTTTCAAAACTTTTTTTCATGACCAAACTGTGTTTTAATGTGGACATAATCTCTTTATTATTATGTTTTTTAAAGTTATATTAAGTGGGTTTGGGGAGTTTCTCATTATATCCCTGCATATTCTGTTCAGCCAAAGTTTTCTCCATTTTAAATCATTATACTTCAAGAGACTTCATTGCTAGAGAGAGAAAAAATACCCATTTTTAACAAATTAGGAGAAGTATACACTTTACATAGCAATACATGTATTTGTACTGATAAACCTGTATGAAAGCTTTTAGCAATGTACTTGGCACCAGCCTCATAAAAATAATTCCTCCTTACTCTAAGCATTCTTCCAAAATTGAATTTTGCACTAAGGGACAATAATCTTTCTAGAAAATGTGATTTATAAGAACAAGAAATCTACTTTGCCTTCTCCGGTCCATGCATTCATCTATATCCCCAGAAACAGATGCTGTCTAAAAATGGGACAGTTTAAAAACATAAGTAGATATTTATTTGTTACTTTGCCTAACTTTTTGTAATGTCAGTTTCTAAATATTAGTTCATTTTAACATAATGTTTCATATTTAGCACATGACTACAGCAGATGTCTGTAGAGCAACAGTTACTTCTGATTCTGTCTATAGAAATTCCATATGTTTTAAAAAAGAGAATAAAATTTTGTAGTTTTGCTTCCAGTAGCAAGGACTCTTTGTTGTACTCCATGGCCAATCCGCATAAATATGGAAAAATGGCAATTGCAGCAGGATTGAACTTCCAGATGCATAGCTTAGCCAGCTGTGAAGTCATGGCCTCATCTGATTTCCAGGGTCTTGTGTACTACTGACTCTTGTCTGTAGAATGTTTTTTAATCTCTTAAATCATAAAAAAATTTTAAAAACCATCCAAAACAGCAGTATTATCATCGCTGGATGAATACCTTGTTTTTTATGTAAAGTCATTTTTATGTGGTATGTCTTAAATGAAAAGTAAATTCCCCTTGACATATAAATAGAACTCTTGTAGACCTGATGGTAAAAGAATTTGGAGAAATAACAATATTAAGCATGCCATGTGCAGGTAGGATTCCATTGAAAGAATTTTAATGCATCCTGGAATTTGTCTGGTAAATAATGAAAAATAAAATATATAGTAATGACAAGGTAAAAAATCAGGAAGTTATAATCTCTAGCTCCATGAACCTGACTGTGCAGTGACTTTCATGATTCTAACTGAAATCAAAGTGTCTTGATTTGTTTTACCCACATGCAATGGCTTTTGTAGCAATAAAGTAGACACACTTGTAGACTTTCTAAAGAAAGAAATGTGTGAATAATCTAATTACTTGACTTTGACTTTGACCAAGAAACTCAAAGTTAGGGCCACTAGTAAATGCTACAGACATGATTTTGTTTATTATGCTCTTGTTTAAATAAGACAGCGATGAAGCTTATGGGCTGCAGGATAGGATCAATGGACTAAGATTGCATGTCTTTTTGAGTCCACACCTCAGGAAATTATGTACATTGTAAGAACTCTAGAAAAAAATTCTCAAGATTTAAGGTTTACAATTTGTGCCTTTTTTGCTGTTTCAAACGGATGAGTTATTACCCTTCAATCTGAGAGAAAAAGAGGATAATGTACAATCCACAACATATTTTAAAAAATGGACCTCCTCAGCTTGCCATTATGCAGAAATTATTATTAGCAGAAAGTGTGCACCACTGAATTCAAGAGCATTCACAATCCAGAGTTATGTTTTTGAGTTTTTCAGTAGGATTTTGTGGTGTTCAGAAACACACACCTCTAGTCTATTACCTTAAAGACAGAGAGACATATGGTATCCCAAAGGATATATAACTCCAAAATCTGAATAATTATCTAAAAGCTTTTACTTTAGTATAGATTAATTTATTATAGCCATACCCGGCATTCTGAATAAGTACTTCGCAGTGCTGTAAACTTTGTCAATAAATTTATTATCATTTGTGGCATCATTAAACACTACAAGATTATTTCAAAAGAGATGGGAAATGAGAATATTGGAATTGTAGAATCAAAGAAGGTCAGTTCTTTCTTAAGCTTTGAGTTAGGCTTACAACTCCCGTTATTATTAGCAGATCTGTGAAGCTGAATTGAGTTTCATCTCATTTACTGCACACAAAACTGGGAAATGCTCTCATAACCTGGCTTCTCTGCTTTATTGTTTTTATTTTAATCCTATAGAAGCGGCAAGAAAATTTACAGCAAAATTGAATGGCACAACATCAAGTGATTGGACCCTGAATCGCATGTGAAGTTAATGATAGTTCTTATCTCATATGCACTTTGCAGGCTAAGACAGCAATACTGGTACATTAATTTTGAAGAGAGTAATATGAAGGTTCTGGAACCCAAAATTTGTGTGAAATGTTTAATTGCAAATGCATCAAAAGCAAATTTTGCCATGAAGTCATGGACCCTGAAGAAATAATTGACAGTTTGAACTGCCACTTCACAAAATCCTTGTCAGAGGATTATACCCATACATGCTAATAGGCAAGAAACCGAGGTTAAAATCTGGTTGAAATGAAGAAACGTGATAAAAAAAGGAACCAGTTATATTATTGAGAACTGAAGTAATTTAGAGGTTTTTTCCCCTTTCTACTGAGATTCATCTCTCTAAGAGAAAAAAAATCTTTTGTGTAAGGATGCAGATAAAATTTCAGTAGAAATAACTTGAAAACTGACCTAGGCACACATATTAAAGGACTTTATGCTGTATGATAGAATCAAAATAAACCAAATAGCAATTTGTAAAGGTAACAGCCTATTCTTTATAACATCATCAAACTTTCAAATAGGCCTCACTTCCTCCTCAAAAATTGTTGGTAATGCTTTTATGTACAGGCTTCTTTTGTACTTTATGGGTATGAATTGCTGGTTTTGAAATCCTACATATTAAAATGTGGCATGCAGAGATATTCCAAAACACTTCTAAAACACCTATTACCTTTTAGTACATTTCAACTTTCAGGGAAGCTTAGAGCTACAGACAAGCATAACCAGTGTGAGAAGTGTAGATCTCAAGGAAGATAAAATCATGGAAAGACAACTGGGCCCCTGTCTGTGCTGCAACTGCTACATTGCATCAACTGAAGTTTTGAACTGTCTTATTGAAAGAAATCAACTTTAAAAATTGCATGCTGACATTCTGTGGTAAAGCAAGTGGATGATGAAGAAGCAATTACTTTTAGTGTGAAATTTAAAAAAAATCGGTAATGCTTTCAGATGACACGTTGAATTCCATCACTCTAAAAAGCCTATATTTAAAACTTTTTAAAACAATTGAAATTTTCCACCTCTTATTTTAGAAAATTTTATATCATTGATACATATTTAATTAGAGAATAAGAACCCATAAGAGCAAGAAGTAAGAAAAAATCTAAACCCTGTTTCAAGAATGTAGCTGTGAGAGCTATAGAATTAAGTGAAATAGTTACTTTTGTTTTTAATATCCACATGATACATAACCTATTTCTGAAGTTGAAAACTTATCCTTATGGCAATTAAATGTAGGAATCTTCATGCTGAAACAACAAATCATTAAAAAATGAATTAATTCTTTCAGAATGCATGATGGAATGTTGGTTACTTTTGCCATAATAGACTATATCCTGTGCCAGATGTGAACATCTTAAATTATCTTCATGATGCACTCACTGTATATATGACAAATGCGAAGAATTAATAGGTTATTGGTATTTTAGCAAATATCCTCTGAATTCAGGAAATGTTGAGAAGAAACCTGTGAAACTGAGGTAAACACTGCATTGCTTTCCTATATGCAAAAGATCGATAATCAAGTTCTGAAAATACCCTCTCAGTAGTAGTTGAATCTCTCAACTACATTGAAGACTGTTGGCATTCAAGAGTCCTCTGGAATAAGCATTGTGTCCTTTAAGTAATTTATTTTCTTTACAGTACTCCGGTTTCCTCTCATGCTTTTTTCAAAGCTCTGTGTGATTGACGCTGAGTACCCTGTGTTTGTGTTGGCTTTGCATGGTGTTGAATGCATGGTACATCTCATTTCCCAATCACTCTTGGCAAAATGTACATTTTGTAGTCACATATCAGTCTCGTATATGACAACACAAACATTAGAAATATTCTTTTCTTGTGTACCTGCTCAGAGAAGGGAGCAGACACATGAAGCAGTGGTAGCTCTTGCTAATAGGCCAACTGTAACACACAGTGAGACTCAAAGTAATGTCTGGCTACCTAATTAACCTCTCTTCACTATCCAAATTTGAAGCAAAAAGTAAAATTAACAAATGTTTTAGGTCAGGTAAGCCTTATTAGTCTTTTAGTATAGTTTTAGTATAGGTCAGGTACAGCTGGCTAATTGTGAGAAATGCACTTTAATTGCTGTCAGTCTAGTTAGATAGCTGTGTGATAAACCAACTTTTCTTTCATTACACTTCCATGCTTTAATGCCAGGCTATTTAAGCACCAGTTTCCATCATTGGCCCTTGTGTAATCAGATATTTCTGTTTCTGGATTAATTTAAGATTTTAAAAAGAAGCACAGTGGTAATAAGAAGTCTACTGGCAACAATCATATTACTAGAGCAAATTCTATTTCTGGTCAATATATGCTGTAAAGTAAAGCTCTACAACTCCTTTCTGTTTTTGCAGGCAGACCCCTGTTCAGATAGAAGAAACACTTGCTGATCTAAGCTGCAAATACTAAAGAGTGCTTCAAACCATGTAGACATGGAAGTACAGTTTTTTCACTCCACGTTGTCACTGGAAAGAGACAAAGGAGGAGCTGTAAGTGCCTTTGGAGCTGAAGAGCAGTTTGAAGGGATGCAAGAACTGCCCAACACTGCAAATAGCACCCCTAATAGCTTCACCCAAAACCTGTCAGGGACTGGAAATAGGTAATTAAGAGGGGTTAAAAAGGCACATGTGCTAACAGATTTGATCCTATAAAGGAGACCAAGAGCAGCAAATGAAATCAATGAGTTGGTATGGGCTGAGAAATTCTTGTGGCCAGTAGGTCTTGTTTCTTAAGTGTTACAGCTGTTTACTGTTAGCTTTCACATTATGTTTGGCATTTGGTATGATTTTCCTGTAAGTAGGAGCCTCATCCTGTGTATATAGTTACAAAGACAGCTAGAAATTAGATAATTAGGTTTTAAATCTCATCTGTTTTTGAAAGGAACCTAGATATGTCACTTCCTCAGCTAAAGGTGCTGTCAACCTCTCCATCTGCATCCACAAGCAGGTAGAGCTCATGTAACAGCAATCTCTATTTATATACATGCATATATACATATATATGTATTTTAGGGCTCAGACAAAGATTTTAGTATGCTTTGTTTTGGCCTTGGCATATTTGTCAAGCCTGACAACAGGATTGCTAGCTGAAGCCAGTTTTAGTGCATATCTTTTTTAATCTTTTCGTAATAGAAGGGATAAAGACTGACAAAAGAATGCAACAATATGTGTGAAATTAATAGCTAATTTTGTGATTTGGACACAAGTCAGCAAATTGGTCAATACTTCTTGTGATACTGTTTACTTTCCTGATGAAAAAGGGTGACTGTTGAGAACTGACTTTTTAATCTGATGTGAGTTTGCTGCCTGTAGGAAGGCACTCCTATTGTGTGTTCAGTTCAGTTGCAGCCTGTCCTTGCTGAAGACAGGCCCTTCTTTGTTTTTCTGTTTGGTCTTGCTTTGTTCCCTTAGTCTTAAATATGGAAATATGTATTTTAATTTGAAAAGGGCAAGCATAATACTTTACTAGTTTAGTAGCTATGTAATAATTTTATTGCTAACAAAATGGACATCATATTTCTGCAAAGGTAAGGTGTTAAATGTGGACACAGAACTATTTTTCATGCATGTATCTTACTGAGAAAAATTCCCCTCTTTTGATGCTATTTTGATTACTATATGTGCAAAAATCCGCTACAGCAAATAAGGTCCTTGTGAATTATACTGTATCTCAGCAAAGAGAACAATAATCTACCAGTTCTATTGGGAAAATCTGTGGTTGTTTAGAATCAATTAAAGTATCTTGTGGTTTTTTATCTTTCTTATGAGTCAACAATATATTTTTAGTAACTTACTTTATCAAGTTTTGGCCATAGCTAGAGTAGTTATTGGTCAACTATATGTAAACATTGAGCTTGCTGTTAAAAAATTTTGTCTCCTTGAAATCTAATAAGCAAGTAAAGCTATGAAATTAAGATACCTGAATTAAGGCACTGTTCAGACACTTTACTCCTATTCTAGCATCATACACACAGTATTTGTCTCAGTAAATATTTCAAAGTGAAGTTTTAACTTCTTAAACTGAAGATAAGTTATGCATGTGCTTTGAAGGGTATTGAAGCCTTAGTTTAAGATTTATTCTAATTCTAAAGGAGAATGCATTTCACATGACTAGAGAATGGTAAAACGCAGAATTTTTCTTCTACTTGGTATTTTGTCCCTTATTACCTACTGTATTACTTTTTTTGTTTTCAAGTATGCTAGATACAAAATTATGTCTTTACAGTTCTATTCCTCACAAGTGAGTGTAATGCTCTACAGAACTGGTTTTATTGTCACTGTCAGGCTCTAATTTGATCACATAATAAATTCATTTATCTCTACAGTTATAAAAGGAAACAAATTCAGAAAGACATTTTAACCTGGAATGTTATATTAAACCTGTCTCTTGGTTTTATCACTAAAAAATATCTTTCAAGCAGACATTTAAAAATAAATTAATCCTTTTTGTTTTCATATAGAATTAAAAATATGTATTCTGTCTCTGAGTGGAGTCTTCAGCAGCTCCCAGTGATAGACTAATACTCTGGGACAGATAATACACTTGAAAATGTCAACCATAATGGAAAAAAGAAAACTCAAAAAAGCAAAAGTTGACCAGAGCTGCTATGAGGGGTCTTATCCTCTCCAAGTTCTTCTACAGCAGCTAGGCCTGAGGCAGGAGCATCACGCTGCTCTCAGGAGTCTGTTCTGTCACTGAGCTGCTATTCATCGGTCATAAACCTCCATGTAAACAGCTTAATGTCATTTCTTTTTGCTAGCCTAAGATAAGTTTTTTATTACTGGGCTCTGCTGGAATGCTTTTCTCTCCTTCTTCCTTAACACTCTGAAATGTTACAGGATCTAGTTTAAAACTTATTAAAGTTTTGCAGCAGGGGATACCACCTGAGTCTTCCTGCTTTTTCTGGCAGAACCTTTCTCATTCATCTGTTCAAAAGGTTAAAAAATACATTTTTTCCCCCTCTCTAATTGCTTGTCATTCAGAGGCAAAAGGGATTAGCAAATAGCAACTTCTGCCATCAAAATTGGAATTTGAATCTCACATTGGTTGCTGCTAAAGTAAGTTTTCAAATCTGGGTTGTAAACTGTAGCAAGTTTCTTGAAAATTAAACCTGCAGTAATACAGAAAAATAGTTCAAACTTCTCTAACTTTGCAGTAAATGCCTTCATTATCTGATGTCAGTAGAAAGTCAGTCTGCATTACAGTAAATAACTGATTCCTTGGTCCAGCTGGACTCTCTTCTGTTAGTGAAAAGGTAGTTTGCCAGACAGCTGGAGAAGTGAGAAGCCTTGGGATGCTGGTCTTTCTTGTGCACGTGTCTGTATTTGTGTAATGGTGTCCTGTGTCATACCCTGTTTGCCTTTGAAACAAAGCCAGTCTTCTTTTCAAAAGGAATCATGAGAGGTGGGTTCTCACAAAGGCCAATCCATTTATAATCCAAATGTGTATGTAGTACAGGTTATAATGTTTAAAATCTTGGCCACAATGTGACATTTCAGCCATATGTCTCTTGAGAACAGGTCATCAGTCCACTGACCTGAATTGAAACTACAATTTTGGGTTCAGACAGGAAATTAATCTCAGTTGTTTTGGAGAAAAAGGGATAATATCTGCTTTGATTAGTGACAATCAGGAAATTTAAGTAAAAATGGGCACTATGGGGAATGCTGTTTACCCATTAAAATATTGAAACAGAAATGTTTGGGTACTGTGGAACACTTGCATGTCTTATTACTAATACAACTGTCTGAATAGTATTAATCAAATATTGCTTTGAAAATTCTTAGACATTTCACAAACCATGTAAAACAAGCATTGTGAAATAAAAATGATGTTGCACAAATACTTTATTGCTCATCACAGTACTTTGTGTTAATTTATTTCAGAAAGCATGGGTTTTTACTTGCAGCAAAACTTGGCTACCTATGAGGTCTTTCAGATTTTGAGGTTATCTCTGTAAATCTAACTTTACTCATTTGTCCAGTTGCAAACCAAGGAAGACAACAGATTATTCCTATTGATCACTTAAATCTAAGGTCTTCATTTAAATTAAATAGTCCTTCCTCAATACAGACAATTCTTGTGTCTGCTATATGGCCAGGTAGAGAAGATGTATAATTGTTTCACTGGTGTAGGCATTGACATAATGTAATTTTTGTTACCTGTAATAAGTGAGGGCATAAAAAGTTGTTCAAAATATCAGAAGTTAACAGTCCACTAACTCAAAAGTTAGTGCCTGGTATAATATCACAGGGTATAATATCAATTTGCAGACAGAGGTTTTAAAATGTATGATGAAGTTTACTGAACTTTGTGTTTGGAAATGTGAAATCTTTTCCTACCTGAAATGCACACATATATACACACACACATAAAATAACTAGAATCCATGAAAAACAGATGAATAAGAATTGAATAGGCTTATCTGATGTCCTTTATCCCTTCCAAACCGAAGCTTTGAATTCGCTTGCCAAACAATTGTTGGATTGTATTCAGAAAATAGAAACTAAGTTTTGATCTACAGTAAATAGTGTATTTTTTTTTTATTCCTCCTCTTTACAGGAAAGCTGTTGCACTAAACTGAATATAGGTGAGGACCTGTCACTCTGTAACAGCTGTAAAAGTAATAGAAAAATATTTGACTTACCTTGTTTATACGCAGACCTATAGTGCATATGTGAAATAGCTAAAAGCTGTTGTAGATACAGTAACTTAACGTAATTAGTAAGCCTTGCATACAGATATAGCTTGGATGCACCCATTGTAGAGTAGACAGAGCAGCATGTTCAGTTGATTTTCTCATCTATCTTGTTACTTTTTTCCTCTAAATGGAGCAAGTATTCCTATACTATACCTGGCAGGTAACATTCACCACTATTATCAAGTTAAGGAAACAACATGCTTCTAGTGAGTTTTACAGTATGTGCACATAACCTGCTTTTCTGTTAATTTGGGACAGGAAAGGTAATTGGAATTCAAATTTGCCAAAACTCACTGTTGGGACTTGCACTTAAAAGCCCTAAAACTTCCATACACCTACACTGTTCTGCCTTTAAAATGGTCGGCAAGTTTAATCACCAACTAGAATTGATTTTGCAGCTCAAATGGGGCCAACGCATGGCTGCAACTTCTTGTCAGATATCCCTGTGAATGAAGCCTCTGTAGCTCTAAGTTTTAGCAGAGTGGAAAATACCCAAATGTGTCTGAAGTAAATGACTCCAAGTAGTTCTGTCCAAAGCACACATAATTCAAATAGTTCAATTGCAAATAAACAGACATGGTTAGCTCAGTTCCTCAGTCTGTGCAATATATGGCAATAACAAAATTATCGGATGTGTTGATCTGATTATAGTAACAAAGTAGATTTCCCATAACGTCTTGTTCTGTGCTTGTTTACTGTACTTCCCATTTCTTTTAAGAGGGTGGGGCTCATTGAAAAGGGTACAGCCTTCCAGGAAAGTACATCTTGCTTGAGATATGATAAATTTTGTTAGCTTTAGACTACTTGAGGTCATTATTAATTGTTCCTTGGGTAGTTTACAGAAACAGCTGGAAGGATAAACAGTAGCATTTTCCAGTAGCTTTTAGCAGTTGGCTTTTCTAACATGCTTTTTCATCCTTTTCCCCCAAATTAACAAAAAAGAATAATATTTGGACAAGCCCTGATAAATCAATAACTTAGTGCAGTTAGTTACACTTATTTAGTGCAGTTAATATTAAGAGTTTGTAGGATTTTCTTTGTATTTACTTCTTTATTCCCCCATCAGCCATTAAAGAACATTCTCATTTTCCACATGAAAGCTTCAGGAGCAATTTCACAGTGCAAACCCAACAAACTGAATAGCACAAGATTAACTGACTATACTACTTTGCATTGCTAGTTTGGCTCTGCCTGTAGGATTTAAATTTGCACAACCGTTCTGAACAAACATAAACAATTTAACTTCTTCCCAAATGCTTCATAGAGAAACTCTGTTCAATTTCTTCCATTTCTAGATTGCACATTTAAAGCAATTTCTCCTAAATTAAATGTTATTTGGTTGTATTAGAATAATCAGAACAGCTTCAGATTTTAATAAAGTTATTTTAGACTAAAACTATTGAGATAGGTTTGAAAAAACCCCAAAACTACTAAGAAGTCTCAAGGCACAGGGAATGGAGGTAGTATTATATAAACATAATCATATCCAAGCATCCTACATTTTTCAGCCCTGCTAGAGTATAAAGTAGTTTGCAACTTTAATCAGATGATCCAGATAAATAGAATTTTTTTTTCCAGACACTATTTTTATATTTAATGCAACTGATCAAAGATCAGTGAGCTACTCAACCTTCATTTTGTGAAATAATAGCCTGACTCATATTTACCTTTTCAAAGCACCTGTCCTTGTGTTGCTGTTTCTTAGTCCTACTCTTTATATGGACCAAATGGGATTAAATACAACATTATTGCCTGCACTGTTTAAAATCACATTTTGCTGTTTGTGTAGGACTAGAGACTTATATCCTCTAATGGCCATTTTATTTGTTTCTAGGCTTTCCATGAATTTACCAATCTCTTCTTTGAACTACATGTTTTTCTAATCTGCGTATCAAGGCTTCTTTTTCTAACTATTGTGACTTTTAACATTACATTAGTGTTTTTTGTTTCTGCTGTGCTACTTTGATATTGGCAGGATTCAGTTCAAAAGAATGCTATGAAGCCTTCATTAGGGGAATGTGATACCCAGGCCCTGGGAGTTCAGCCAGGGGGAATCAATTGGTGATATATTCAAAGGGGGAAAGTGTAATGCAATACCTTCTTTGAATTCACACACACCACAGCAGACTCCTGAGATGTACAAGTAGAGAGCCTGGGCCTAGACTTGTTGGTTGTGCTCAGTAAATTCTTGCTTAAGACCTGACTGCTGTTTGTATTAAGTTGGATTCCAGGGGTGATAAACCATGCTGCATTGTGGCTTCAAGGCAAGGCTTTTAAATATATGTTATGTGTCCCTATAATGCTATTAGGGCGGGGGTGAGACCAGGGAACGATCTGTGTAGTATGGGCATGATCAGTATAAGCAGGGAATGCCCCACTTTGCTCAGCGGGCAGGAGCAGGATGTGTTGAAAAAGTCAATGTTTGACTTGCAAGATATTCCTGAGTATGAAGAAGAGTGAAATGTGTTGAAAGGCCAATTCTTAATAAAGCATATTGCCAGAATCTTAATGGTTATCCTATATAATTCAGTCTCCATATTTCAATGAATTATGTCTAAATGACATCTTAGAAAGGATAGAGTCTAATCAAAGGATCAAGAAGTAATAATCCTACAGAAATGTTTTAACTGACTAAGCAGCTTGATGTTGCTAAACTTATTAGTAACCTGATAAGCATGTAGGTAACTAATTGTAGGTACTTAATTATGAAATGTAAACATTAGAATTTGTCTCATAGTTATCTTTTAAACTGAAGGGATTTCTTTCATCAACATGGGACTGAGTGGAAGGGAAAAAAAACCTCTATAATCTACTATCTGTATTTGTGTATAGTTTTATCTGATTTAATCTTGTACTTAACACTGGTACTGCTTATGCTGTAACCTAGTTACTGTTACTTAAAACCACTTTCTTCAAAAGCTGTAGCAAATACATATCAAAGTTTTTCACTTTCCCTAGGCATTCTTTTGTCTGTTTTTGCAGTCCACTCATATCTGGGATGCTCCTGGTTGTACTCTCCGCTTTAACACGGCTGGCTGTTGGTTAGGAAGAAAGTGTTTGGGTATTTTTTTTAATTTCAGCTCTGATTTCTTTTCTTATCTAACGAAACTGTCTAGGTATATATAGAAACCATGACAATGAAAGACTGTATATTATCAGTTTGAGCCTGCTACATGTGATTACCTCTGACAGCATTAGCATCCTCTGCCATTTTCCACGGTATTCAGTGTCTCCAAATGTCCCTCAGTTATATCCACAGGCATTCCAGGTTCTGGTTTGGTTTTTAAAAAAACAAGCAGAAATATTCTTAAAGGAAAGCTCTGAAGTAATAAAGTTGTTTGACTCATACTTTTTTCATTTATATGTTGTGTTTTCTACTCTTGATAGCTTAGCTGCATCTCTGAAATTTACCCTGTTATCTGGATTGCTTTTCCGGCATCTATCTGGAGAGAACACTGACACATAGCGCAATGGATTCAGGTTCCTATGACTTAGTGGAAATATGTATGAGGTTGTTGTAATGTTGATACTGGTTGTTAAATAATGTTGTTTGAATTTTACATGCAACTGTAGATTACGTGTAAATTCAAGATTCTTTAGTAAAGTTTTACACTAATACCATATATTTATATATTTATCCAGATAGGTATCTAGAATAGCTACATTTTGATAATTCAGCATCATAATACTACAAAATACAGCATGTTGAGTCACTGTGCATTGGTGTTTCTAAGGAGCAAGTCAATAGAGGATATGCTTTCAGGGCTGGACTGTGCTGTTTTTTTCCCACAGGAGTTGTGATTCAAAGTTCTTAGAGGACTTTAGTCCTCTGTGTTACAGAAATGGAAGAGAACTTGATCATAATAGATGTTAACTAAAGTTCCTAAATCATGGCCATAAAAGTTTTAGTAGTTCAATACTCTGATTCATTAAATAATGCCTAATGAAAGGTTAAAAAGGCTGATTCTGTGGGAATGATAATGGAAAAAGCATAAACTAGATATTAGTGTTATGCAGCAGTGTACATATTTCTGTGCCATAGTGAAAATGTGAATACCAAGGGAGAGGGGAGGAGGGGATGAACATCTAAATCAGAATCATAAGTTTTGTTTTGAGAAACCATGGACTCTATGAAAAAACACCAGTGAGTTTCTGTAGGCTTACATATTGCAGGCTAGTTGCATTCTTCAATGGAAATATATGACCTACCTGTCAAAGGTATTGCATCCTGGAAAGGCTTCCTATGCCCACACTTAAAGCACAGGGATGAGGGATTCAACTACTAAAACCAAAAATAGACCATACAAATAAATGCAATAGTGTCTGAGTTCTAGTGATGTATCATTTAGCAGGGAAGCAGATCTACTTTCCAGGGAGATACAGCAACATGTGAATGTTCAATTCTGATGTAGCTTGCCAAGAATGTAAATATTTTTATATGGTGATATACAATATTAGATCATTCCCTGGATTCTTTCCCCAAACATTTTGCACAAAAAATACACAGTTTTCAAGCACTCATACTGAGATAAACCCTATTTTCCATGTTTCAAGTACTGGCCTTGAAGGGAGATATAACAAAATATTTTGTACCTAGAAGTGTTACATATTGAAATGCCCATTGACATGTAAGCGAGACATACGCAATTCCTTTATATTATTTTATCTCAAAGCATTATATTCACAAGTTCCTTCCTCCCAAGAAATTAAGTGCTCAAATTCTGATGCATTGTCATACACCTCTCCAAGTGTTTTGTGATTTTTCAAGGATGTATTGTAAAACACTGAACCATGGGTGCACTGCCTGATTCTCCAGGGGAGATGAAAGTATTGTTGCTGTGCTTTCACCATTATAAACGCAGTGTAAAGGCACATTGTGAATAAAGCAGTGAAGGCAACTGAGCTTAAGGGTGAGATAGGGGGATATAATCAGTTTATTAAATAATTTTATTGCCTTATAATTTGCATTATGAAAATGCAAAATAATCACAACGTGTAGGAGTCATGACCCTTCAGAATAATCTTAGTGTCTTGACTTGTGCAGATGTGTGTCCTACTGATATATGGGACTGTGAATACCTCAGCAGTTATACAAAAGCTAGAGGAAAATGGGCATCAGTGTGAATGGAGAGGCAGAGGTGGCAAGTGCTGTTTGATATGTGTCCAAGGGGGAGCTGGAATATGAAGTGAATGAGGCTTGGCAAAGGTGTATTGGAATGGAGGCAGGACCCTTCAGAAGGGCACAAACTGCCCCCAGACTTTAGAATGTGAGCCTGGAAGTTCCTTTACCATGGCTATCTTAACATCATTCTGACTATGTTACTATGAACTGTTGTCTAATTAGGCACATTTGTCCTTTTTTGTCTCCATTCTTAAAAAGCATGGGAATGAGAGTGTAAGTCACTACTGTCGCTTTAGTACAGATTTATATTCTGTGTCCTTGCAGAAGTAGCAGATGGCTACCCAGGAAGCCTTTTGGGGCACACTTGATAGAGTTCCATGGAGATGAGTTTGTTACATGATGTGATCTCATCTCATTATACCACTTGCATCAGAAGAAGCTAAAAAGCTGTATTAAGTGAAATACATGTTCCATGTATGGAATGGCTGTTGATGCCCCAAGGACACTGAAAGACTGAAAAGAAAAGAAGATCATGCCTGTGATATAGATGGAAGGACTGACATGAATTTCATTATCCAGATACCAGACAGAATATGGAAAAAGTTTAGGGACTACTGCACTATAATGAACTTGCTTTGAGAAATTTACTGAAAGCAGCTATTTACTGAGGATATCAGCTGCAGCCATCTGGAACTGAGGGTCAAACAGAGCTGATTACTGCCAGCTCAGAATTGGGATTTTCAATAACTTTGCAGCATTGCTGAACTCCTACTGTTTAACCCTAAATGACATTTATTAAGTTTGTGCAGACAATGGGCTGACAGAGTCACTTCCTCATTATTAAAAGTGCCTTTTTCTAATCTTGCATCATCTCAGTGCTTTATTTAAAACTAAAATCAATATTCATGGTGCAGAGGGCTTTCTTGCCCAACTCTTTCATAAATCTCTTAAGTACTTCTTAGTTTTCAAGTACCTTCCTTCAGCGCAGACAGCAAATATAATAGCTCTATGAAAAGACAGTCTCATGCTTAAAGTTCATTAAACTCTAAGAAAGTACCAAGCTTGTTGTACTGGATTTTGCATCTTCCCAATAGGGTATTTCTCTCTTGTATATTAAG
Source organism: Rhabdornis inornatus (assembly GCA_013397075.1). Classification (NCBI taxonomy): domain Eukaryota; kingdom Metazoa; phylum Chordata; class Aves; order Passeriformes; family Rhabdornithidae; genus Rhabdornis; species Rhabdornis inornatus. Next base: position 227,229 of record VWZS01011044.1, read on the forward strand.
GTAGTTGCTGAAAAATATCTTTTGCTACATTGAATGTTAAAATATTAAAAATAACAAGATATGCAGTATTTGTTACATTAGTTATCAACCTACCAGTAATTGTACAGTGTAGCTATCAAGTAATTACAGAACTTGTAACTGGAGTAATATCTTAAAAATAACATAATGGCGATTTCAGCAGTCAAGTGAGAATAAATAAAAGATTAAGAAAGAATTATTTCAATCATGGGTGCTGTCCAAAGAATGCTCTGTGTCAGATGTGTCAATTTAGATCCTGCACCAAACCCTGAAATAATGTCCTTTTGTACAAAGCCAAACCTGGTGAAATATCCTGTAATATACTTTTATCCTAACATTTTAATGCAAAAGAACCCTGTTTCAGTTGCAAGTGTTTTTTGTAATTTAATTCTGGGGGTTTAATCCTTTTGTTTTTCTTTTATTTTTAAAGTTATTATTAAAACCAGGAGTATGGGAAGCAATAATTTAAAGGTAGCTCTTTATGCCTATGTGTAGAAGTTAGGGGATGAAATTGGTATTATTTTAAATTATATATACTCAGGTTAATTGCTCAAAATAAAATCAGAAAGAAAGGATAGAATTTCATATAGAGAAAATGAAAATTCTTAGGCCTAGAAGTCTCTGTAATGAATCAGTCAAGCTAAGTTAGGAGACAGAAAGATTAAAGGACTGTAGTAAGACCATGCTACAAATGATCAGAACAAGGAATGCTGTGGAAAGAAGACATCCTATAATACAGAAGGCATGTATGGATAATAACATTTTGATGATAGCTGAAGACACCTCCATAATATTAATTTGGAAACCTTTGAGATGCTGTGGAAATAATAGCTGTTGTGGTTTGCTGCTTGCTGCATCGTATCAGGAACAACAAGCACAAATCTGGCTGTAGCAAAGCTAATGCAAATACCAACCAGAGTAAATAAGGAACAGTTGGTACACAAACATCTGTCTAATCTGGAAATTAAACCATTTACTACCAAAAAGAGGTGTGATCTCAGCAGTTTTAGTTCTAGAAAGAAACTGATTGGCATGGGGAAATGTATTGGATCAACCTTATCACAGAAAATGAAACATTAAGGAAAAAAGATGCTCATAAAATTAGCTAGGGATATTGGTATTTTCTTTTATGCATTTACTACATTTCCACAAACTGGGATGGGGTAGAATCCTTAAGAAGGATAAGGTGTTTGTAGCATAATTCTAAAGTTAACTATGTTTGAGAAATTAATTAATTAACTCCACTCTTGACTGCAGCTACTCAATAACTTCCAGTGGCATCTCCTACCTTTGTGAATAGTAGTGTAAACTTTACAGAGACATTAAGAAAGCCTATCTTAGAGATGGTGCATGATTTAGTGAATTTGGATGGAAATATGAAATGTGTCAAAAAGATTCATGGAGGGGAGAAAAAATATCTGACCTTGTGTAAAAATGGAGACAAAGATCACAGAACAAGTGAAACAGAGAAAAAGGGGGATGCAAATGAGAAATAAATTAAAAGGAGGTGAAAGCAGCAAGTCTGTTCATAGGCTGTAGAAAGAAATCTTTCTCCTCATACTGTGCCATAAAGTATTTTTAATGTAACAGTTGCAGAAAAGAGAATAGGAAAGTCCTTGCCAGGTCTCTTGCCCCATGTTCTTATAGGAATTTGTGAAGACCCTTGCTGAAAAAGTTTGATGAAGACAAGATAGTACTAAACGATCTGATCAGAAGGATGGAGCACTTTTCCTGGTATAAATGGACAGTACAGATCATATATTCTAGTACCCTTTCCAAGACACGTATTTTTTTAAACCCTGTTAGGAACATAGATTTGGCCTATTACAACAGGCTTATTATCTTACTGAAAAGTTGACCATAAAATGTGTTGTCAGGAGACAGGATGCATCATGTTAACCCTGAATGCTAAAGCACAACAGGAAAACATTGAAACAGTAGCAAGGAGTTTATAAAAAAATACCAGCACCATGTATCAAAGAATGTCAGTAATATAAAACATTTTCAGCATCTCCCTAATACATTTTACTGTATATTTTTTGTTTCTCCTTACTGCAGCAAATTACAGGTAGGCAGGTGGTTTTCCAGGACCAATATTGCTACTCACTAGTCAAAAATCAGTCCTTGTTTTTTTCCCAAGTATTTTTGCTTTATTTCAAATTTCTTTTAAAGAGACTACTTTATAAAAGCAAGCTGCCTTTTTTAATCCCATTTCTCATCTGTGAGAGAGTAATGAATTAATTTGGCAAACCATAGAATACTCCTTGCAGTGAGGCACAGATAAAATTGGGGACAGACCTCCTCAAACTCAGCTCCCCTTCCTCTTGCCTACTTTGTACAATTATCTCACGACAGAGTCTGAACACAGCTTGAAATAAACAGTCCTATTTGGAATATAATGGAGACTTTTTTGGGGTATTTAATGAGGGAAGATGATATGGAAGTGGTGCTCTTCAAAAAAGATTCCTGTCAGTGGCTTGTACCACGTGAGCGCAGATGTTCAGCAGAGTAGCAGTGAGGTGTCCACCAGAGTTCTGAGCTCTGTCTAGCAGCTCCCCTCCAAATGTGTAAGCTCCTGCAGCTTGTCCATTATGTTCCTGTTTGGCAGAAAGGCGACTGCTGCTGTGCTGACACACATCACTGAGCTTTGTACTGTGGGTCTGCCATTTGTGTGCAGACACATTTATCTGGAATCAGTGTGGGGATCTATCAGACCTGGGAAGGCCTGATTTCTTTCTTTTTTTTTTTTTTTTGCTTTGCCTTTTTTTAAAATGCTTTTTCTTCCCTGAGCTGATATATTCCTTTCTGTGACTGAAGCTTTGTAAGAAACAGAGATCATAGCAAAATTCAACAAGCAAGGACAAAGCTGCAAAAGACATATATACCCCAATATACAGATATTGGATTTTGGAGTTGTTTTTGCCTCCCCTATTGCAATCAGTGGAAATGCAAGTTTCAGTATATGTACTGCAGGAGTTCTGGTACCTCATTTCTACTTTCTTTAAGCAGTCGGTCATTTAATTTCAGGGACATGTTTTGGTGCATACCCTCAGTAGCAGCCCTTTGGTGGGGTAGATATGCAGGAATTGTTTGCTGGGGATGGAGTGGAGTTGCTTTTATGGAGGTGGAATGATTTGAGTATTAGGGAAGATTTGCAGTATGATTTCTGTATCACTGGGTGCCATGTGACAGATTAGGAAATCCTGGAAAATGCGATAGCTACTTTTGTATGTAGAACATAGGCACTGAAGGGGGAAAGTGATTTTTGCACACCTCTTGAATCTTCATAATTCTTTCAGGCGGACTGATATTGGTAAAACATTGGATTAAATTTTCAAATGTGCTGACTATCTAGTGCCTGTTAACTTCAAGTTATCTTGGGGCTGTTCAAAAATGCTGGCTGTTAGGACTGATGAAGGGTGGGATCTCCCTTTTCAAGACAAGTTGCTTTTAAATCTTTGTATTGTCTCTACTCGCATATTTTAGTCTGCAAGGACATGTATTTTAATTAACTACATGTACTCTCACTATTTATGTATTTTTAATCATTTTTCTTATTTTCTTTGCTGAGTTAATGTCAGATGATCAGTTGAGTTCTTAAATGAGATTTAAGGGGTACAAGTTAACTACTTTGTAACTTCAGAAAGAATAGCAGCATCCATACATCAGATATCTAAAGGCTATTGCAAGTAATACACTGAAACAACTGTAATAAAGTGTTGAGAGACTGTAGATGTACTTTGAGTATGCAGTGAACAGAACACCCATTTGAACGTAACATGCAAGTCCTCTTCTATTCTGCATGTCATGCTCCCTGAATTTTGTGCAGATTCTTTTGAATCAAGCCATAATATCTAACTTACAATTTTAAGGAAAATGTCCTTAAAAATTGTGGCAATGAACAAGCGGCAGTGCTAACTTGTCCTACAGAATGAAGTAGTAACTGATGTATTGTCTGAGTCCGCAGTAGTTGTCTGAGCTAAAGCAGTGGCTCTGCGAGAGATGTGAAGTGTGCTTTTCATCACTAAGTTCTGTTTTAGTCAAAATGCTAAGGATAACTGATAGACTGTTTATACTAATTTTGATGCTGCTCAGATATTCATTGCTCTTTCAAATATGTTTTCAGGAACAATTGCAAGAATTGCTATTTTAATCTCCGTGCGTTGACATAAATAATATTAATGTAAATCAAAGTTGGAGTTCAATGTGACAGACTTCCTTCTTTCCATTCTATAAAAGTTTGAATAGTTAGGAAGAAGCAGCACTGCTTTTGGTCATGTGTCATAAACAATGTACTAAATATTGCAAGAAATACAGGAAAAGTATTTTAAACTCCAAATACATTAAGATATATTTGAACAAATTATTTATCTAGCAATTTGGAATTATGTTTAATAATCTTCTTGAAGAGCTCTCTGTTGTAAGCTGTTTGCCTCAATTTACCTGAATGCTTGTGAGTCACCTTGGTTTTTATTTCCTTATGTTGAATACAATTTAAAACTGTTGATTTCTGTATTGGTGCAAAAGTAACCATCCTTGATACATCAGCCATCATGACACAAAAGAGAGATGATAAAGCTTTCAGGCAAAAATGTGTTATTTGCAAACTGGTATGTTTTGTAGCTAAAAGCATTTAAATTTATATAGTGTTCATTGCAATCTCTTATGGAGGAACAGATATCGCAGATGTGGAAACCTGCTTTCTTCCTTTGCTGGTGAAGTATTTTGGGAGTTCTTGTTTTGTTTTTGCTGGTTTTGTTTGTTTGGAATATTTTGTATTTATTATTATTTACAGCCTTAAAAATATAATTGGCATTTCTAAACTTGTCCAGGTAGTTGTTACGCAGCTTTTGTGACATCTTTTGTATGGGCAACTATTGCATTCAGGTGATTGCTAACAGCAAGTTTTTCCAGAATTAGAATTTAAAGAGCTGGGGAATTAGAGGAGAGGATATACCTTTTTTTGATAAACTGATTTTATAGAAATCAAACCTCTCCTATTTATTATAAATTATTTGATAATTAATATGGTACCAGAGCCAAGAAATACATTGTTGCTGATATCAGACCTGTTTACATTAATTTTGCTGATCCAAATTTGCATCTTTCTTTTGAATATATACTGCATCCAGAGACAGGAAATTTCTGATTGATGTCCTATGTTTCTTTTATAAAAACCAGAAAGGAACACAAAACAGAAATGCAGCTGGAGAAAACATGAGCATCCAAAAATCTTAAGACAAATATTTAGTCTATATCTAAGTGTTTGTATTTAGGCACCTCTGAAAAAAGACTTATGGTGAAATTGATTATTAATTAATTAAACATTCTATAGGCAGAAATCTATTAAGAACAGTATCCATAGTCAGAGCCTTTTGTTTTCTGTTTAGTTAAAACCAAAATAAAAGCTCTGGGTAACAATCAGCCTGTCTCCCCTGTCTATTAAGGGTGCTGCTCTGATGACTTTCCAGCACAACTACAGATACTGAGTTTGTGGGTATTGAAGTCAGCAGGTGGAGGCAGTTGTGATGAATATCATAATATTTTATTATTGATGTATCAATTTGAAACATGGTGAGAAATGTAGGTGAGGAAAGTTAAATTAGTGAAAAGCCACTTTTATTTATCTATCTAACACTGAAATATTTTGTGGGAAGGAGAGAGAGACAATGAAAAAAACAGTCCAAAATGGCAAAGAAAGTGATTAAGGGCCTGGATTTACTTCTAGACAGGACACAATAAAAGAAAAAAGGAGAAAGTAATAGTTCAGGAAGAAAATGAATGAGAAGATACATGGTAGAGGTTTGTGCAAGCTGGTGGTATGACTGATGACTAGCTACACTGTTTGCTCATGTTTGCGCTTTCCAATGTTAAAAGAACATGCTTTAAAAGTAAATACAAGTGTTTAAAAATTTATACTTTTTCTGTATGATATATAATGATCTCATGATGTATAATTAAACTCAGAGCTTTATAGATTTGGGTTATGGTTTGTTTGGCTGCATTCTTAAAAATTTGTTAGCACCAATTTGTACATTAACATGGGGGGAGAGGTGTATGTGAGAATTAGAATGGAAATAATAATTCTGCCTGTCCATTGGAAAACAAGCTGCTTTTCTGACTGAATAGGGAATAATGTATAATGGGACTGCAAACCAATGTGTTAAGTTAGGACGTAGACTGGTAGATATGTTAATCTTTTATCTAACTTTTTTAATATTTGGCACCTGTAGTTTTTCCACATTAAGGAAATGGAACAAGAAAAATATCACATCATCTTGGTGTCTAGGAAACCTTAAACAGTCAGGAGCTGGCGTATGACCAGGACTCCCATTATTTGTGGGCTAACATCTGTAACCTTTGTTTCAGACTTCTTTTCTGCCTAATGAGTTTTGCAGCCACACTTATTGGCCTCAGCAACTCATTCTGTGTGGAGAGGGGCACTGAGTTCAGCAGTGCAACAATCTACACTGCATCATCGTATCATCTTGCCTATTATACCAAGTGTTTTTTTTTTATTTCAAGGGTAGCATATATGCTGGTCAGGGGATTGGAAAAAAAGGTGAGGACTTGGTGAAACTGTGCAATCACATGGAAATATATCTGCTTAGCACCACGGTGTTGAACAAAAGAAATCTTAATATCAAAATTCTTGTATGTACAATGGCTGCATAGAATCTAAGTGGTTTTCATATATGTATGTGTATATATATATTTATTTACCACAACGTGAGGCTCAGGATTCCTATTTTGCCTTCTCTGTTTCCTTGGAACTTGGCAAAGAAGTGTAAGATTACTCCACTTGGGAGGAGATATCTGGTCTTGGGGGATGGACAGAAAAGATAACTAGTTAAGGCATTTCCTGAGACAAGGCTGCTGAAGGCAAGTCAAACTGCCTGTCCAGGACACCAGGTAGGATACGATCAAATATCTGTAGTTCATGGCTCACTCTCTCTGCTGGAGCTGGGCTAATTACTGCTGCAAGAGAGATGGGGCAAGGAAGGGTAGGAGGGGCTGCCTTTCCTTCCCACTCTGCTCTACAATGTACTCACTTCTCTAACAAAAGCAGGAAAGAGACCTTCTCTCCCATTTCCATCCTTTCCTTTTCTGGGAGACAATAGTCCAGCCTCAGTCATGGTTTTGTGCAGAGAAGCCTTCAGTCAGCTCTGTCCTGGAAAATTTATGATTGTGTTTTTAGACTGCAGATTGTCCCTTGATCTTCTGCACTCTTGACCAAAGCTCAGTAATTTGGAGCAAGGGAAGGAAGACCTGTGCTGTGCTCCTGTGTAGTATCTAAAAGCTTATTGTATTGTCTTTCTTTACCAGTGCAAGTTCCTTCCTTGTGGAGAGACTTCACTGAAAAGAGAGAGATTCAGTTTATTCAGCTCTTGCTCTTCTGGACAGTAATTTGGTGGGTAATTTGATAATTTGCCTAGGTGCATGATAATAAAGTGATGTCACAATGGCAGGAAAAAAATTATTTTTTTACTGAAAAGTCCAAAGATTGGAGCTCCAAATATGGAGTAACTACTCCATGGTACTCTGTTGTCAGCTTTTCCCACCTTTTCTGTACACCATTGAGATAGCAGCACTTCTTTTTTTATTCTTGAGTTGGTCATAGTGGTGGAATGTCTTCCATCACTTCTAGGTCAGGCTGCCCAGGTTTTCTTGAACACATGGATTCAAATCTGGCTTGTTATTGCAAATGAAAATTGGTGTATCAAAATATTAACTGATATTATTTTTTCAGTTTTTACACATCTGCCTAAACAATGTGTGAGGAGGACATTTCTACTGACATAATTTGAATATAAAACCACTTTCTTTGTGCTTTAGTAGAATGCCTCTTCCTTTTCTACGTGTAGCTGCATTGTACTGATAGGGTAAAGTGATGGAGAGTCAGAACTGTTATTTTTAACTAAGAGGTGGACTGGGTTTTTTGTGAGCATAAGCAGGGATCACTCTCATGCTGCTGGTACCTGTACAGGTGTTTACTTCTGTCTTTCATCTTTGCTTACCTCTGTGAACCCTCAAACGTGTTGATTTAACTTTGCTTGAGTTCCAGTCTTGCCCTTCAGATTCCCTAGTAATTTACACTTTATGCCTGTGTGTAATTTACATTCTTGGCATCATGTTTGCAGGATTACTTTGTGCTGTCATCCATGAACATCCTCCTGCTCCAAACTGGTACCATGTACATCTCCAGTGAGAAGAGCAAGGGAAGGAACTCTCCCACAGTTAGGAATTGTTATATGGCTGCCTGTGCTGTCCTTGTCTTTGAGTAATACTCAGATGTGTTCTTTCTCCTGAAATACAACCCAGGAAATTGCTCTTGTTTTGTTGCAAAACTGATGATGTTTTCCATAGTGATAAAGGGATTTAACAGAGGATTTCCTTTTTTTTTCCACCCCTCACTACGGCTACAGCTGCATTTGACTTACAATTTTTGGTTCCTAGTAGGATGACACAAGATGACCAATTTGCACTTATATGTCATACAGTGATATGCAAAAAACTCATTTTGGAACAAAAATGCTGCTTTCCCAGCAGTCAATAAGAACCCAGTCCAAAGCTGAATTAGCATTCTCAAGTAGAGAGAGCACTTGGTAGCCCAGACAGAATGGAAATTTTAATGGTATATTTAGTGGAAGCCATGAGGGAATGTTTAAGAAGAGATTATCACTAACTAAATTAAAGACTGATAATTTAATTTTGCTTCCAAAGAATGATGATGAGAGTTGCATCCTTCCTCTCTGCCATTGGTTGGGAAAAATACTCATCATATAAATTATATTCTGGCATTGGAGAAGTGTCCCCCTCAGTATTCCTCTCATTTTGTTGATTAGAGAGCAGCAATGCACAGAAATGACAGTTCTACCATCAGACTATGTTCATGACTAAGATACTTTAAATAGATCTTCATGTTAGCACTGCCTCTTCTGTAATTTCACATAGAGTTCGCAAAATGTCTCACATCTTTTAGCTATACACAGAACATCAGAAGGAACCTCATAACAATAGGAGCAGAATTTTTTTACTGCTGCTGGGTTACAAAACAGCATTTTAAAAAACAGCTGTACATTCAGTGTGAGTACATGTAATGATTTACCATAGATGGCTCTGTGGCATTTATCACCTCCAATACTAATCAGCCAGAATAGTGAGTGTCGTTATAGCCATTTCACAGATAATGAATCTGGGCTTTGATATAGTGTGGTTCAGCTTTAGAAGTCAGTGGCTGATCAGTCACAGGGCAGGTTTATGGAGAAGCTAGATGACACTGCGACCAAAGATGATCCTTCCAAAATGAGAGCTTCGTAAGTGGAAGTTCTTAACATGTTTTTAAGGTATAACCTATTTCAGTGTGTCCAAAAAAACCCCAAAACATTTATCTGACAAATGGCAGGTCACAAATGAAATTAAAAATCTCATTTTTTTCCTTTTTGGAAACAATACAGTATCCTCCTTGACATTGCAATAATGAGCACAATGTAAAGACAGAAACACCAGCCAGTATTTAGAAAGTGAATCACTGCGTGGTTTACTGTGACTTCTGTGGTTTTACTAAAAAACCTCAGCAGCTGAGATGTATGGGTGTGAGAATTTAAGGGAGGGGAGCTTATAAACAGAAGTGAACTTCCATCAGTGTTTTAAAAAGAAACCTTGGAATTAGCTTCATGGCTTCCTGTGTACTTAAGTGCTTGAAGGTGGCAAGAGTCTTGAATCTTCTTTGGGAGTCAAATACCACAGAGAAGACTTTTAAATACAGGTTATACACAAGATAGAGTCACCTACTCACATTCAGCAAGTACGTGCCTAAAAAATCCTGGTGGGATGACAAACAGGGCAGTCGTGCCTTCTCCCATGTCTGATGTGACTTACAGGTCTGTATACCAACCAAGCAAAATCCTGCAATGTATTCACAGATCTGTAGGCAGTCAAAGCAAATCACAGTGTGGCTGTCATTGAAGAGCCTGGACAAAAGCCCTTGATCAGCTACACTGTTTGTTCTACAGTAATTGCAGTGTCTGAGTATTTTTTCGGGGGTGTACACAAATAAAGCACTACCATAGTCCACAGATAACACAGCCATTGTTACAGCATGGACATTTAAGCCCCACATTTAAAAAGCATGAAATTGTAATTTAAGCCCTTAAAAAAATACAAAAAAACCGAAACAACTCACTACCACATTGGTAAATCTGGTTTAATCAAATTTAAGAATCAAAGCACACAGAACAGATTCAGAAATGTGGAGATATCAATCATGGAAATATGTGTGACCAAAGACAGAGTCTGTACTCAGCAGCTGCTTTAAAATGCACATGAAGAGAATGGCACTGCTGTTGCATGTGTGTCTGGCTGCCCATCAGACATATCTGACAATTACACCCAGTGAAGACACAACACAAAAGAGAACTGGGAGTAAAAGAAATATTACTGGGGCAGAGGCCAATGAAAGAAAAAGGTTTGCTATGCTGCCTCCTCCTCTTCCTCCCCAGACCACTAGATAAAAGAGGTGGCTTGTAATCATGAGGGATGGACAGAAGGTTTTGGGGTGGTCTGTTTCTTTTTTTTTTTTTTNTTTTTTTTTTTTTTTTTTTTTTTTTTTTTGTGATTAAAAGAGTGAGAGTACAGAAAGTCATGTATTCTCAGTGAGTCAAAGCAGATTACAAAGGACAGAGAACACAAAAGAAAAATGGAGCTAAAAAAGATGTTGGTTGCTTTTTTTTTCTCCACCTCTAAAAAGCTTAAGAGGAAGCAGAAAAGTTTCTGTATCTGAAAGGAATATAAATGAAGACATTTGCAGTTTCTGGGTCAGCACAAAGGCTGCTCAGCTGATAGTTGGACAGCCTCCCTTGCAGGAGATCAAGTTTGGGATTGACCTCAAGAATTTCTCCCTTGACCTTCCAGGCAGAGGTATTTCAACCTGGAAAGAGGGTTTTGCACTATGCAATCCCAAACTACTTGTATGGGAATAGCACAGGTTTTGAGATGAAATGTAAACCTTTTAATGAGATTGTTTGCTTTGCAATTTGAAGACGTGCAAAGCTGCTGGACTGATAGTGTTGACTTTAAAAACTGGGTAGATTAACAATTATTTGGATTCTTGAGTAGCTGCAACAAAAAAAAAGTAGGAAAGGGCTTGTAGCCTCATTCCTCTAAATTCCTTGGACTTTTTATGACTGATATTAGTCAAATTGGTTGATTGGGATAGCACAGATTGCTCTGCCAATGGCCTCCTTCAAGCATGCAAACCTCTCCAGTAATCCTCAGTGGAGTTGTATAGCAGAGGAAAGTTGTGATTTATCCTATACTGAGGATCCTGCACTGCAAGGCAGTTGTGACCTTCTGTTCTGCTATTTCCAGCTTCAGTTGGTCAGTGGATTAAAGTGCTAAATTTGGGCCATGTGAAGGTCAGGAAAACAAGCTACTCTCCTTGAGTTTAAACTGGGTGCTAAGATACTAAAATACATAAATAGCGAGTGAAATAAAAAGGGTATGTTCTGAGAAAAAATAGAGCTCCACTAATATATACACTTCCTGGAAACTTCATCTTTGTAACTATTTTTCCAGTTCTTCAGAGTCTGACATTGCAGCAGTGGTGGAGTGAAATAATTATAACACCTGCTGGGGCTGGAAAGCTAGTTTTAATAGACTATTTCTTTTAGCTTGCTAGGTTTAAGATGGACTGCATCTTTCCCCAGATCAGAATGAAATACTAACCTCTGCTTTATGAAGAGGTCTGTGAAAATAAAACAAAATAGGAACAATCCCTACCACTTCAGTAAATTCTTATATAAAGCACCAAGTGACCCAAAAGAGTCAGTGAGGAAATTATTTTTTATATTGACTGCAAAGGCCAAACAGAGTCTAGAGTGTGTGGTTAATACCACCCACTGTGCTGAGCATCAACTGTTTTGTCTTATGATACAGTTTGTCCTCAATATCAGACTTTAGACTTTTTTCACACTTGTTTCTTGCCTGGCTCCTAACTGAAGGGTAACACTTCATTTAGCATTTGAAAATAGTCTGTCCTAAGTTGCAAGATCTTCTCATCCAGATTCAGTGCTAGAAAAGAATATTTTGACAACTCCTGAGTTTTGTTCTGCTACATTAACAGGAAATAAACATTTCAGGCTTTCTTTTGCTGTTTTGGGTACTATATTTCAAAAATAAATTACTTCAGCATAAATATTCTTGAACTAGATTATGTAGGATATGTCCATTTGCTTGGCTGGTAGGCGGGGACTTTTTTCCCCTCCAAATGTCAGAATATTGTTGGCTGGCAGAGACTGTCTTTGCTTGCTACACTTACAAACCACTCAATGAGAGCTACTAGGCAATGACAAGGAGCACTCCACTAGGTGTTCATCCTGAGCCGCTCTACCACTGGGCATTTATAAAACATAGAGATCTCCATCTAAAATGGTTGTTTTGAGGGGTTTTTTTTGGGTTTTGTTTTTTGGGGTTGTATTTTGTTTTGGTTTTGGAGTTCGGTTTTTTGTTTTTTGTTTGTTTTGTTTGTTTGTTTTTTTATTTGAGAGGAGGTGTGTTTGTTTGTTTGTTATTTGTTCCCACAAAGCACTTGTTTACTACCATCAGAGTTGCTGTCAGTGAAGTTTTTCTTGTAGGCTTAGAGATTTTAGTAGCACAGGGTTAACCCTGCAAGGATAATTGGGCATGGTTAGCCAAGATTTAATGTCCTCTCATATGGGAACAAAGGAGCAGAAAGTACAAGCAAAGTAATGCTGAATGTTGGTACTGCTAGGAAAACGTGTTATGTACATGTGCCTCACAGATACACAATAGGAGCCACATGGAGTAGATCATCTTGAAGAATCAGAGCTTTTGTAGGATAAGTAATTGCTTCATCTTAAGCTGTGGCCAGATGTGCAGCCCACAATGTTGGCTGGGAGTTCACTCTTTTACCAGAGCCTGGTGAGAAAAATAAGATCCTTCCAGTACAAATGTTGCCACATTTAGCCACATTTTTCTTGCTTGAAACAAGATTGTTCTAATCTGTTTTGCATGTGGCTACAGCCTGAGATCATTTAGAAACAGAAACTAATGCAGAATGTCGCAGCTCAGCCTGTCATTCTGCAGTGAGATTGCTTTACACTCACACTCAGGTCCTGCTGTCATTTTCAGTAACTATTTGAGTAAAGTTGTTGGCCTTCAATTCCCTGCACTCAGGTGCTGCTATTAGGAGCAGTGGGTGTGGTAGCTCAGAGGTACTGCTCATGAAAATGCTGCAGTTCTGGATTTCAGCCCCTTTCTCTGGGGAAAGAAAAGGGAAGAACACTGTTGTCACAAATGTACTTACTATATGGTTTATTCCTATTACTTCCTACGAGGCATGGAGTCTTTCTATTGTGCACTTAGCAGTGTGGTTGTCACCTATATATGATCAGCAATGACAGGGAAATTGCTTGTACCTTCTTATTGAGTCATCTATGCCTTGTGTGCTCTGTTACTCTGCCTTAGTATGTAGGACTTCCAGGATGTGATCTGCATTTAGCTACCTCTTTTCCCCAAACTACAAAATCTGGACAAATTTAACCTAAACATAGCCTCGTGGTTAAAGAAAATAATAAAAAAAAAAAGGTGCAGGTTTTACAAAGAATAAATATTACATAGCAGTGGAGGCAGGATTATGTACATTGCTCTGAAGTTCCACAACAAAGTGTTCAATTTTCTCCTCTTCTGAAATTTGAAACAAATGACAGTCTGTCAGGGGACACAGGTGACAGATGTTGGCTCTGCTCAAAGGTGAAAGAAATCTTTCAGTTTAATGTATGGGTATGCAACCTTATAGAGGGAGAATTTATCTTCACAGTACATTTTAAGTACCGCTCAGCTGAAATTAGGCAATTTTCTTGAAACCATTATAATGTCTTACAAAAAAAACCAGTCCCTTGCACTTTTGGTGAGTGTAATGATTTGCCTATCTGTAGGATCACCCAAACATGTAAAGAGGAAGCAGAAATTTCTCTCCAGGTCTCCTGGGCACTGCAGATACACATAGTGGGTCTCCTTTCAATGCTGCATAAGGTTGAGAGGATGTGGAATAGGAGTCAAAAGTACAATTCCGATTATTTCACTACTGACTGTGCAATGGACAGTGGATCCTGACAAGAGTATTTGTTTACTGCAAACCTGCTGCTTTATTGATACTTCCTTTTCCATAATGAGATTAATGCCTCTTTTCCTCATGATGCAGAATTAGGTGATATTAACTTGCTATTCAACTAAAAGAGTTTTTTGACATAAATTGCATTTAATGTTAATTAAATTATGAAATTTGAGCTCATTATATAGAAAATTTGTGATCTGTGCTACATATCCTCTTTGCACAGAATTAAGGAGCTGGTATTAAATACTTATCACCCTTGATGTTTTTATTATCAGTTACATCCTTAATTACTACTTTCTGTCAAGATGGGCTTTATGAATAAGATAGAGTTCAGAGGTTATATTTCTGGTTTGTTTATTTAAACTTGCATATATGCAGTAGTGTTTAGGAAAATTGGTGTCTGATTGTTTATTTCTTCCAAAACAAGATTTTTTTTTATTTAAAAAGATTAAGGGAAGAAGTTGTGATTAGTTTAATAATAAAAAGTGGAAGTTTTTTAAAAATCCCTCAGTTGAAAATAAACAATTTCAAAGCATTTGCTATGAAAATGGTGAATATATATGAGACATCATATGTACGGCTCAAGAGATATTTTCACATTTATGAATCTGAGGAAAAAATAAAGAATAGAGTCAGATCAAAAGGAAAAGGCAGGAGCCCAGGTTTTGACTTCCATATTTTCAAAAGATATGCAACTGGCAATGTTTGTGCATGCTGTCTGATCATTTATGCTAGTAAAGAAGAGACTGGCAAGATCAAAAGCTGAAAAGTCCACCTAAGCTCTGTTAAGACCAGATGTCTGAGAGCCAGGCTTCATGGAGGAGTGAAAGATGAGCAATTTCAACTTTCTGTTTTTTCTGAGGAAACTCCTCAGGAAAAATCAGATGATCCTTCAATCTGCAATTGTCTCTTTTAATATGAAAATTAAATCCTTACTGAAATTTGACCATAATGAAATTAAGAGATGGCTTCTGTTCACTGCCTTTTGCTGGTTTAATCAAAGAAAACAGATAGATCATTTAATTAATTTTACAATGAGGCAAAATGTGTTGATTTGAATGTGACCCCACGGCAAAGGCCCAGCAGAGAGAGAGGTGAACTGCTGCACAGCTACAAACTGGTGCCACCTGTCCATCACACATTCTTTGCCAGGAGCAGGGTGTTCATACCAAGACATTGTCTCTACTGTGATCCAGTAAGGCAACTTCCTTCCCTTGGGAGTATTCATCCTTGTGCTGTGAGTCTGACCCATTATCTATAAAACCGAGGAAGCATCTGTGGTTATATATTGAAGAAAATCCCCCACTGAAGTATCTGTAAAACATCTTGGTTCACTGCTTCTTTTTAGCTGTGGCAAAATGTTAGTTTAGAAACCATTTCAGACAATCCGTGCACAGGAAGAGTACTGACTTTATTAAATGATTTGCTAAAACTCTTGACGTTGTAAGGCAAGGCAATACTATTGTTTCAATCTGTGCTTAATGATAGTTGAATTATTAATCTTGAACTTACCATACTGAACATTTAATATCATCAAGTTTCTCCAGAATTAAAGCAAGCGAAAAAGAGAGAAACTATTAAATGGTTGGTCACTTTCAATAAGTAGTATTATCAATTATATTCAACAATTATTATTATCTGTCAAGATCAGTTTTATGAATATGGAGCCTTCATGGTTTTAATATGCATATTAAAATATATGAAAAGTTGCAATGCATGAGCAGTAGCTGTTTTTCAATATTTACAATTCAAATATTTCCATAACTATGTACTTCATACAGTTAACTGTCAGAAGAAATGTTTTGAAACCAGTAGGCCTTAGAATCTGCAGCTAGCAGTGTTTTTAAATGGCCAGATGGACTCCTCTAGTATGCTCAAGTTAAAACATTTAATTCTTGTGGAACCATGGTTTCTTTTGCCACATTACACTAGCAGGGCCCAACTAATATGGTGACAATCTATTTAAATAATTGGTTGTAATGTGGAAACCCAGTTATTTCCCCAAATTGTTTTTGTTCACTGTAGAACAAATTCTGTAGAATTTTAGTGACCTTGACCGTACAAAACCAAAATACTCCTTATCTGGGAAAGCCCACTATAATTACATTAATCAAATGGATGAGTGAACAAGGATTATATACAATGATCCTATTAATTTTGTATCCCTCTAACCTGAACCATATTGTACTTCTCTAACAATGTATCCCAACACATTTTTTTAAAATAGTGTTTTTAAATATTGTCAATAAATACATCACAGAAGAACTTTCTCAATTGTTGCTTGACTGCATCCGGTTCAAATGTTCTTTTGCAGGAGCCTGTTAAGCAAGAATATAACCAATTCACATTACCATCTCTCTCTTAGAACACAGAGATCTAAAGCAATTACTTGTGGCCTTCTCTCTAGTTCTTTGACTAACTGTTTACTCAATTTTTCATCTTTTGAGAAATGTTTCCTCTCTGTTTTGTACCTCCTCCCCTCCCAGTGGCACAGGAGCACAGGAAATGGGTCATGGTCAGTTCATCCCAGGTTGTTTTTCCTCCCCCTGCTCCAGCGTGGGGTCCCTCTCATGGGAGACGGTTCTCCATGAGCTTCTGCTGAGTCCTACCCACAGCATCAGATCTCCACAAACTGCTGCCACATGGGCTGCTCTTCCATGAGGTGTGGTACTTCAGGCATGACCTGGCATAATGGGGGTCTCCAACAGGGCCACAAATCCTACCTGGAAATCTGCTCCAGTGTGGGCTCCTCTCTCCATGGGTCCTCAGGTCCCTGCCAGGCAGGGCCCTGCTCCAGCACAGGTTTGCCACGGGTTCACAGCCTCCTCTCAGGCATCCACCTGCTCCAGTATGGGGTCTTGCAGGGGCTGAAGGGGGATCTCTGCATCCCTGTGCCCTCCATATCTGCAGGGGCACAGCTGCCTCACCATGGCTCCACCAGGGGCTGCAGGGGCACAGCTGCCTCACCATGGCTGCACTGAGGCCGCAGGGGCACAGCTGCCTCACCATGGCTGCACCAGGGGCTGCAGGGGCGCTGCAGAGGAATTGTGGCTCCAGTGCCTGGAGCACCTCCTTCCCCTCCTTCTGCACTGACCTTGCTGTCTACAGAGCTGTTCTTCTCACGTGTTCTCACCCTGCTTTTCTCTGGTAACAATTATATCTGTGCAGTAGCTTTTTTGTATTTCCCTCTCAAATATGTTATCACAGAGGTGTTGCCACCATTTCAGGTTGGCTTGGCTTTGGTCTTGGTGGGCCTGTCCTGGAGCTGCCTGGCATTGGCTCTGCCAGATATCAGGGAAGCTTCTGGCAGCTCTCACAGAAGCTGCCCCTGTACTCCTCCCTGCTACCAAAATCTGCCAATGCAAACCCAATCCACACCTCTATAACAGGAAGTCATGTAACCTTTTTTTTCCTGGACTGCTTGTGAGTCTGGGAACAACTCTGGTTTTCTTTCTTGTCTTCTCTTGTACATTAAGGCAATGAGTTCATTTACCATATGATTAAATTGTCAGATACCTCTAGAGTTTCAATAGCTTTCCACTTTTGCACCTATTTTTTGCACTGATGTTTTCAACTATTGGCTTGCCTTATCCTGGCTGTTTCTTGGTTGCCAAAGAAATTCAGGAAAGGCACAACATTCTCTTTTCTTCTTTTTACCCCACTAGCAACATCCTTCTGCAATCCCTCCCATATATTGAGGGAAAAACAAATCTTGTTAAATGTGTACTTTGCAAGCCACCTTTCACTTTATGGACAGATCACCTGCTGGCTTGTTACAACAGGAGCTCGTACTTCGCAGTAACAGTCTCACTGAGAGATGCATTAAGTTCTTACATGCTGCCATACTCAGACTAGTCTAGTCTTGGTAACTGCACTTTATGATTACCTCATCTGTTTCATGACATTTCATGTCAGATCTGAAAGTACAGTTTCTTGTCCACTGGCATTAACCTCAGAACTGAAGATGACAGGCTGTGTAACCTCTTATGTACTTTTGAGCTCTCACTACACCAGTTTTCTGTCCATGCACAGTAGCAGTTCATTTTCCTCAGTAGCACAAGACACAGCTTTAATATTCCTGATTGATTACAGCTAGTGAGATAAGGCATAAAAGACTGTTTTAAAGTGACATTGTCAAGAGGATTTTAGTACTTTAAAAATATGTTCATAGAAGGACATGTATATAAAAGAATGAAAAAGACAAAGTCAGAAGCAATCAATTATAAAGACAGAAAAATTTCAAGTGTATGCTGTATTTCAAATACAAGTATTTGAGAACTTAATTGATACTCAACAATAGTAGACCATGATGTGTAGAATATACAAAAAACTGCATATTATACAGGTAAATCAATGCAGGGGTTTGATGGTTATGGTCAAGGAAGATAGTGGTTAATATTTACTGTAAAGCTGGCTAAAAGTCGTTCACTTCAGTTGGAAAATAAAAATATAGCATATTAAAGGGATTGTGCCTTTCTATAATCCTATTTAATTATTGCCTGAATAATCTGCTAATTTACATATATTTTAGCATGAAAAATACTTTGAAATTTATTTCATTCATGTTCTCTTTTTAGAATTAGGTAGTACAAATCCAAAAGCATTTGGGTATTATATTTGAGGAATTTTTGCTGGTCATTAGAAAGAGGGCTTTTTTCTAAGTAGAGTTATGACTTTTGTTAGCTATCTGTTATAGATTTAGAACAATTTTGTGAACATTAAATGTTAGGCAGTGTTTATGAATTTTGTGGCCAGTAGATTCTTTATTATTGTGCTCCCTGATTCTGCTTTTGAAGTGTTTGATATTTCAACCAAGAATGCAGTGTGTTGTTTTTCTTCTCTAAGAGTATAGGAAGAAAACCTCAGAAAATTGGTTGGTTATGCTTGCATGTTTGCTTACAAATACTTGCAAAGGTACTGTATGAAGTATAGATATATATGTAAATTTATCCAACTACCTGGAAATATTAATTAAAGTGTATAGGAAGTAACTGAAACATAAAATAATGCTGAGTTTTCAGGCATGTATTTCAATAATTTTATTTCTGCTATGTTCAGGTATTTCAGGCAGGGAGTAGAAAGGCTCCAATGGACATTGGACAAGGGCCTACTTGTCCAACTACATTATGTCATAGAACCCTATTTCAGAGTCAGAAATACAAGAGTATTTTAATATCTGAATACTGCTATTAATTTGTATGGTTTGCTCTTTTCAACACTCATTACTCTCCTTTAACTTAGGTAGTGCCAAAGAGGGAATCCAACTATTTTAATCTCCAGTTGGAATTTTAAAATCTCTGGTCAACTTCTCAATTTACTGTCAATACGTTTTTCCCCTGGTGCAAAAATCATATGTTGATGATCTTGCAAATTTCTAAATGGTTTAAACAGACTCAAGTAGCATCCCGTTATATATATATCTAAACAAAATAAACCCAATTATTTGGAGTAGCCGGTAAAGTTTCGTTCATTAGTCACTTTAGAAGGAGATGATCTCAATTTATTACACTACTCATTGTAATAATATGGTTCTTTATGTCTTGAAGCTGTGTAAGTGTAAAAAGAGCACTGAATTGCCATTTGGACAGAATTCCCCCATCTAAACTATATGCAGCCATCTTGTTAGGGTTTTTCTTTTCCAACTGGCTTTCAAAAGAACTTTCATCAATCTGCACACTCAGGATAGGTTTAATCTAAGGACTAGAGAGTTCTTGACTTAAAAAAATATATAAATAAAAGTTATTTTTTGAAATTCATGCTTCTTGCTTTTCTATTACACTGCCAGTTACTGTAGATATTGGATTGTTTTTTTTCCTGTTTGGTTATATGGAAACAAGAACATACGAAGGTCACAGGTGTTTTTTTTTCCCCTTTTAAACTGCAGTTATCGTTTTTATGTAGTTAATCATGCTTGAGGCCTCTCACAAGCTTTCTGGGATTGTTTGTGAATTGTCCCTGGTGCAGAATACAGGTAGTTTTTGATGGGTCAGTTCTGCTCAAGCAGCAAGCCTGGAAAACCCTCAGAATGACAAAAGATAAACAGCTCAGTTATAAAGCAACATAAGCATCAAATATTGGTATTTGTGAGTTACATCTAATTAATGGTGCCATAAAATTCCTGCACTGAATATTAAAGGGAAATTTTAAGTATGGTAAAGGTGGCTAATGTAGCATGGCAAAATTATATAAAACTGACAGCCTCTGTAAAAGTCCAGCTATACTCCACTAAAATTTGGCAATTCTTCTCGTACAATAATAATAGGTCTTGGATCTGTGATTCAGTGCAGTAAAACGTAGAGAATATGCTTTCATAACTGGCTTGCTTTTTCAATCAGTCTTGCTGTGGATGATATTGCATTCTCGTCAATTGTTCTTCTGGTTGTTGCTATAATGCTGCTCTTAGTTTTGCTGATTTAATGGGAGAGTTTACAACATAAAGATGTGTCATCTCGTTCTTGCAATGAGAAAAAATTACCCCAGACAAGGCAGTGCTGCTCCAGAATGATGTCAAGTGGACCTTAATCAACCTCCTCCACGCTATTATAGACAGGGAAGAAAAGGAGTTTGAGAGTTCTTCGGCCTGGTATATGAAGATGTAACAATGCTCAGAAGTAACCGATAAACCAGGCAAACTTATGTTCAGCACACATTTAACATCGCATTGGTGAAAGCACCCAGATGCAATGGGCTGTCTGACACTGGCATCAAAATTGGATCTTTCCCTTCAAATGCTTTTGTTTGAGCAGGAAGTCACCCATCTTGCCTTTGAAATCTTTTTGATTTGACCCAAGTTCCCTGTAAGCTGTGGTTTGCTGCTTCATTTTGCCATGTTTTTTTTTTTTACCTTTGAGTCATTTCTATTTGGGGCAGCCATATTTGTATGGTCACATAGGGCAGTCAGTGACTATTTCCCAACCTTTATAAGACGTATCTGTTAATTTTCCCTTCATTATTTAATACTTCGAATAATTTAAGTATTTAAAAATTTAAATACATTATTTATAATGGATTGCATTCTGTGATGCTTCATCATTTTCATCCAGCAACTTCTCTTACTGCTGAGGCACAGTAAGTTTAATTTTAAGGCCAATTCTAGGTACATGAGATTTGATGAGTAAAATTATTCTCCTATCCTATCTCTAGTGTAATGAAGTTCTAGCCTTTTCCATGGTAGCCACTGTATAGGTCTCTCTTTCAACACAGCTATCAACTGTGCTCTGTAAAGCTCATGGTGATCTTAACATGAAATAACATTGCATAAGGACAAGATACTGTTCTTGAATACTACTTGAAGTCTCTGCATTTTTGTATTGTTTTGTTGAAATATGTTAAAGTTGCATATTCTTAAAACAGAAGAACAGCCTGACCAATGTATCTTGAGAGAAGCATTTCTGTTAATTCACTAATAGTTCTTCATGGTAGATATTTCTTAAAGAATTTCAGTGTAAAATAAGAATGTAACAACAACAGGCTTCTAGATTCCACTTTGTTTTCCTTATTGAAATAAGATTAATTAATTAATCTCATTAATTAATTAATAACATTGAAATTAAATTGAAAATGATAACTACAGACTTAAAGAATTTTCATATGGACTCAAAGTAACAAACCTTTTTTTTTCTTGGTCTCAAACTATTGTCAGTGTATTTATTAGGATGTACAAGCAACACAGTTTGTCTATTTGCTGTGGACAGACTAGAATGTGGGCTTTACTAATATTGTGTTAAGGGAAGAACTGCCTTAATAGAAAGGGTAACAGAGAGATGTTTCATGAAAATAGGTTTGGACCTAAAATCGATTCTGAAAATAGAAGGAACAAGTGAAATACGTGATGTCACAAAGTTATTCTTCAAATGTAAAACATCTAATGGTGCAAAAAGTGATAGCACCCTCTTTAAAATTTCCTAACACCTTTTTCTTCTTAAAGAAAAAATAAAATCCTGTCCCCCCCTTCCCTCCTCTCCCCCACAGACCCCCTTTTATTGGCCACCTCTTGACTTATAACAGTCTGGATACAATTTAAGTATACTGTATATGAAAAAGTGAAATTGCTGGCCAGTTGAAACCATACAGACTGAATTTCAGCCTCAAGTGAATTTGACAGCTAAGTTATTGCAGAGAGTGCTGTAATAACAGCATTATCACCCTGGCTGGATACATACATGAATGTTTCTTTAAATAGGAATGTATTTGTAATTCAGAAACTCTGCTTGCACTTTAAGCAGTAGAGAAATGGATTAAAGCTTCACAGTGATATGCTGGAGGAGGTTTCAGTGGTTTGGGAAACCTCTTGGTTAGCCTGCTGTAAGACTCAAAAGAGGCTGTTTCTGGAGAGGTCGCTGCTCCCTTTGATATTATAAAAATCACCCTTGCCTGTGATTGTCCTAAGAGATGTGTTTTGCCTTCAGAATGTAGCTCACTGAACTAAATGGAACAAATGCACTGACTCCTGTAAGTTCTGGGATAAAAGCCCAAACTACTGTCTGATTAGTCAGCTTTCACTTGTGCACATGTACGTGCATACTGGGCAACACACTTCAAATTATGAGCATTGGAAAGAGTAGGTTTTGTAGTAAAAGAGCATGTTTCAAGAAATTGGACTGAATTTGGTAGTCATTCCTCTAAAACTGCTTCCTGTCCCTTCACTTCCCTCCCAACCTCTCTATCACTGTTTGTGAGAGCACATTTTTGTGTGGCTGAAAAACTCTTATGTCTTTTTTCAGTTCTTCCTCAGAATAAGGGATTTTAGCACAGCCTATGTGGGTTGTTGAACTGGTGCAGGGAGCCCCTTGCAAAAATCCCTAATTATAGGTAGTGTTCCTGAGGTAAGGTGATGTAAAAATGTTTTACACTTTACTCTGCTTAGAGATATAAAGAGCTTTTATCATGGTGAAGCATTGCTTTCTATCACTGAGGGAGCTGTGGGTGTAGAAATATGTGCACTGTTCAAAGAGGTTGCATTTTTTCTTAAAAAGTAACTTCATTATCTTTGAATATGCCTGAAACCTATGGTAAAACCTTGAATAGACTCTTGGTACTAAAGTGAATGCTATTTTTCATTTCATAACTTTGAATATTACACTTGGTGCATGGGCTACGTAGGTCTTGCAGTGAAGTGAAATACAAGCTGCTTCTCAACAGAGGAAATGTCGCTCCTTCCAGAGAGCTTGGCAGTATTACAGGTTTTAAAGTGAGAAAAATGTTGGACCTTCATATATACATTTATATGTCTCTGTGTGAAAATGACAAATATTTTTTATTTACTATAACTATAGTCTTCATTTTGGAAAATATGAACAAATATCCAGGGGCTGGCATTTAAATCGAAACTGCCTCAAGGCAGGTCTTATTTGCAAACTGAACCTGCATTGCTGTTGTAAACTCCACATCATAGAAACCACTGATGCTGATCAAAACATTTGTGTCTTCTCAACATTTTCAGTATAATTTCTTGAAAGAATTCATGCAGTATTAGAAAAATTTTCAGTGTACATTAATTCTCTATTATATATCACTTGCTTCATAAAATATGTTTTTCTCTCTATTTACATGTTCTTAGGAGATCTTTGCTAACTGGTTGGGTAGTAACCTCGCCTCAAGTAAATAACAGTGCCTTCCAGAAGAAGATTGTCTGTAGTTAACTATAAAATATGGCAGACCATTTGTTGGGGGAAGTTAATACTAAATGAGTCAGAGGAAGCCAAAATCTCAGATCATTTGAAACATTTTCTTCCTCTGTTGTCAGACAAACACTTTCAGAGCTGAACCCATTTTCTAATGGGTTTTGAAATTCTGGTGAAGTACCATGTTATATTACTATAATATTATCATGTAATACTGTCTTCTTTATGCCTTTTTCTTCTGGTTGTAGCTGGATTCAAGGTCACCAAGTATTTTCATGTTAGTATCTGTTTTGCTAATTTAACTCGGGGTTCTCTTTGTGGCTCTCATGATACCTCTTAATAGTTATTAACTATTATTTCAGTAAAAATAATTGCTTCTGATATAAATGATTATAGAAAAAATGTTCCCAGGTTTTAAAAACTACAGCTTTTTCTGGAAGAATCTATGAACTTCTGTGTTTTTGAACACTGTCTGGTAAAATGGCTCATTATATCAAATCCATCTTTTGCTGCCCACCTGAAAGGCATACCAAAACTGGTTGGGCTAAAAGCCAAAAAATCCAATTTAAAAGTACTTGAGGGAATTGGAGTTAAGTTTTTCAAAAGCTTAATCTGTATGGATCACACTGGTCAGTACCAGGCTTCAAGTATGTGAAAACAGCAAATTGTAGCACCTGGGTCCTCTCAGTGGCTGTTGAGGCACCAGGAGCAGTCAGTTGAGGTGATATAGGGATGACAGTAGATAGTGCTGTACCTTGAGTTACCATTCATCAGCTGAACGACTCAGTTCATTCTTCGTGCTCCTACCAATGCAAATGGAAGGTGACTGATTACAGAAATGACAATCAACCAATGGGATGCAATTTATTAAGGATTTTAATTTAATCACCTGGACACCCCATAGCTGACTGTCTTCCATACTTTCCAGTTTCTTACTGATGGGAAAGAGACTGACTGGTCTGGATACAGAGGACCCCTAAGACTTAAATAAAAAGGTGTGGAGCAAAAGTATTATAACACGTTTAGTTGGTGAGCTGGAGCTGTATGTTGTGACATACACTCTTACATATAAATGATGCAGGTGAGGAGTTACAAACAAGTAGCATGAGACCCGGTGCTGCGGCCTCTAAAATGCACTGTGTGTATCACATCAGACTTCAATAATGAGTGAAAAAATGTTAAAATAAGTTCCCTTGTGCCTTGTTTCACTACCTGTAAAATGGGAGTACTAACTCTCACTTTGTCAAGACATTAAGTGAAAATGGGAAGAATTTATATTCTAGAATGATGAAAAGAACTTAGAAAGTTGATGATGACAACAAATTAATGAGGTCATGCTACCCTATGGTCCTAACATGGAGCCATAGGGATGAAAAAAAGAAGGTAGAATACACACTTTTCTAAATAAATTCAATTATGGTAAACATGGGGTCAGGAATTCTTAGAAAAAACAGCAGATACGTATCCTGCTTAGATAATTAAAAGCAGGCCTATAGTAATAATACACAAAATAGTTAAATCCAAATTACTTCTGTTATCTCCTATTTCTGAATGCTTCATTTCAGAAACAATATGTTGGTAATACATAGCATTTGATAACAATATACGTAAGGAAGAACAGTGTGTACTGAAACGTGCAGGAGTATTGGTTCCTTCAGGATTTACAAGAGTGGTGTTTGTCATGCCACTACAGTTTTTAATTTATTGTAAAAAGTAACCTGAGTTAAAGGCATCAAGTGACCTTACTGATATGCTGCATCTTTTGATCCACAAAGTATGAATCAAAGATATACAAGTAGAAGGTCAAAAGATTATAATGTAATGTAATACTGCACTTAATGGATGTGTTCTATACTACAGCATCGTAGGTAAATGAAGAGTTTTTTTAAAAGAACAGTGACCTTAAACTTTACAGAATCACAGAATCATTAGTTTTGGAAGGGACCTCTGGAGACCTCCTAGTCCAGCCCCCCTGCCAAGGCAGGTTCACCTAGATAACCTTGTATCTAACTCATTCTAAGAGTGTCATTTGTCAGGTGTTGTTCTTTTGTTGTGAGCGTTGCAACAAAAAACTGCAAATAGAACATTATCTGTTGTTTTGTTTGGTTTTGTTTGTTTGTTTGTTTGTTTTAATGTTTTGTTTTTCCTTTCCTCTTTAAATTTCAAATACTTGTTTAATGGGATCTGGTTCCCTCTAGAATTACTACAGAGGATTTCTCATCTGCATCAATGGCTAACATAAATTAATGTAATATAAGACCCTTCAATTAATGTAATATAAGTTTCTGAGGTAAATCTAAATTATTATCTTTTTCTATGCACATACATTCTGAAGACAATTTATATCGTTATCTTTTCCCCTCATTCTCTGAATGCTATGGAATGGCTCTCCAATAAACAGCAGTGGCAAATCCCAGCCAAAACTTCCTGTCAGTGAAAAAAGGTGCATTTGGCAAGCTCTGAGCTCATTTCAAATTCTATTTAATTTATTGGAATTATACTATGATCACTGCAGAGGTGATACACTTGGGAGCATTAGTACACATACAAATTATAATCTCTCATGCATGCTTTTACTCCAGTTACATGTGGCTAGAATTAAGTAGCAAATTTTGCTACAAATCAATTACTACCCAATTGTATTTTGTAACTGGTCTTCCATCGAGAACTATTGATTTTCTTTCTAAGTTGTGCTTTTTTACTAATTCATCCATGGAACTGTATTCAGAGTAAAATAAATGATAAAATTATACATATTGAAAGAAGCGTTATTTTAAGACTGCTGAAAAGTGGATTAAAATATTTATCTTGGGATTAACAGTATACTGTTCAGTACACTCATGGGTTTAGTTAAATACTTGATATAACTGATCCATAAATTTGAATTCCCTACTGCTTCTAATAAATTATAAACATAAAAATACAGTTTTTAAAATAGTAACCTACTTTCTATCAAAGTTCTCTCTATTCAAACTGAATCGGAAAAAGCAAATCTGAATTCACTTGGGGGGACTGTTATGGCTAGAAGTATTTGCTAAGTCACAGGACCAGTAAGAATATTGTGATTTAAATGAATATTAATGAAAACAGCTTTGGGAGACTCAGAACGCATCTAGGAGACCAAATCATCATCTCAGGCTCTTAAATTACAGTTTTCCTATTTCCTGTAAAATGAAGTTTAGAGGGGGTGCTGTGCGAAGCTGTTTTTTTTTTTTCTTGGCTGACTGTATGTTTAAAACACGTTAAGAATTATTTTGCATTGTTTTAAGTAATGCACATGAGGAATTAATTTTACTTATAGATATTCTTTCTACATGTAGGCACTGGATTCAGATTTCCATTTTTTGGTTCCATATGAACTGGAAAGCGGGCGCCTCTCTCCTATTAGCCATCTCAGTAAAACCACAGAGGCTGGGGAGGCAGAGAATTCGGAACTTGATTGGACATTAAGGAGTTGTTTGTGTTCCTGTCTTAATTTAGTGTAGAAATACATTGAAGTATGAAATGCATAAGTACATCCTGTGCATGGAGTCATGTTTGGATAACATAACTGTAGTTATTCCCTGCTGTGGGAATCCACTCTGTCTGGATGCCAGCTGCCTGACAAAGCCACTTTATCATTGCCCTCCTTATCTAAGCAGGAGAAGGAAAACAAAATGAAAGGCTCATGGGTTGAGATAAGGACAGGGAGAGATCACTCTGCAGTTACTGTCATGGGAAAACAGACTCAACTTGGGAAAATTAATTTAGTTTAATTTATGACCAATTAAATCAGAGTAGGGTATTGAGAGGAAAACTGCAGATCTTAAAACACCTTCCACCTGACTCTCCCTTCTTTCTGGCTCAACTTTACTCCTGATTTACTCTACCTCCTCCCTGCAGTGATGCAGGGAGATGGGGATTATGGGGTGTGGTCAGCTCATCATACC
The DNA here is from genome assembly GCA_013397075.1 of Rhabdornis inornatus. Taxonomy (NCBI): domain Eukaryota; kingdom Metazoa; phylum Chordata; class Aves; order Passeriformes; family Rhabdornithidae; genus Rhabdornis; species Rhabdornis inornatus. The sequence continues at coordinate 254,936 of VWZS01011044.1, forward strand.
TTATTTCTTCTCAGTGGAAAGACTCCCCACACTCTCCCCCTGCTCCGGTATGGGTCTCCTCCAGGGGCTGTAGGTGGATCAGTGCTCCACCATGGGCTCCATGGGCTGCAGGGGCACAGCTGTCTCCCCATGGGCTGTACCTCAGGCTGCAGAGGAATCTCTGCTCTGGCACTTGGAGCATCTCCTGCCCTTACTTCCTCACTGGTGTGAGGAAGAGTTGTGTGTGCAGAGCTGTTTCTCTGAAATATTGTCACTCCTCTCTCCAGTCAAAGCTGTGGCTGTGTAGTTTTACCCAAATAACACATACATTTTCTGAGAGGCTCTGATGGGCATGGCCTTCACCAGTGCCAGTGGCAGGGCCATCCTGCAGGCAGCTGGCACTTTCATACGCAGGGGAAGCTTCTAGCACCCTCTAACAGAAGCCAGCCCTAGGACTGTCCCTCCCACCCAAACTTTGCCATTCCCACAGTGTCGTTTCACATTGTGTCAGGATATGCAGATGTGACTGTTACAAATGTTCGTGATTGAATGACGCCAGTTACCAGAGGGACTGTTGAATTCCATGAGACCAGACCTGATGGAGAGCCTGGTCTGGGGCACTGCTAGAACTTCTGACCAGGTTAGACTGCATAGGCAGTGTGTCTGCTCAGCCAACACCAACAGAGCAGCCAACAAGGCTGAGGAACAAAGCATTACTTGAAGGGTGTTTGAGGGATTGCTAGAGGAGGGACAATCTAAAATCTATTTTCTTCTTGTCTGTTCTGAAACAATGCTGAAAAACAGCCTTTGAAGAAGGCTGCAAGCTTTTCCTGCTAGACCACTAGTTATTGCAAGAGAGACACTTTAAAAGGTGAAGATGGTAAGGATGATAGTAGAGAGAAAAAAATTGATCTTGAATGAAGCAGTGAAAAACAGTCTATATTCTCAGTGTAGCAGCAATGAGTATGAATGTATTGCAAAAATATAAAACTATTCCAGGCCTTGCCTAGAATTTTTGACATTCATATTTATTTATGCAAACTACATTAATTTAAATTCTTTGCAGACAGGGCACATGAAAATTTTTGGAATGAAGTTTACTTTTGCAAGTGAATGAATTTACTGTTCAGTATTAACATATAAATTTACTGGCCTGCACTGATGGCTAGGAGAGTGGGAATGTCATTATTGGGAAAGAGAATCTAAACAGAGACAACTTGTATGAGTTAAAGGTACTCAATAACTAAAAATAGTTGCATGCTTTATTTTGTGTGAGAGTATGCTGGAACTGCTAAAAATATCTGCTAAATTTTCTATTTCTCCTTTTCTTTTTATAAGCAAAAGTATAAAATATGCTACCTTTGACATGCTTTAAATTTGAATTCACCAGATAGAAGCATGTAGAGTGGGTCTGAATTGAGACAATGCTATCTCAGATTTTGAGCATGGATATTTTTCCCCTTCCTCCAAATTCAACTAGGTTATTAATTTCTTATTTTCTGAAAATATCAAAAAGTCTGCAAGAGGAATATTGTTTGCTTCCATACTCCCTCCTTTTGTTGTAAGTCATGTCCTCACTGCTGAAAGTAATCAAGAGATTCAAGGACTCTCCATCTCTGTCTATCTTTAATTCAAATGGACTTGAGGACTTTAAAGAAGATGGGACTGGATTAGGTGAAGAGAAATTAGCTGAAGAGGGGCCTAGATAAATCTGAGGCAGATTTTCAGAGTAAGACCAAACTTCTTTCTCTATGGTTGTGCTGATTTGGCTTAATGTTATGTTGTGAGTGTCGGAGACTTCTCAAGGAAGAAGTTGCTACCTTTGGAAATTGATAAGCTGTGTGGAAAATAGCAGGATCATGGCATAACTTCATCAACAAATAGAATTCGGTAGAAGCTTTGGGTTCTTGGCTGTCATATGAAGCATCTCTCTTCTCTCATTCATGCAGTGCTGAGCTGGCCTTAGCCGCTCTTCAGATGCCCATTTCTCTTCAGTAGGGTTGACACTTGAGAACTGGAAGAGGATTAAAAGTGTGTAATGCTGTGATCAATGAAGCCTGTCACAACTGGCAGGGGTGCTGCTGAAAGAGAGAGGGATAAATTATTTCATTGTTCAAGTTTCTGGATTATGGTGGTCCTTCTCCTACTGCATGTGGCTGCTGCTCTTTCATGACAGGGAATCACCACACTGCTCTCAACATCTCTCTGAGAAAAAAACAGGAACTAGAAAATAATTATCAGAGATTTTTTTAGCAAGAGATATGATCATGCACTGATTCCTAGAAAAATGACAACATAGAAGAACAGTCAGGCCTAAGGGTGAATTTTCTTCCTCCTTTTTTGTCTGCTGCTCCAAAAATGCTTTCAACATCCGTTGTGCTGAGTAGCACTTACGGATAAGAACACGTGTTCCCAGCAATTTGATTCTGCGCTGCTGTAGTTTGACAAATGGGGAGAAGTGGCTTGTGTCATGGATATTGACAGTATCAATCACAAGGCTGTCATGAAATTAAGAAGGGCCATCACAAGGAGAAAGATCCATGAGCGTTTATGTTCATTCTCCTTCTCCATATTTCATTGTCAAGGAGTGGTTAGCTGGTATTCTTGTGCTGCATGAAAAAACCCACTGGAAATTCTCCTTTACTCTGGGTATGACCAGAGAAACTGACAGTAATACTTTATGCTACAGATATTGATCAGAGTGGACATTAGTGCTCATTAAAAGGAGCTGTTCAGTATGAAAAACAGAGCTTGGAAAACAAAATTGCCCACGGGTAACTCTCTTAATGGACTAATTCCCACAGACTTGCACCCACAGGCGCTGCCTTTCGTGCGATGCTCATCCCAGCTTTATTGCTGTGCAGAGAGCCCACAGCAAGGATGGGAAAAGTCCTCTCTTGCCTGTATCTTTACTGAAAGAAAGGCACTATTTGTGAGAACCATGGGAGCTGAGTGAACCCTACAAATAAGTATTGAGCATAAGCAGGCAACCATGGGCTTTCAGCAATTACTGTTTCATGTAAAAAATGGTGATCACTGGATTTCATCCATCCATGTGTTGAATGTGACCTTATGTGAAATGATATTTCATGCATCTGTGCACAGCTTTAGTGTAATTTTTAAGTGTGGGTCCCAGTGTGTGGGAGTCTGTGCATTGTGTATAACCACACACACATGTGCAGTTACTTCTGCAAATATGATGAAGAACAATGTGAAAATACAGTCTAGTCAACTAGAAAATTTGATGTGTGTTCTGATAGTCAAGAAGAGGCCTACTCAATTCTAGAATTTTAAATAGATTGCTAAACTTGATCCATACAAAGAAAATAATTAGTAAAACATAGAAATTTCTGGTCTGGCCGTGTTTTCACCTCTCAAGTGCTTTTCTGTCACTGGCACCTAAAGAGATTCAAAGGTGATTAGATACATCTTTTCTCATCCTTCCTGTTCACAAGTATTAGATTACCTAAGAGGGAAACCAAATTTCTCCAGCTCAGTTAGTAAATGCAGACAGAGCACAGTCAACACCTTTTTTTTTCTACATTTCTCCATGCTACTCATCACCATAGTATTTATATGCTTCATGTATTACCATTAGATCCTCAAAATATGCCTGCACAGAAAGAGAAGTAAAATTAATGTATCCCTTAATAATGCAGAACATCTATGCTAAAGTGGAGAAAAAAAATGCAGCCTTTTCTGAGAAGTATCCTTTTATCTTGTATAAAAATCTATTTTCCTTTCCACACTGTGTGCGTGTAATGTAAAGAAACTGACACTGAAACTGACTTAGACCTGGTATTACATCCTAACTAGCCTTGTCCCATCCCATCTGTGCGGTTTGGGGTTTTTTGGCTTTTGGTGGCATTTTATTGATGTTATTATTATTTCAAATTATTAATTAAATTTTAATTGATGATTGCATTCTTTTGTTTCTAATGAGATTAATCACTGGGGTTTTGTTGTTTATTAACTTAATATTAGTGCTGTCTGTGGCTATGTACAGGATGCAACACTATTTTTGAACTCAGATTCTTTAGAGATATCCTGACTTCGGTCACTTTTTAACAGCTCTAGAAGGACATAACTTACTTTAAAGGGTATGATTCCAGTGATGGTACAGTGCAGCACAAGTCTGTAAGATGGATCTTGAAAACCAGGGTATTGTTACAGTATATCATTATCTGGACATTTGTCATAGAGTAGGTTTTCATAATAAGCTTCAAAGAAGGTGGAAGCCCAGATTTAAGCTTCAGGTTTTTCAGAAGTGCTTCTATAACAGGAGCTTTGTATTCTCTGCACTTTGACCAGTAATCTCCACGCGACCATTACGGTTGAAATAAAGCTGTTTTCTCTATCTGGCAATGTAAGGTGAAACTAGAAAGACTGAATTTTATATCTTTTATTCTATTTTATTAATTTAAATCCCTCTTGCTTCCCTGAATTTTCCTTAATCTCTCTGTCATCTAATAAAAATTAGAGGTGGAACATAATTATCTGTGAATCCCTTTCAGTTGGTTGATTAAAGATAAAAGATAAAAGTACATCAAATCTGAAGCAGGTTAAGGAGAGCATGGAGAATTCCGGACCTGCAAACCACTTTTGTAGATTGTATGCCAAATGATATGTCATTAAAATAGCTTTTTTCACAGCATTACAACATGAACCAGGTTCATGGCTGCTCCAGAATACAGACTTAATGAAGAATCTATTCATAATGCAGTTAACTCCTACATTTCATGGGTTTACAACTTTCTAAAATTCATTGTGCTTCTGGGGGCTTTAACTCCAGTTCTTGAATACCTTATATTTCCAGACATTCTGAGTAAATAACAGACAGACAATATGTTTCACTTAATTATTTTGGACTTTTTGTATACAAATTGACATATCTTAAAGCATTAAAGAAGAAAAAAATCTATAAATTTTTAACTCTCCCTCAATTTTTGTGGCTTAATATTTTTAGAGGTAGATAGAAAGATTTTTGCAAGTTTTATGTAAAATTCATCTCTATCTCTGTAATGAAATATTTTTTGTGTGTTTTTGTAGATGCAAGTGCCTAAGTCCAAAGGAGTATCTTTTCTTTAGCTTCTTCTCCAAACGTGTTAGAGAAAACACCTTTAATGTGATAAAGTTCCTCATTTTTCAAGAGAGGATACATTCTTGTTATAGAGTAAGGGCAAGGAAGTTACTTAAGGCACAGACCTATTGCAGATTCTGTCTCTGATTGTTTCTTAGTTCTAAAAATCTTAACCAAAAGACAAATATTAGACAATTATACATCTGCTATTAGATATTTCATCTGTCATGTTTATTTGAAGTCTTGCTTTTTCCTATTCTTTTTGGGTTGGGTTTTTTGGTTTTTTTTTTGTTCTAGAGGAAACTGTAAGTAGCTTTAGAATCACGCACCGTGGTATAGGTGATCTTGCAACCAAGAGGTCAGATGAGTGAACTGACATAGCATTTTTAAATGTGCTGCTTTGTCAGGAGGCTGACAGTTCTCCTGCTATGTACATTAAATCGCATATTGCTGTGAATGCTGACGTGGCTGTCAGGAGCAGTTTCGCCATTCTTTTTAGCCCGTGTCATGTAAGATTCCTTTAAGCAACTAAAAAACCAGCCATAATCCATTTGATTTTCTGTCTTCCCATGAGGAAAAGTTTTGACAGATGATAAATAGCAACTGCTGACAATCATCAATGTGGAGCTATCATGCTTTTACATTAAATACAAAAACAGAGTTGTAATGTCACTAGGGATAAGACTTTTGACACATAAGAGACAAATATATAATCCTCAGAACTAAATCACTATTGAGATCTGAGGAAGTGCAAAAAAGCACAGCTGCTTTTAGAATCTCACAAAGTCAAACTAAAGCTAACTTTGATATCTGGAAGTGTATGCATGTTCCAATCTGGGATGTCTTGCTGTTGAGCCACATGCTGCTGTTATACATGCAAACGTCAGTGAATGTATGTGCACAAAGTAGAAAGACACTTTACATCACTGTCTTGTTTAATTAGGGCCAAAAAGGGACCAACATCAAAATAAAGAATAGTGCTTTCTGAGCCAGGGCTAAAGAGCCAGTTCTTTTCATGGTAAAAAGCCAGTCACACTAGTCACAGTGAAGTATTTTATTCTGTGCATCTTATCTTTTGCAAGTATTTTACCAACTTACTCATAAAAGAACAATTGTAAAAAATAGAAATAGTAACTTTAAGTACTTTGTGCTGGCTGGCAGTTACAGCGATAAAATCCGAATTAGAGTTTTGTCTGTCTGTTTCTAAAATTTTTTCTCTCTCCAGATGGGAAAGTACCATCAATACCATCAATGTACAGATACTTTTAGCATAATCTCTCTTCTAATGTAAAGTGTAATGTGTTTTACAGCAATTTTCAAAACAGAAGTCATTAATATATAACCCTGTTCTTTTAATTGACATTTGAGTCTGTGTTTATTTCTAACATATGCTATAAAGTTTCAGTTCCATTCTTTACCCACCAAAAGCAGAGGAATGGTGAAAGAGAAAGTGGTTTAGAGAGAAAATGAATAGTCCTGTATTAAAAGGAGACCTTACATAAGTCCTGTAGTATCAGCATAAAACAAACAGTAGACCAGCTGGGTAACACTGAATTACATGGAAGGCCTAATCTAGTTAAAACACATGGACTAGGAAAATTCTGTCATAAAATTATTTCTTTTAGGGAAGAAAAAAGAATATGTGTGTTTCCCCCAAGTTTTTAATTATTCCATTCCATTTTCACTAACATTACTTTTATCTTGATTTGAAAATGCAGAAGGATTAGAAATAGTACCGTGTATATACCAAAACACTTTTCATAAAAATGAGAAATAATTTCAAATAATAATTTTGTAAAATGTAAGTCAAAAGAGAGAGCCTTTATGCATATGTCCTTTGATGCAATCATTTTCCTCCTCCTTTTTGTCACTCTCTGGTTAGGATTACAAAATTCTCTTGGGGCTTATGTAGAGGACAAGCTGCATGTCTGAGCTAGGGATTTGAGATTGAGATTTGAGATTGAAATGTATTTTCACCACTGTGAGATGCCTCAAAACTTCATAAAGCTCACTTGCCTAGAGGAACATGTTCTATAATAGCTGTAAGGGGAAAATCTGTCTTTATTCCCATCCATGGGGTTCTAAATCATAGCTGCTGTCCTATACTGTGACAAAGCTTTCCATGATGTGGAACTTCTAGCTTGATTTACTAACCTGAAGGAATTTTTACCAGCTGATCTACCTCTGTTTACTGAGAGTCACTGCTGTCTAGCATTATCTCTATAATGGTCCCCATTCCCAATTCAGGAACAGGAGTAAGTGAGCTACACACACTTCCAATGCAAACTTTCTGCATTAATTTCAGAGACCTATCTTATGTAGATATTAATATTATGAGATTTCAGTATCCTTTTCATTTTTAATATATGGGAATGAAAATGGTCTGTGTATTAACTTTAGAAATGTATTTTAATATCTTTGAGTTCCTATATGTTTTAACTACAAATGTTTGCATTAAGCTAGAAAAGGAAGTTTAGGGAGATAGCAGTCGTTTGTATCTGTTAGATAAAAGCTGCTTGCGTTAGTGTTCCATCATGTCTTAAAGTGACAAGCTTGAAGTTAAGAGAGAATCTATGGAATGGCTAATTTAAGCAGAAGTACCCAAGTGTAACAGACAGCAGAGAAACCGTATTTCCAGTTTGTGAAATCTCAAAGGAAGAATAGTTTTTTTTAATACAATAAACAGAACATCCACCATCAAATGTTTTCTTTCATTCTTCTGGGACACTGACCCCTCACTTTTAAAGAAACCTTGGGATCTTAAATGTGTGTTCAAAATATGCTTTTCCTGTCACAGTCTTGCCAGTGTTATAAAATTAAACTTTGGAATTTAGAGTTTTAGCAGAAAGCATAGTGAATATTTGTTCTGCAATTTAGGCCTTACTGAAAATGTCTGGAACCATGGAGATTCAGAGCAATGTGATGAATAGCTTTAATGAACACATCAAATATAGATGACTAATGTACAGCTGAAACTGAGTCCTACTTTGTGGTGTTAGTTTTGGTGCATTTTTCTCCCAGGAGTGGACTTGCTAACAAAAGCATTTTGGCTTCAGAAAAACTAGAAGAAAAGTAGACTGAAGAAAAGTATATAATCTCCATAACATTTATTTTTCCTTTTTTAATATAGGCACTGAATACATTTTGACTCTGATTTGAATTTATGAGAGAAACTATTTAAATCCTCATCAGCTCTACTAAATTCATCAGCTCCAGGTCTAAATAGCTATTTGTGTTCTTAAATTTTACAGCCTGCCAAATGTTGTTTTTTTCCCTTTTAGCCATCTAAGTAACTCTTAATCCAGGCAAAATCCTCAATGGGTATGTCTAGTCTGGTCCCTCTGATAGTTTTGCTTCCTTCCACGAAAACACTGTGACTCCATTTGGCTTGCATCAAACAATTTAGTTGTGACACTGTTGCAGAAAACAACTCATTCTATGGGAGAAATAAATATTTGTGAAGTCAATCGAGATGGCACAATACACACCAATAACAATAAAACAAATGTATGAATTGCTTCATTTTCTAGAAGCCAAGCAGCACACTGTAATTATACCTTAAGAGAAAATACCTGGGAAATGTGAGGGGCTTTTTTGGGCATGTTATCTATCTATTCAGTATAGTATCACCACTTCCACGTCTTTCATTCAAGAGAAGTACATTAAACTGAGCTATCATTTCTTTATAGTTAATGTGATTGTTCTAATCTCTGTCTGGGAGATTTTTTGTATTTCTATCTTTTGTGGCACAGTTGCTAGTACCTAGAAGGAGCTTAGCTAGTGATTCAGTTTCCAAAAACTAATACAAATTGAGAACCACACAGCATCATTAAGGAGTACTGATTCGGGTTTTTATAGCTACAATAATTTTTTGAGAGAAAATATTGCCTTACTGTGTATAGTAGTTCTTTATACTCATTTGCTTGGCTGAACTTTTCTCAGAGACTTTTAGCTAATGGCCAAAAGTAAAACAGCATGCCAGACTACATAGTAGTTTGGTAGTTACGTGTTTTTTGGGATGTTGGTAATTGGGTGAGAGTTCTCAGTCAGAAACAGAACAGAGGAGCACCCAAAATGCTGTGTTAGTCTGCATTAGAGATCTCTCTTAATTTTTAATAGAGAGTTTTGGGAAGTCTTCAAGGTGTGGAAAACCCATATTCCTGCTAAATTCTAATGAGAAGTACTTAAAACTAATCTTTTTGCTTCTAGAATAATCTTTCCAAAAAGTCTTTTAAACACAGACATTGTCTTTCCAGCTTGAACTCCTCACTTTGGACATCAGACTCTGTTGCTACATACATGTATAGGTCTTACAGAGCTTGAAAGTCCAAGCTGAAAGACCAATGAGTAGGGTGGGCCTTTTTGAGTGGGAGAGAGGAGAAACAATTTCATTTATGAAAAGATATTTCAGAAAGGTGATATAATGTTTTTCACGCTTGCAATACTGTCCCCTCTGTATCAAGGACTTCTCTTTCATTTTGCTTTGATCAGGAGTTACAACAGTACTGATAAATCTTGTGATGTGCAGGAAATTCTGAATGGCAGGCAAAGGGGTGTACGTGGGTGTGAGTGAAAAGCTTTAAATGCATGTCTTCTCATGTAGGAGCTGATTGTCGGTGGCTCTGCACACCTGTATAATTCCTCACTGGAAGTTTTGGATGTTACACCTTTAAGCATTCAAGTAAAGCCTCATAGCTTGTCAGAGTCATCTCTGGCATTTGGCTTTTTAATTTTTACATGGGTAAAAATGAAACAGGAAACCTTGTTTCCACTGCAGTCCTATCTTGCAGTTTCTGAAGAAATAAAAATAAATGAAAGAAGGATTCCTAAAGGGCAAATATATATAGAAGGGGGAAGAAAAGTGTGGTTTTTTACATTTTTTTATCATTTTCTTCATCTTTGTGCTTTTATTTTTAATCTTTTGTGCTTTCGTGCAATTTCTACTTTCTCATTACTCACTGGTTTCTTCTTCCACCTTTCCTCTTGTTTTGTAACACTTTCATGCTATTCTTTTTCTGGAGGCTTCCCCCAGGCTACTCTTCATCTCTCTAGAAAATTCTGTTCCCTTTCATTAGCATCGCTTTTATTTGATTCTATGTTCCTTTATGTGTCCTACATATATTTCAGTTCTAGTTCAGCTTCTTTATTTTTTAGGGGGGGTTTGTTATTTGGTGTTTTTTTCCTCATCATTGATTTTATGAGCTTTAATGAGGAGGGTTATTTTTTCCCTCTATTTTTATGATGTCTCTGTCTTGCTGTTCTCACAGAATCTCTACTGGTCAAAGTGTCCAACTTATCAGATAGCACTGTTTTTTTTTCAATCCAGGCATTATTGACAGAAGATTTTGGTATGCCCTGAGTGGAAAATAGTTAAAAACCCTGAAAATAAATTTATTCATATCTACTGAAGGTGTGATTTAAGTCACTTTAGCAACTTCTGTATGTAGTTATTTAGAATTAATATTAAAAGAAAGAATGTTCTATATAGTATCTTGTAATGATATATATATATAGAGAGAGAGCATCACGCCATCAAGATGTATTTTCAGATTTTTTTGAAATAGTTTAGTTTGTGGTGTACAAAGATTTAAAGATACCTAATAACATGAAATAAATGAAATTGGGTACATTTTTAAAAGTTATTTAAGTGGTTATTTTTTTAATAATGATAATTTTTTTTCTTGAAATGTTAGGTATTTAAACAGCCATTCATTGATTTCTATGATTGATACTTGCTAGGTGCTAGGTTTAGTATTTTGAATGCTTAAAAGTCAGTCTTCAAACACCTAATCAATTTGTCACACCAATTTTGGCCCACTTTCAACTTCAACATTTTAATGGTTTCATGTAGGAACATTAAGGTATTTATATCCTGCCTTTTTGAGTGTGAGCCTATACAGGTTTTAGAATACATGAAAAGTCTGTGGACTGCATGGTAAAAAAAATATTCTTGAATAGTTGCAATTCTCTTATGCATTTACCCACAGTTTACCCCATGGCCTAAACAGGAGCTTACCTTTAATCAAATCAGTGATTTCACTGACTGTCTCAGAAGTTTACTGGCTATCAAATTAAGTATATACTTAATTCACTTAGAGTTATGCCTATTAAAACAACATTTCTAATAATTTGTGCAGGAATTTTAGCAACATAGCTGTCCTTGACATCAGTATGAACTATATATCTAAATTTCTTCAGCTCCTTCAAAGTCTAATGAATTATGAGTTGAATACTAAGTATTTTGCATGCAGAACTCTTGCTAAGTTAGTAGGATGTTTACCTGTTAAAAATTGCAGAAGCAGACTGAATTAATCCAGCCTGCTTTTGAGAACCTAAAATAAACAGAACTGCTACAGCATGCCTTGGCAAAGTATTTCAATATCTAGCTGAATTACTGTTTGTACTTTCTAATATCTGATTTAACATTTTGCATCAGACAGTCATTAAGAATTTGCATCTGGCAGTCATCAGAATTTGCTATCAGACAGTCATTAATCCATGTCCTTCCTCTTAAAATCAGATATAACACTACAATTATTTGTAAATAATTTCTAAAAATCTGTAGCTGACTAATCTGAAGCTGTCTAATCATTCTTCACAGTGAATAACCTATCCTCCCAAGCTATAAGATGTGTTGATCTAGTGCTTTATTTCATCCTAGCGATGTAATTTCTGAAGTGTAACGTAGTGATCAGAATTGCACACAATATTCGATATTTGGCCTCTGTAGTCTTTCATGTCGTATCAGAATGCCTTCCTTTGAAAAAAATTAATTCCCTTTTTATTCTTTCCCCTCTACCTTACAATTTCTTGCTCTGAACCTTTTTTTGCCTTTTAATCACTGCAAAATATTGCTCCAAAATACTGTGTATGATCATGGAAAACACTCTGAACTATCTTATTCTCACTTTCTTTTCCTGGTCTCTATTCTGTGTTGTGCTTTAATTTAGATATTGGATTCTGTGATTATTTTCGGTCCCTAGCCTCATTACCTTTTACTTCTTTATATGCATCTGCATAAACAACTTAGCATCTCATAAGCTTAATTCTATCCAAATCATTATGACTTTGTTTGCTCTGTTCCTCTGTATTTACTACTTCTCAGCTCTGTGTCATCAGCAGATTTAGCTGCTTTTGAAAGGATGCCCTCCCACAAGGTCATTTCTCTATTAGCCTAATAAAAGGGATCCATGTGTGATCACCTGCTGCACTTTTCTTTATTGTGGAGCCCTTTTCTGGGACAGGCAGTTTTTCAAAGTTGTGAGTAGTAAGACAACTCTCTAAACTGTGCAGTGCAGATATCCTGGTCCCAGGGAATTAATTTATACAACTTCCTGGTTAAGTGGCAGGGGAGTTTTCAAATATAATGGAGGAACAGAAGCAGAATTCTGCAATTACGGGGACATAACCTGAAACTTGTCCAATAAGACAAAAATACTATTTTATTAATAAAATTTACCATTAGTCAGGGCACAGAAGGAAAAAAATCTCATGAATAGTATATCTGTGGGCCCAAACCTCATAGCATCTGAGCTACTTTAGAAGTGAATTAACTTAAACTTTGCAAGCAAAACAACTTTAGACAGGTTACTCTTGAGATGATCAATAAAACAAAAATTTCCTTTGTGCAGGGCTCTGCGCTGCTCCAGCTGTCCTATTCCCTCTGCAATTTAAAGTTACCTCTTATGAATTTTATTGTAAATGTGTCCCTACATTTCAAACAAAAAGATGTAAAATTAAGTTGTAAGGAGGGAAGCCATAGTTTACAAAATGTAATCCTCATTGGATATACTTCTAACTTGAGATTTATTATTAGAACATCAGAGTAATAAATGCCCTTAACTTGAATCCCTTTATATGTTTGTATTTGCCATAAAGAAAAGTCATTATTTTTCAAAAAATTTAAACACCTACGCAGTATGTTATTCATACCAACATTTTTTTTATACCTGGTGTCTCTCACTGCGATTTGATTTAGGTGACTTTGCATGAATAAATCGATGGAGAATCCAGCCCAGATGTCTTAGGACTGTGTTCAGTTCACCTACAGAGTGACCCTTCTTGGTCATTTTGACCAGAAAGTATGTTCTGATGTAGTTTAGAGAATTCACAGGACTCCATTAATTTAAGTACCTTGAACACCTCAGCATGTATAGGGACTAAATCAGAGGGAATTTGAACTATTATGACTTTGCATGGCTAAACTAATTCTGATTAGCTCAACAAAATTACTCACAATGGGATTTGCATCTCTGTAACTGAGATGAGAATTTGGCAAACAGAACGTGCTGGTGAATTTACTGTATATCTCAATGTAGATGTATACGCCTCATGTAAAACAGCCATGCAAAGAGACAGTATGGCTACAGAGGGAGAGCATAAGGTTCATTTAGCTGAGAGCAAAATGAATTCTTTGCCTAAGTATTCCCAAAAGAAGGGTAAGGCAGCATTCCAGAAACTGCAATACACACTCCTCAGGGAAAAGTGAAATGTTAAAAGGTTTTACCATCATACTAGAGCTGATAATTAGGCAATTATGACTATTAACTTTGACAGAACACCAGCATTAAATGCATTAGATCCCAGAGTTTGGATGTAGAGAGCTAGGGAAATAGTAGGATCTTTGCTGAGCCTTTCTGAGAACTAGCTTCAGGCAGGTTAGCAATGATGAGCTAGAAGGTGTGAAAATAATTCCCCTACATGTGTTAAAAAAAAAAAAAGATAATTATTCTGGAAAAGGCACTGAGCGGGAAATTTGTGTTCAGTAAGAACATAGCTGTTACTAGAAACATTGATAAGAGTTACCTCAAAATCTATTTAGCAGTGGATAATTTTAGCAGTGCAGGATAAATTTGGGCTCTTAAAACCATAGTTAGGTTCGTTAAGTACTCCGTTTTCCTCTACTCTTCTACTAAGAGGTTTCAGGAGCAATGTAATACTGTCAAATAAAATGAAAAACTCTCTGAATCCTGAAGCCTCTCCTCAGTAGTTGACTGCTGCATGGATGGGTAAAGGGTGCATTTCTACATTCTCCCGAGGGCATACCAGATCATGAGAATGGGTGGAATGAAAAGAACAGCTTCAACCAAACTACTGCTGTGATACAGCAAGCAGTAGTTTGCTCTAGAAGACCAAAGAGTGCTACAAACTCTGCTCAGACTTTGTTCTAGTCACAGAAATGTGTGTGTGAATGGAGAAAATTATTCTATGTCAGTGAATGAAAATCTCTTTTATATCACATGGTTCCATGCAGTTGTTTAAGAAATCCTGTGAGTGAAGAGATGGGTCTGTTGTGCTCTGTCTCTGGTAAAAACTAAAGCAAGACCTCCAAAGTTTTGACTCTGCAGCCAGAATCAAAACTCATGCTCAGTTAAGTCAGTATTATGCTCAGTTCCTTGAATATATCTATTGATTTTAATAACTGTAACATACAGTTCTTTCTAGCAGTGTTTGGCAAAATTATGGCGGAATTCTATTTAGGCAAATAATATACAAAGTCATGATAAATTCATGAGCTATAGAAACAACGCAAAACTCTGTCACAGTTTCAGAATTAACTAACAATATTTGGCATTTCTGATAGCTTGTTTCACTAGAGATTATTAATAAACTGTTTGTGAGACCATGTTCAGGATTTAGTAGATCCACAGAAATTTGAATCAGCTGTGAATTGATCTCATCTCTTCTTCCTGTTTCTTTTCTCTGTGCATATTCTTGAGAAAAACTAGGTCAAATTCTACTCCTAAAACTAGCAAGAATTATGTACAATCCAAATGAATAATTTGGCTTATAGTTATTCAGAGTAGTGTGACAGCTGAACAGAAATGTTTTCTCAGATATACAGAGAAATCCTATTTTCCTAGTTTTGTGAAAAAGCAAAACATTTTTTTTTCTCACTTTGGCCTTATAAAGAGAACTCGGAGCAGTTTTCACAGGTAGAAAAGAGTCATTTTTACATGGGAATATTTGTGAAGTGAAAAATAGCTCCATACACGTATTTGTGCTCTGCTTCCTACAGATGCATGCATGACTGACGCTAGCTTGAGGGGAGACCATCTAACATAACAAGTTTTCCAATCTAGGATTGCACAAAATTGTTGTGAAAACGTCAGCCCATGATGGGAAATTCATGTGCTTATGTAAGGGGTGTTTTAAACTTTCAGCCGTATCATTGAACACTTACTTCTGAGTACTGGGGTTATAGATGTGAAAGGTTAGAAAGCATACAAAGCAGATGAAGAGACATTGATGCACTGAGACAGGGCTCAAAGTAAGTGCTTTTGTAATTGCAGGCTTGCAGGATCATCAAATTTCTACTGTGAAAGCTTAACTAACTTTTAATCTTTTATCTTTTACTGGGTTCTGGGCTATGCTGATGCTTAAAATGTACAGTCACACGGTACCCATGCTCTAAGAACTGAAAGACCCAGATTTTATTTTTGAGTTGCCTACAGACATTGCTGTATCCTCTTATCAGGTCACTATATCTTTCTATAAATTATATTTCTCAGTGGGAAATTAATTTCATTATTCTTTAAAAATATATTAAGATCCATAGGTAACCTTACCCCTTTTTCTGTTGTATTTTAACATGAATTGGGATAGGTGGTGGAGTCACCATCCTGGAGGTGTTCAAGAGGTGTCTGAGTCTGGCACTGGGTGACACAGCTTAGTGGTTTAGGGGTCACAGTGGTAGTGCTGAGTTGATGGTTGGACTCGATGATGTTGATGGTCTCTTCCAGCCTTGATGATTCTATAAGGCAACTAGATCAGAAAATGCATCATCTGATGCAAACCATCCTATTGAGGGTCTTTAGTCTGCAACAGGCTATTTCACTGTAAACATTGCAGTCAAATTTAATTGCAATCACACACATTAAAAAACCCCAAAACCACAAACAAGAAAACCTCAACGCTGCAAAAAAAACACTCAATAAATAAACAAGATGAACAAAAACACCTAAAAGAAACAAATAAAAAACACTCAAACCAAACAAAACAATATATACAAAACCAAACAAAATGTCAGTGATTTAACCAGCTTAACATCATGATTAAAACAGCTTGACTTCACTGACATCTGATCTGGTTTTGATTTGTATTTTTACAACCCAGCTCTAGCTTTTTTTTACATACCTCAAGGTAGACAAATGTAAATAAGTGAAGGCTTCTTTGCCTGAGAGATGACTCAGTTTCCTGTGGTAAGGCTCCAGTCAGCACCAATCCCAAACCTCTATAGCTGTTTTAACACTGCATTCTGGGAAATATAATAAAATATATCAACTGTACAGTGTTTGTTATAAAGCCTTTTGAATCAGAATTGGCTTATGGCACTTCAAACTTTTGCAAAATAGACACTCTCACCAGTACGAAGAAATCTTCCCTGCCATATTGCTTCTGGTGATATTATATTTAGTTCTCAATTAAAAAATAAAAGTAAAAACTTATCAGTTAGGAGGAGAAAGAGATGCATCAAAAGAAGTCCTCATATAATTAATGCCAGCAAACCGATAGCTCTCACAGATTCCAAATAGTAGATCAGTACCTTTGTATGAATTCTAAATCATCTCAGTCATCTCAGTCTGGATTCTAGTCATGAAGGCTTCTACTAGAAATCATTATGGAATCTTTGATTTGCATTCCTCCTTCCGGTAAGTCTATTCATAACAGGAACATTATTAATCAAGAACTATTTCTAAGCTTTGTCCTGTGTTCATGCAATCAGAAATTGATTTTTACTTCCCTGGAACTGAACTTTGAATTGCTGGTGCTTTTTTTTCTGGCATTCCTTGCTCCATTTCTGATTAAAATAAAGACAAAAGTTCATAAAAGTTGTTCTACTGCAGTATAACACTAGAGAAGTGGAAATCCAGGGATCTGTGAGAGCAGAACAACATGCTGAATGAAATCTTGGTTGACATATGCCAGGCATCTCTAGCTCCCCTCTTACACTGTCTAGCCCTTAAATCAGGAAGTGAGCAATACTGTGAAGTTTGTATCATCATGTTCCTGTTAATGCACCAGTATGTCTAGCACCAGATACAAGAAGCTAGAAAGGTTTGGCAATTGAAACTCCTCATTTTCAGTCACTCTTGGAATAGACTGAGGGAGTGAGAATGCAACCGCTCTTCTTTTTCTCTGTAGAGACTCTGACAGGGGCAGTACAAAAGATGCACCTGTAAAGAAATGCATTTGTGCAAACACCCCTGAATTATCAACACTGTTTTCACCACAAATCTAAGCACAGTCCTATACTAGCTACTATGAAGACAATGAATTCCATGCAAATCAAAACCAGCACATACTTTATTTACTTTTTTTTTCAGATGAGCAACTAAATCATTTGATTGGGCAGAAGTACTGTGGGGTAGTACTTCTGGCATTTTGTCTTTTGTAGTCTTTTAGAATGTTTTCGCTAGAAGTCCAATACGTAGCACTGCTATATCTCGCACTTCAAGCGTGTAAAAATGAGACCATTGATATGAAAACTCATCTTTTCCTTTCAAAGGGAAAAACAGTTAAATATGAAGTCCTAGAAATGTATAACTAAAGAACTAAAATGTGTTTTCAATGATACTTCAGATTTAGTTCTAGTCTTAAAAGAGGAAATAAGATGTCTTAGTTTAAATCACTGGCTGGCAATTGCACTTTTCAACTGTTTACCCGTAATTTTTTTAGAAGACAGCTTCTATGTCTTGCTTATAAAGGGGTAAATGCATGCAGGGATGATGACAAGCAAAAATTCCCAAAGGAGAAAATTAAAAATGAGTGTGCCTAGTTTACATTGTTTCTTCTATTGCAAAATCCTTGCAGAGAGGTGGTTATTGGTTGTTGGATGAGCTAAGGAATGTTGAAAACTTTAGTTGATTATGTCTGCCTCCACCATCAGTTGTCTTTCTGACATCAGGTCTATAATAACAGATGTTTTAAAGAAGGCAGTATCAGTCCAAGGAAACTTAAATAGGTTGCTTAAAAAACAGATTTCTGTCTAGCTTAGTTGTAATGCTTCTACATTAAAATATGTAAGTTGATTATAACTGTGTGGGTGTTGTAAAATATGTCTTTCTAAACCACTTACAGGTGGTAATATATCACCCATGTCTCTGGGTCTCTAGAGTGTTTCACTAATTACTTTTCCAGAAATATAGAGGTCACTTGTCTGCTACCTTTTATTACTACTTACTTGAGCAACATCTTTGAATAGTTGTCTGGAAAAAGAAAGAATAAGTAAAGAAGTTTAAAACCTGGAGGGAAATATGTTTTTTAAGTATTTGATCCTTGGTTCAAAATGTAAGCCATAAATGCTGGAGGAAGTAATATGGAAAATATGGTAATTGAGAGAAAATGAGAAAAGACAGGCTGAAGTGGAAAGGAGAAAACTCAGTTTTACCTCCAGTTATCCTGCTATGCAATAAGCTCTTTGTCTAGTAGATAGGAAAATCTAGCAAAAAGTATATTACTATTTGTGGCTATATAACAAGTGACAAAAGTATATGAAATTTCTATTGTTGCATAACTTCTGTTCCAGATTGCATTAGTAATTTTTAGATTTACCATAGCCTTTCATGCAGGGCTGAAAGGCAAATAAAAGTACTAATTATCTGTGGGTTTGTTTTCTGGTTATTTTAATAATGATGTAAAGCTATTTGACATATGGGGATGGATCACTGTGAATGTTACAGTAGAAGCTCTTCACACACTTTCCTCTTTTGATAAAGAGGGCCTGTAAGGAAAACGTGCTTTCAGTCTCTCTTGCTCCAGATCCCCATGTGATTTTGGTGTAATATTCTGAGAAGTTGTTGATGCCACACCGAGGCTTGCTGAGTAAATCCTTTGAGGTGTTGAGTGTCCTGAACAGCAGCCAAAGGATTACTGCCCTTCGCAGGAAGTGCTCAAGGTTTTGTTATGGCTCACACCTTTTTGGTCTGGGGTATGCATTGCTGAGTACTTCATGTGACTGTATAATTATAATAAGGGTTTACCAACTAATATGATAACTTTCCAGTTGGTTTCTATGAAAATATCAGGCACACATTTATCTTTAATTTGTATATGATACATAACAAAATATTCATTAAGCAACGGTTTAAGGCTCTGCATTGCATAAAGCATTAGTAGGGAAGGGATTCTGCCATCATCATCAATATGTAGATTGGATTAAGGAACCTATAGGTGGCTACCAGGGTAAATTCTATCCATATGAATGGGTTCCTAATGTAATAAACATAACGTGTTGTAGCCTCAGCCAATGTAAATGAGATTGGTGGTTCTGCTGATTTACACCAGCTGAACATTCACCCATATGTTCAGTAGTAAATATTTGTGAGATCAGCCCATAAATAACATTTTATTTGCAAGTGTACGTGGACACAACCATCTAGACTCTAAATGAAGCTTAACACATGAATGATGAAAAGGTTTCTCCTGCAGAGCCAAAGATAAAAATATATTTTTGAAAACAAGTTGGTGTTACTGCCAACTTCTCGTCTGTCTCCTCTTTCATGCTGATGCACGAGTGTATCTTCAGCATGAAAAGTAACTCTTGTTAAGTTTACTCTGCTCGTTTCTCTTACTTGACTTTTTCTGGAAATCTAATGTTTATGACTCTTAAACTCAGGATCATTTGGAGTGAATGTGGTCTCCAAAGAACTGAGGCTGGATTGTGATGGGAGAATTGACTTATTATCTATGTCATCTGTCAGATTTGTCAGGCTCAGAGAATCCTTCACTTACTCATTCAGTATCACTCCAGATTTGATAATGGAGAAATTAGCTGAAACTTGGGAACAGTAAATTAAGCTTTAACTCTAGAATGTGAAATAATCAAGTTAGCAGCTATTGGAAATGGGAAATTGTGTAGTTATTTCCCTTTGCTTGCTTTCTCTGTCCTCAAACTTTTTCCAGCCTTTATGGTTGCAAAAGACTCAATCATGACTGCCAACAGTTCAGCAGATTTACAGTGTTTGTGTTTATGATAGCTAAAAGCATTGCAATAATATTTTGAATATCAAATATTATTGTTTCTCATGTTATTTTCATTGCCAAGGATATTTATTTTTTCTATAATCTGTATGATATCATGCAGGCAGATGTCAACTGCTCTGTTGTTTTCCTATTTGGTCTGTAAGTAGGAAGTCTGCATTTTCCATCAGGATACAGTTACCAAGGGAGCAATCTTAAAATATCTGGGGATGGATATGCAAATAAGGCAAAGCTGTGTTTGCGTAGTCTAGATTGCTAATAATTTGGAAAGCATGTAGGCATGACTAATACAGGAAGAAAATTCTTCCAAAACCTGAGCCATTCAGATCAAGAGGAGCACTTCCATAACTGAGAAAAAGTGTTGTGGTTTTTCTGCTAACAAATGTTGCTCCTGAGTGCTGCCTAAATGTTACTGACTGAAGATGATTTTATTTCATAGTATCCACTGAGCAGCCATCAGATGGTTATCTCTATTGTAGTTAAAATTTTTAAGTGAACTGTTTTCAAAGTGAAAAAAAATCAAAGGGTTTTTCACAGCCTTCAGAGAGGTCTAAACTTCAAGTATAATTTTATTTTTGCTAGCCTTGAAGTGGATCCAGAACCTCAGTTGTTAACTTGAAACTGGTTTCTATAGTTCAGAAATATTTCTGAAACTTTGCATGGTAATAAAAATGTCTTACAACCTCAAATATTAAATAAAACACTTCTTTTTTGTTGATCTGGACCAAATACAAAAGCTTATGCCATATGTTGGAAATTATTTCTTCAATTTGAGGTGTTATACTGTGCTATTACTTGTAGCATTTAATTAAAATTATTGCTTTCATTAGAACTAAAGAGGTTACAGGTGGTAAAACTACTATATCACCAAGCGCATCTCCCTTTTAAAACGGTAATGTTATATAAGAACAAGGTGGTCCATATTATTTCTGTACTACCACTGAGATTAAAAGAAAAATAATGTACTATAACAATTTATGTGTTAACCTTTTTTATAAGATTGCTGTGATTTGGTTATTAAGTCTAGTAAGGTTTACTTTTGATTTTCTTTCTCTTTTAACAAACTGCCAGAGTATAAAAACGTATTTAAGGAAAAAGAAAATCCATTTCATGATGTGCATTGTGCAAATGTTTGGCTACAAACAGCATTTTAACAGATATCATCAGAGAACCCAGTTACATACCTCAAACACGGTCCCAGGCTACAGAATCAGTATCAAAAACTAATCTCTTTTGAAGTACGTGGATTTTTAGATCTTTAGCTTTGATTGATGTCTCAGCTAAAAGTTAAAGTGTCTAAGTAGAAATTCAAATATGTTTCATCAGATAGCCTACATATTTATTTCTTGACAGATTTTTTTATCATCTGAATGTATTTTAAACAGAAAACTCAACATTAAGTGCAATATAAGTAAAAATTAATACTGTGATATATTTTTTTTAATCATAGATATTTCTAGAGGGATGTAAATCATATATGGTTGAAACCTTTTCTTTACTATTACCAGTCCCAAAGAAATTTCTCTAATTTAATTCAGTTAAATCAGATTTCTACATGTGGAATGGAAAAGAGAATGAAGACCTTTTTCACTTCGCATTACAACACTAATTACACTTGTAATACACTATGTTACATAAATATTTTCCTTGAACTAACATTTTTTTATAGAGATAAAATATTTCCAAAATTAAAGAACAAGAAAGAGTAGATCCAAAAAGCCTTGCAGTAAGATCTTGTGGGGCTGTGCTTTGTCCTACCACAAACTGTGTCAGCCCTAAGGACTAGTCCGATATAGAGGAGACAGCAGAGCATCTGCTTCAGCTGAGATTCCCACCCCTGCCCTGCCTCATGCACACTCCGTTCTGCTCTCCCTCCTCCTGTAGCTGAAGCACTCTGGAGTCAGCACTGATTATACCTGCCCACTTCTGTTTGCCATAATCTGTACAGCAGTCAGAGTACCTTTGGGTTTGGGGTACCTGCGCTCCTTGCACTTGTTAGTCTCGCAACCAACAGTCATAAAACACATGGCACATAAAACTGGACTTGGAGTCCAGCAGCTGGAGATGTGGATGGCTGTGTCAGGAGCTGTGCAAGGTGTCCACTGAGGCCCCAGGGTGAATTAGGTGCACTGAGTTCAGTATTTCCTCTTTGTGGTTTTGTTTCTTCCCATCCTGGGAGCTTGTATGTTCCAGCAGCTCCTGTGATCTGCTGCTGGTTATCTGAGGCATGGGCTAGGACTGTGTGAACTGCTGGTAAATTGTGCACAGCTAAGGAGCCACAGGTTTGCTAACCCTAGTCTGCTGCTTAGGCTGTGTGGAAATAATAATTTAATATTAAAATGCCTCTAGATCTCTTATTCTAGGTATAAGCAAAATATTATTTAACTGGTACACGTATTTATTTCTGTAGAGCTGTGGTGCTTTTTTTGTGAGGGGTCCAAAATAATCCACATATGAAGTAAAGTCTCCCAGAGGGCATATAATGTACAGTGAGGTGGTGTTTGAACTTGCTTTGTTATTGTGAAATTTACCTATGTCACACTGGAGAGACTCAAGCAAGGGAGAGATTACACACAGTGTTTGAAGAAAAGAAAAGGTAATACGTTTTGCAAATAACACCTCTCGGTGGGGGGGTTTAAGTGCATCCTTAAGTGCATATTGGTTAGATAATACGACCTAAAAGTAACTTTGCTTCTCTTTGTGGGAAAAGTAGAAGTGAGCTGAGACTGTGAAAGAAAAATATAAGAAGGGAATAAACATTTTCTGTGCAATTAAACCAAATACAATTGAAGCTACAGGGAAAATCACCAGTTAAAATATAATAAACAGTCTTGAAGTCTTTAAATTCCCACAGGAAGGGATTGTTCTGTTAGAGGAATTCAGTATTATTAAGTGGAATTCACCCGACAGGGCAGGAAATCCCCTGTAGGACAAGCAGAAGTTTAAAGCTCAAGGCTGTGTATTGAACTATGTGCTTTTCTGTTAAAGAGAGATTATTAAAGTAAGGGAAAGATAAGGCAGTAGCACTTCTCTTGTTATCCAGGCATACTATGTGTTCTGCTTTTGCCCCTCATTAGTGGACTTATCACTTGCTTAGCCACTGAGGAATTGGAAATATTTCCTTGTTACTGAAAAAATATGAGAAAAGAGGTGAAAAAAGTTCCTTCTTAATAAATGTTGTAGGATTGATAAAGAAGTCCAGTGAGTGAACATTCAGGGGCAGTGCTAGAGCTCATATAAAGCATGAATGGGACAAAGATGCTTTCCTTGGACTTCCCTGGCCCTAACCCAGGGGTAGTCATAAGCCTTTGGTGCAATGATAGTGGCTGGGAGATGTATCACAGACGCCTGTACGTGTGTAGGACATATTTGTTAGCACATATAATGGCATTAGTATTGGCAGAAGAAGCTGTCAGAGACTTCAGAATGACAGGGTACAAATGTCCCAGTGGAATCAAGGGGCACTGAGACAGGAAGAAGCAAAGGCCAGAGAAAACATCTGTTACAAACAGTAATACAGGGGGGATGGAGAAAATAGTGTGGGAGGCAGAGGCACATATGCCTTGCTGCCAGGCATGCTGAAAAGAAGCTAACATGTTGGATATCACCCCCTGCCCTTCAATAGGAATGGAAAAACAATGCAATCTGCCACAGCTGCAGAAAGTATCAGTAGAAAGAAAACAGCTTTAGGAATGGAGATTCAAATAGTTAACACAGAAAAGCCTGAGACAGTTACCTGCAGATGGAAGAAGGGCAGAGCTGGAAAACACAAATTAAGTCCATGTCTATAGAAGGACTTAGGAAGGTTAAGGCAAATCAGCTGAAATTGAGTCCGCCATGTGGATTACGTCATTCTGGAGTAAAGCAGCCATAAAGTTTAGCTGCACTTTACACAACAGTGGGAAAACTGTATCTTATATATCCTGGCTTCAGACTTTCAGCTAAGCTCCCTTTCTCTAGTGTCCTGTAGTCAGAAATTGCAATGTGAGTATAATTTTCACTTGCAAGTCACTCCTGAAGGAAGTGTCACAAGTAGCAATGTGACAGGCATAAAGGGTATGCAAATTGCCCAATTAGACATAACCTACTATTGAAAAAACAGTTGCAACAGCAACAAAATGCAGCACAAATCATCATGCAATGTAAGAAGGCCAATTCAAAATCTATTCTACAAATGCACATATAATATACCTGACTTTTCTGTTTACTTATGTGGAATTCTTCAGGATCTCATGAAACATGCAGTTCTGAAACAAAAAATATCCTTTCTACAAAGGTGTGATGGATAGGAATATAGATAAGAAAAGTGCCTTTATTTCCCATTCCCAGTCACATGGAGCATACAGGCATCAGTTACAGATTTTCACCCTGAACTGCACCTCAGGTCAGTGTCAGTTTGGTGGAGACTTATACCATGCGTTCTCTGATTTTAAATCAGTGTGATATTGAAAACAATACATGACCGTGGGACTGTATTTGGAAATTTAAAGTCTCTGGTGTCTAACGAGTATAAGTGAATTCGAGAACAAACAATTTTGTCTCTCTTGCTTGTTTCCTTCTGGTATCAGAGGCAAATGACATGACTCTGCATATTTCTAAAGATGTGGAACATCATTCAGTTTCAGACTGAGTATCATTATTTTATTCTGTCTAGCCAGTAGCTGCTAGATTTATCTCCTGTGCTCTGGCCTAATGGTGAAGCATGTGAATATTTCCCCTCTCTGTCTTCCAAAAAATTTTCATCCACCCATCAGTGAGAGAACTAAATCATTCCTTCTCTTTGAAGCATTATATTTTACTCCCCATTGTGATGTCTGGCCACTTTCTGGAAGTGAATTGAGTCTTGCACTAAAGCCTGGTGTGTGGGGGTCCCATTGCCTGTTTTCAGTTTCACAGATACCCCTTTAAAAAACAGGTGCATTATGTATCAGCCCACACTGATGCAGTGTCAGAGACAAGATTCATGCAGAAGGGGTGATGTGGTGTTCCCTTTGGTGTTAGAAATCTCACTGATGCATTTTGCTTACATCCTGAGGGTTAATATGGTTCCTAATTTTGGTATCATGAAGTAATTCTGCTGGAGATCAGACTGTTCAGGTCAGATGTGTGGAGTTTGTTGTGCCAACCTTGCTCAACAGCAAGAGGTGACATGCTTGTCCTAAAATCACCCTCTAGATCCAGTAAATTCATTCCTGTCACAAGGATATAGGATACCTGTTCTCTGAATCTCCTTTACTTCAGAGTATAATATCTTTCATTTTATTTTATTTTAACCTGCAGAAATAAGTCATAAATCATGAAGAATTTTATGATGTGTGTGGATGTGGAGCTCTTGTTCCATGGAGCACTCCTAGACTAAGCAGCTATTTTTATATGATTGCTTGAGATTTTGGGGGACTATTTGACGATCTGTGTGACCTCTTCTAATCTTATTATAATCATTGTTGCTCTCTGCTTTTCCATGCTTTTTGCTGGTTGCCATGGAGACATCCTACTCTCCGTTCATTCTTAAGTGAGAGAGCAAGCCAAAGCAGTGTCTCCGATCTCCCTCTCTTTCTCACATTTTTCCCTCTCTCACACTTTCTGGTTGTCACTGGGAATCACATCAGCTCCTTTTCTTCATCTCCTAAAGAAGCATTGATGCCCTCTTAGCACCAGTGTGTTCGTTCAGCATTTTTCACTGTTCCCTGGAGAGGTGTGTGGCAGCACAGATTGCATCCAGAGCCAGTGAGACTCGGCCAAAGCCAGGCTTGCCCTGCTCAGACTTGCAGATTACCCAGGATCTGTGTTGGAACCCTGAAGAGGCACAGTTAGAACACCAGTAATCTAATTTGGTTGTGCTCCCACCGAGCACCCCTTGCTGGTGTTCAGCAGCACGAAGACTGGACTCTGTATTAGTTTGCCACAGCAATAATAAGGGACTCTTGAGCAGAATAACATTTGAATGTTTATGGTTAATTTAGAAAGAGAAAATCAGATGTTTTTAAATGCTGCAGATTAAATGCAAGTTGTTTCCAGGGAATGTGTATGGAGTGCACTTAAATTTGTTTTTTATTGTCTATTTCATAAATTATATTCCTTTACAAGATAAATTGAGTGGATTAGGAATGGAATCATCTGTAATTAACTGGGTGCTAGCTACTTAGGAGGGCACATACAGCTTGTGTTATTAAACAGAATCATGTCAGATTTAATGGCTGTCATTACAGAAGTACCTCAGGGATCTATGCTTGGACCATTGTTATTTATGATCTGTGCAAATGAACTGACAAGCCAGTGCACTGAGTGCAATGTTCATTTTTATTCTGATGACACAGTCATGACCTAAGCTCCTAGTTTCTTGAAATTGTCCTGTAAGTATTTCTGAGGACTTGGACATGGTTAAGTCTCAATGAAGTTGCTTTAGGCAATGCTAAGGCAAGTGTTCTGACAAAAGTAATGCCGTGCTGGGACAGGTTACTTGATGTTAAGCAAATCTAAAACTTTCATCTTGTAGGCGGGGGAGAGGAATAAAATATATGAATCCCCTATTCTCTACAAAATTGACACATTTTGTCTTTCACATAATATTGTCTTATTGTGAAAAAGGAAGAATTTCTAGTTTTTGTTACTGCTTTCGTAAGATGGATGTAGCTGCTAAATATGAATCTATAGGAGGATTCAGAAATTATTTAATGCAAATGTATTTCAATTTTTATTTGTTGGTTTGTAATTTTCTATTCATTTGATGCTTTGAGGCTTTTTGACTGTGTTTTCTCATCCCATTTTTATCAGGAAGAAAAACAGCGTGCTTCTTTTTCAAGTATTTGAATCTCTCAATGCTGGAAATCTTCTTTTGATAGTGCTAATTTATTTTTATTCAGTGATACTGATAAGACTTATATGGATCATCTACTGATATATCATCTCTTGGGAGAAAAAGCCTGGAGGTTGGGCCTAGATTCTGCCCTTGGGTTTGGATTAAGATTACCCTTGGGGACAGGAGACAAGTTCCAACAAGTCTTTATTTCCGCCTATAAATTGAACTACAAAGCACCAGAGACAAAATGAGGAAGCTGAGCTAATGCTGCTGCTCTGGAAAATTGTGTTAGTGGATCTGATAAAATTGAGGGTCTGACATGGCAAACGGAATTTAGTGTACAATGAAAATGACTGAGCAGAATGGGTCAGAAGGTGATTCATTCAATAGAAAGTAATCATCGGAGTATGATCATAAGTTGCCTGTCCATAGGCAAATGAAAAATGACTGGTGTTTCTTTTATTGGCTCTGCTCTGCCTGATTGTCTGTTAGTGGGTCACCGTACTGAGCCAGGAATCGAGGATATCCTGAGACTTTCCACTGGGAGTGCCCTGGCCTTAGGGTAGCTGCCACGGGAAGGGCAGGTGCTGGGGAGCACAGGAGACAGTGCTGTGCTGTCCCAAGGGTCTTCTGTACAATTCCTCCACATGCACATGCCCTACCCCTGAATGCCTCAGTGGAGGTGCAAAAGGCCTTTTAATTGGTTCCCACCTTTAAGCTTCTTTCCTTTAGCTTTTATTGGTCTCAGAAACATTATCTTTCTTTTACTTTTCATTTTCACTGGATTTCAGCACTTCAGCTGCCAAGTGGAAAATGAAATTGCAAAACTGACTGGAAGCACTAGTTCTGTGACAAAACGAGGATTTTCTCTTCAAATGTCCACACACAGAAAAATCTTCTCAATATTTAGGTACAGTCTTGTCTAGTGCTCATTCAGAGAAACCCATTCTGCATTTACTTTTCCCAGTCCCTAAATGTTGTCACTGTTTAAAGGAGATATATTATAGTGATTAATTTTTCTATGCCAGTTCAGTATCAGCATAAATTTGACTTAGCATTAGTGTCAATCTGACTTTTTAAGTCACCAGTGTGGTTCAGAGGTCCAGTTGCCCAGTCGTCTGAGATGATTTACTGTTCAATTAATGATATCATATTCTTCTGTGGTCTGTAACACATGATTGTATCCTTTTGAAAAACAAACAAAGAAACCCCCCTAAAAAATCACCCAAACAAGAAAAAGGATGCATAAAAAGGATGTGTTTTAATTCTTTTAAAACTATCAAAGTATTATTGAAGCTCTTTAGATGGTTCTGTTGGACTTTTGTCATGAGCTAGCCTTCCAAAACCTACAGGAAAGATAGAAAGTGGAATCAATTTCTTTCTTCCAAGATGACAGAAATAGCCTTTTCCTTATGCTTAACTAGTAAATACTGTAATATCTTACAAACGTGGCTCATATGG
Source organism: Rhabdornis inornatus (assembly GCA_013397075.1). NCBI lineage: Eukaryota > Metazoa > Chordata > Aves > Passeriformes > Rhabdornithidae > Rhabdornis > Rhabdornis inornatus. Next base: position 283,237 of record VWZS01011044.1, read on the forward strand.
TTATTTAAAGCAGAACTATGGTTGTTTTAATATGGTTATTGTAGCCATACATTTTGCTTTTATGAGTTTTTATATAGCGCTATTACTTATATGCTAATCTTAAGGATATTGTTATAATTTGTTTTATGTGTTAAGTGTTACAGAGGCAATTGCTAGTATCACTATAGTGAAAGGTCTTACGAGCACCATATCTGACAAACAATTGCTTGCTGCCAGAAGCCCAATGAAACAGTTATACCCAGGGATACAAATCACCTTTACAGACAGTTTACTTACAATTCCTTCAAGCAGGGGAAACCAACTAAAATGCATTATGTAGACAGATTTGAAGTTTCTGCATTTATGTGCTTGTGTGCTCACAAAATTTGCAGGCTACTGAACAAAAGCTGCTCCCAAAGACAGTTGCTTTGTCTTGCCTTTTATCAAACATGTGTCATTTCATCCTTTTTTGTACAAGTCCCATGGAAGGGACATGAAGCTCTTGCATGCTTTAGAGATTGCTTGCTTTTTCTGTGTCATGCTTGGTGCTTTATTTTATTTGTCTCATTTGAAAAGCAAAGTGATACATTTCCTTTGAGAGGGACACTCCGAGGCAGCAGTGACAACTTGCTTTTCTAGGCAGAGTCCTACTGGGGCATTAATGCCAGTAAGTCCTATGACAGGAATACATTCCTTATCCTGGACATTAATGACATGTGCTTTGTCAAATGTTGTCAGCAGACTCACCAAGCACATGAATGACAATGACTTCTTAATTTTTGCTTATGTCTCTGGGAGTGATAAATTATATTTCTGCTTTCCCTTGAAATTTTGAATTCTGTGAGACAAACAATTTGCTGCTCATACTGACTGGCTGGGAATTTGTTATTGTAGGGATTGTTGTTGCTGGGCATTTATTTGCAAAGATGGTAGATCTTGAAACCAGTTCAAAAATGGATTTATTTTGTGAAATGCATTGCATTCAGGCAGCAGAGCTCTGCAGACATAGGCCTGTTTCAAAGAGACCATCTCACCAAAAGAACCAGGTGAAAAAGAACCTCATTGTCAGTATTATGGTAATAAACAAGGAGATTTTTCTCTTCCTGGATGAATATTTAAGCTCATGTGTCATAGATGCAGTTTCAATACTGGAGGATGCCCACTAAGAACAGACTTTCTTAGGAGAAATTATTTGACTTCTCACAAGCAAGAGGACATTAAATCATGTTTTCCTAATGTAAGGGTTCATTCAGTGAATTCATAGTTAAAAAGCACAGAGGGAATGACGAACACTGCTAATTTCACTGGTGGTGCTATATTTTGAAAGCTCTCTGACCTAGAAAACATTGACTAGAGCAGGACAGAGAGTTGACATAGTCAGGAAATTGTCCTGGCAGGTTTTTCACGAGAGGCAACAAGGCAGGTTCGCTTACCCATTGTGCTACTATGTTATTCTAGGCACTACTGTGCCTTATAAATATTTGCACTGTTTAATTTTGAAAAAATTAAACATGAAAATTCAGGTTTTCCTGGATGAGTCTCCTATTGGGTTGAGGTTTGAGGATTTCTTAGGATTCCAGTCTAAGAAATTATAATCTTCAGAAGCTGCAGGTTTGCATTCATATCCTGCCTAAGTCCTCTAGGACACAGTGCTAAATTTTTAGGCACTGTACAGTGTGTGGTCTCTTCAGCTAATAGTTTCAGTACTATCAAAACATCTGTGTGTGAATTACTGAAAGGAAATTAAATTGAATTATAATTATCACAGCCATTTATACCCTAAATTAGTTATCTAGCTATTTGCAGAGAGGTCAAGAAGCCAATGTACTGAACAGTAACAGGCAGTAAGTGCCTTACCAGGGTAAATTTTAATTGCTGACAATATTATGGTGCCTACAGACAAGAGAATAGGGATACTATGGAGCTGGCATCCTTTTTGTGTAGGGAAGGAGCCATAAGGATGATGATAGTAGGTGAGCAGTTACAGGAAAGTGGCAGACTGTAAAATGCCCACTTTGATACATTTGGAGCTTGAGATATAACACAGATGTCACTTTTTAAAATTGAACGGCAAATAAATGGGGCAAGATTTTTTTATAAATTTTCACTGCATAGTGTAGGAAGGGATGTCTGGAGATCATCTAGACCAATTCCCCTTTCCAAGGCAGGGTCACCTAAAGCAGGTTACCCAGGAACTGGTTCAGATAGGTGTTGTACATCTCCAATAGGGAGACTCCACAACCTCCCTGGGCAGCCTTTTCCAGTGCTCTGACACCCTCAATGTAAAGAAGCTCTTCCTCATGTTGAGGTGGAATGTCTTGAGTTATAGTTTATGGCCATGGCTCCTCATCCTGTCACTGCACACAATTGAAAAGAGTCTGGCACTGTTGTCTTGGCCCCCTGCCTTTGAGATGTTTGTGCATATTGATGAGATCCTCACTCAGTCTTCTCTCCTCTAGACTAAGTGGGCCCAGCTCCCACAGTCTCTCCACATAAGAGAGATGCTCCAGACCCTTCATCATCTTTGTGGCTCCACTCCTTGTCTTGATCTGTGTGCGCCAGAGTCGAACACTGCACACCAAATGTGCCTCACCATGGCCAAGCAGAGGGAAAAGACCACATCCCTCCACCTGCTGTCCACACTCTTCCCAATGCACCCCAGGATCCCACTGGCTCCCTTGGCTGCAAAGACACTGCTGGCTCATGGGCAACTTGTCATCCATGCCAGCCACAAAGACTGCCAGGTCCTTATCAGCAGAGCTGCTCTCTAGTAGGTCAGCCCCATCCCGTACTGGTGCTTGGGGTTATTGCTCCCCAGGTGCAGGACCCAGATTTGCCTTGGTTGAACCTCATTAGGTGTCTCTCACCCAATCCTCCATCCTGTCCAGGTCCCACTGAATGCAGCATAGCCTTCTGGGGTATCAGCTACTCCCCATTTCATATGCTTCAAACTTGCTGAGGGTGCATTCTGTCACTTTGTTCGGCTTGCTGATAAACCAGTTGAATAAGACTAGACCCAGTAAAGACCCTTAGAGAATACTACTGGCTGTAGGCCTCTGAAATATTGTCTCACTGGCTGGAGCTCTACACAGGCACACATAAAAGCATGACATGGTTTCTATATGACTATAGGCACTAAGGGAAAGGCTCCCCTAACGTGATCCCCATACGTATTAAGCACCCAGCTCAAATTTATTATACAAGCTAAAGAAAGACTGCATGCTGAAGTACCCAGATTATTACTTAGGCATCATTTGTAACATTTTTACATTTCTCAGATGAAAGTACTTGACAAAAGACAGCTCTTCTTTGGAAGAACTATGATATTGCTAAGTAGAATGTCTGTGCTTTGTAGCTCAGGAAAGCATGAATCTAAAATACTGATACTATGTAAAACAGCCCTGTCACCCATATGACATGGATGCCACTACATGTTCTCCACCAATGATTGATGTGACAAACTCCATATGTTAAAAGGAGGCTGAAGAAAATCTTTTTTTTTTCCCCAGATGGAAAAATGTAACTGTGGTACACAAACACTCTTTGCAGAGCTTCTCTGTTTCCTCAGCAGTAATAACGTATCTAAAAATAAGACTCGGATCTGGAACAAGAAAAATATCATAGCCTACCACCGCCCTAGTTTTCAGCACAAAAGACTTGTAGACATTCAAGGGTGCCAAGGGAAAATGGATTTTTATTTATAGTAATGATGCTTCTCATTATTCAGTACAAATATCTGGAGAGAGAATAAGGAAGAGTGCTCAAGGTACTGCTTTCCAAGTAATTAACAAAAATATTTCAAACATACACAAAGACTGGCAGATCATTCATCAGTGATTACTTGGGGAAACTGTTCTCAGTAGTTTAGCCACATGGGTTTGTGACTGCACCTTAAGGGAGCCCCATATTTAAAGAAAAGTAAAATAATTACAATTGCTAAATGGGAATATTTAATTATTACTAGATGAAGCAATACAAGATAGATAAAACATTTTATTGTTAAGAGATCAGCAATTATATCTATGGTTACAATGTCTTATATGTGATTTTGGTTTGTGGAATTTTTTGTTTCAAATTTTCAAAAGAGAGTATACCTGATGAGGTCTCTGTTTCTAGATAAAACTGTTGCTTTAAAATGCAGATTTCTAAAACATATGTATGGGTTTCTATATGGATTTTCTAAAGTTTCTATATGGGCAAAGAAATGTCATTCAAGTGTTGCTGAATGGTAGGTTACCAACTGATATGTTATCTTATCCATCATCTTATAACTGAGAAGAAATGTATTATCATTAAGCCCTTAAAGCTAAAGAATGCTCAACTCTGTTTAAAGCAAAAATTTAAAGAAAAATTTTGGAGCAGAAATAATGAGAATTAACTGAAATACACAATGTCTTAACGCTCCTTAATTTATCCATGTATGAAGATGATCTGATGAAAGCCCTTTTGTTTACATTTTATTTATTGGATACAGACATCTCACAATTCACTGAATAGCATTTTTGAGCAGCCAGTGTTTTCAAACAACACCATAAAGAAGCATTAAAGCATTTAAGAGGTGGCAAAGTTGAGGTTTTATTTTATTTCCAAGAAAGAAAATGTGCTGCAAACATTTCTCAGTTACAGAAATTCTTCACTGTGTTTGAGAATGTAGAGTATTTCTAATGAGTTTTAAGAATTCTTTTTATAGACAAAACCAAAGGTTTGCAAGAAGAGAAGCATCACTGATTCAAAACCTTGGTAACAAAATGATTGACAGTTATCCTTACTTTAAATCTTAACACTGTTTTACATACTTGTGTTTTCTTCTAAAACATAAGTGTTTAAAAAGATTTCTTCTCTGTAAATAAAAATCATGATCACAACAGCTGCTACCCTGTAAGAAGAGATCATATCTTGGTCTCATAGAAGTTACTAGTTGGTAGTTTGCCTGCAGCCAGTCTTTCCTTGTTTCACAATTCATAATATGTTTATAGTTTGGAGTGAACAGCTACTGTCAAGTAGTCTGCAGAGTGCACTCATACACACATTCTTTCAAAATAAATAATAAAGTTTCAAGTATTGAGTAAGTCAGAAAGCTGTATCTTAGCTTCTGTTTAAGTACAGTTGGCAGTTTATAAGTTTGGTGTTTATAGCTATGATTATTTGATACTTTTGGTGTTAGTAATTTCTTAGCAAACAGTGGAATTTAGAAAACTCTGGGAATTTCTTTAGCTCGGGTAAATTTCTAACCTTCATTTCCTTGACTAAATAAACATTTACTATAAATTCTCTGAAAAGATATCAAGCATAAAATATAGGCAATGTTCTAATCAGCTGAGATTAGAATTGGAACATCTTTTTAATCAATTTCAAAGTTACTTCTGTACAAGGAATGAAATGACAAAATTACCAAGTTGAAAGGAAGAACTTGTCTATTAACACACTGGCGAGATTTCTCATAGAGAAGTATCTCTGGAAAAAAATCCAATTTTCAGAACTGAGAAGGTACCATCTACATCAGGTCGAGAAATTTGGAGGAAACATGATTGTTAGATCCTAACCCTAAATTATCCATCACTTGACCTGTTTCCTTTTACAAATAGTATTATACCTTTGTTCCTTTTTCAGTATGTTCATTTACATTGGTTTCAGTCTCTTTCACTCCTTTCCTAACTTATTTTACAGCTTGTGCATTTCTCACAGCTGGATAACAAGCAGGAATCCCATTGCAGACACAGCCCATGCTGATGAACAGTAATTCTATGCATGAATCATGCAGTGAAGCATATGAAAAGAAAATTTCAATAACATTCTAGTTTTTCAGGTAACCACCACACAAAACTGAAATGGATTTCCAGGTGAATTCAGATCCTATTTTATGACTCCCAAAGGTGACAGATTATTTTCAAAGCTGTCTAGTGCTAACACATTTCCCTCAGGAATTATAGCATTTATGGTTACATATTTAAAGTATCTCATATGCCAATAAGCTCATAAAATTCTGAGATGATAATTTGCATCTGTTTGGCTCTAAAAAAAAAAAAAAATCACCAAAAAACCCCACCACCTACACACCAAAAAACTCAAACAAAAAAATCCCCCAAGTTTAAATCATAAATTCTGCAGTAAATTGTTTTGTTTAATACAGAGCATGGCACTCAAATTTCCTAGGCTTTGATATATTAAGTGCAAACTATTGCAGAGCCATATATTTGGGCCCTGAATTTTCACTTGTTCCTTTACATCTAACAAATGTATTTTACAAATCTGTTAATGTATCTTAAAGACTACAGCATCATCTGAGAGATTACGTATAAAATTGTGATATATAAATTTCCACTGCTTAGCACAGAAAAAGATAACTGTGCCTGCTTACACTTATGTAGGATGTCAAACTTACCTGATGGGGAAACCAGAACACTTAGGAATAAAACAAAGTACAGAATAGCCTTTTAACTTCAGCCTCCAGGAAAATGATAATTGAAGCTGAAGGCAAACACTGCCCTGATGGAGTGGAATGAATATCACAGGTTTTTGGTAGGGCTTTTTGAGCAGAGTTTTCAGCCATACTATATTGTTTGTTCCCTTTCAGTAAATCCGGAAGAGCTGGGATTCAGGGAAAATACATGGAGACCAATTTCCTGTTGCTAGGTTTTTGTGACCTAAGAAATACGGACCAGAGGGATATTTGAATGTCTGAGAGCATTTTCCAATTGAAATTGCCCCAGAGGGATATTCCCATGACTCATGTTTGTCCCAGCATATACATGGAATAGTGAGAGGCAGAAACTTGGCTTTCTCCATTATGAAAGGCCACATTTTGTGAAAATAGTACTTTAAGGTAGTTAAACATAATTCTTTACATAGTTAACATTGTTCTTTAAAATACAGTTCTTAGCTGAGTTGGTTTGTCAACATATATCAAAATACATGGAAAGGAATCTGATTCTAGAATGTGACAGCCAAGGACATCCTTGCAGCATTGGTGAGGCTAAGCTTGAAGCTGCTCAGCATTAACCTGTCACAGCAATGTTTTTAGCCTATACTCCAGACAATGTTTTGCTCATCATGTCCAAGTTTCTTAGCATGAGTGCGTTTCATTTTGGATGGACTCCTATGCAAGATGATGTAAGGAGACACTGTTTTCCAAATGGGCACAAAAATCCACATGAAAAAACCATCATTATTTGTTCCTGTTGAGATTTTTCTTAATCCTTGTAAAGATCTGTTTGATAAAAAAAATGCCAGGGAAAATTGTTGCTTACTCTGATTGCCAGATATAGCATCAGTATGTGCTTTGAGTTTAACCATGCCTAAACAGACATTTTAATTCTCCAAACAGTTCAAATGAGAACATACACTGCTTAAATTAACCTGTCACTTAATCCACTGTTTTCCTCTTAAATAGAATTCACAAGTTATGGGAATCACAATGTTACATCAAGATCATATAATACCTGGAATGATGGTGATCTCGTGCTAATGTCCCTAAAGCGCTAAGAGAGCAGTGAAGTGCAAATCAGTTTTGGTAACCTAGAAACAACTAAAGTCTTTGCTCAAAGCTGAGGAAATTTCACAAATTTCACATTTCCTCACTAATGACCTGAAAGAATATAGTAAATATGTATAAGAGAATTTGCAGTGTTGTGCATCTTGCCTTCACATATGAAGTGATAATAAAACTTGGTCTGGAAGAATTCAGAATAATTTTCAGGCAGTAGAGGTTCAAATCAGCATCATGTAATAAAATGCACACTTAAACCAGCTTTTAATGCTTTAAATAGTTATGATGCTGGATAAAATTGGCTGAAAACATGGTCTCTTTGATTTCTGCAAGGCTTTTTGTTTTTGATGCCCTGGCCTCTCTTCATGGGAGTCTGAGAGAGGCTACTAATATGCAGGAAGAGGGTGGTTTCATTTCTGTGATATTTCAAACAGAAAATACTCTAGACAGGTAGTTGCTTTATGCAGGACATGATCAGGCTGGATGGAAGAATCAGAAGAAAGCTCCTGTTCTGTCAGATCAGTCAAGGAAAGGTACTGCTGCTGCTATGGAGCAGAGGGTACTGGTGTCTTTGTTTCCTAGGAATTCCCCCATTGCTGTTCAGCAACAGGAATGGAAGCTCTGCCTTGCAGACTCCTCTTCTAGCTTTTAGCATTTACTTAATTGTGCTATGCTAATGGTTTTGGCTAAAGGGAAAATTATTAAACCACAATTGGTTTTAATTTGTTGAGCTGATGTACACCTTTTTTTTTCAATGTGGCAAATTACTAAAAGAGCAAACCAAATAAAATCATTTACTCTTAGTATGCTGTTGCACAAACATAGAATTAAAAGCAAAATAATTTGATAACTGAACAGTACTTTAATTGGAAAAAATAGTTGTTCAGAGTCCCCTGTGCTCTGTGTTCAAACCCACATTCAGATTTGGTCTTCCCAAGGACCAGATACTATGAGACAACAGGTCAGACAAAAATCTGTTGGTTTGTGATGCTTCAGGAAGTCTGCTGTAGCATAGTGTATGTGTAAATATAGGTTTGTCTTTCAAAACAAGTAAATCCTTTACAGACTCTGAGCTCTACCCTAGGGGACTTCCACTCTATAGGCTTCCAGTCTGTGCATAGTCAGTATGACCATATCTCATCTTTGAATCTATCCAGTCTGAGAAAACTATTGGAATTCCACTTGGTAACACATGAAACTGTTTTTGTTCAACAACAACAGATTTTCTGCTTTCAGCACTTATTCTTCATGCTGTATTTGTTAATTATGACTGGCCAGGAAAGCCCCAAATTTTCTCTCTCTTCCTTGGCTGGTTGAGTGAGAATCATTTGTATTGTGCAAATATAAATGCAATGATACACTACAGTATGCTTTAAAAGCCTCTTTCTGATCCTAATACCTTTGGCTACATATTTGGAATTTACTTTAGTAAACATTCAAGCCGGCAAAACCCAAATGACCAAGACTTTTTTCAGAAAGCAAATACACAAATTGCATTAGTGTGGCCCAAGTAAATTAATTTATAAATACAAACATATTCATGGAAAATCTTGCCGCATTAGCAGCCCCCAGAGATTGTCAGTCTCAGATGAGGTCAAGGACAGGAGGATATAATGTTGCCAAAGTAAAACATGCAGGCAGATAACTGCTGTGTGATTCAGAGATATAATTCACCTGAAATAAGAAATGGGACCTGAAATGCAGCCTCACTCTTAAATAGAAGGCACTCAAGCTTGTTTTTGTAGCAGGTTGCAATTTTCTTAAATAGTCTGCTCTATGTGTTCTTTTACAGCCAAAATATATGATATGTTTCTCTACTTTTTGAAGTGGATACTGTAGAATAGTGTGATTACAGCTTTTAGCTGTCTCCTTTTGGCTGCCTGGGTGTCCTTTGATAATTGAAAACTTGTTTATTGGCATCATTTGCTGGACTTTATTTAATCACTGTCTCTCCTCTAGGAGCTGCTTTATCCCTTCTGAGGGCTGACTCTTTGCATAGGCTTTGTCTGTTTCCTGGCACTGGGCAGCTGTTTCATGCAAGTGGATTTGTAATTGAGAAGCAGAGAGTGGCCACCAGCTATCCTGTCCCAGGGTGCAGGGCTGGGAGGTGCCCCCAGGGACAGGAGGGATGTGTGTCCCAGCACAGCTGGATGGCTGCCAGCTGCTGCCACCTCCCTGGGAAGGCCACCTTCATCCCACTGAAGGCAGCAGCAGGTGGTCTGGCCCCATTTTTAACTGGGAAGAGTTTATATCACGTTTCTCTGCTTATCAGAAAACAAAGCAGACCCTTGTTAACACTGATCACTTAGATTCCTGTTTAATCAAATTACATACAGCATATAGTGGGTTTTGCTCTGATTTAAATATTGCCTTCTTATCCTTGTCAGCACAATACTTCAGCTTCATTTCTCATTAATCCTGACAGGCAAGAAAAGGTTTTAATCTTGGATTACTGTTTCTTTATGGGGCCTGACAAAGGGTGTTTTTTGTCTGGCAGAGTAAGAGAGAGGCTGCCATAAGCAACAGAAGATCTTCCTGGCTGATATGCAAGAGTTTCAGAGGCTGTTTCCCCCAGTATAATCACATTAAATTTATTTTTGACACCTTAAAAAAAGCTGCAGGCAAGATTCTTCTAATAAGATAGTTATAGGAAGGGGGAAGAGTCACCAAGTGTAGAGGCCCGAGTGGTTGTTGCAGCTGAATTTTCCACCTGTGAGCCAGGAGAGAGGGCTTGTGGATCAATATTGATTTGTTCTTTTTACTGCATCTGTGGAAAAGATAGCTGAGAAGTGATTTAAAATTCTTCTGTTTGGTTTTTAGGTTTGTTTCGTTAATGCTTTTGTGGAGCATTAAATTTTTTATATTATGGGTTTGGGGGTTTTTTGTGTGCTTTATTTGAATATGTTTTTATTTTTATTATTAATTGCATCAAATTAGTGCTTTATATTCTATACTGACATACAGAGATATAGATATAACTTCATATATATATGTGGTGAGTATGTATATTCTTTCTTTCTACCAGTGAAGGTGGAAGCTCGGAAGATATGAAACCCATTCACTGTGCTGGGGTAGGTGGCAGGGAGTGAGGAGCAGCCAAGCATGCCTACAGTTTATATTCTTGTAAACAGAGTACAGGCTGTGCATTCTACTGCCCTTGTGTTGTTCGAAAATTACCCAAAATTAATTGTTGGAAATGCTCAGGTGTGGGTTTTGAATGTGCTTGTTTATTTGCACTAGAAAATGAAATACATGGAGACATGCCCATACATACACATACATACCTATTTATAGATGTGTGACACAGGAGAGGCAACTTCCACTGCTCAGTGACAGATTCTTTACTGCTCTGGCACAGACACAGCCAAGCAGGCCAGACACGAGGATAGCCGCCTCCTAAGATTGTAACAAGCCCACCTACTTGATTAGCTTGCGTTGGTGACAGAAAGTTAGAATATATGGATGGTTATTTATTTATTTTAATAAAATACATTATTCCTAGTGCAGCAGAAATACAAGGTTCTTAATGCTTCTCCCCCAAAATTCAGACTTTATGGAGACTGTTATCTGGGAAGGAACCTGTTTGTATTGCCCAAAATAATACCTTGTGTTGTTATTTTCATCACTTTATTCTGTAATTACTTTGAAAAGAAATTCTATCCTTAGCCAGTCAGTTTTAGTCTAGTCTATCACATTTTTGTACAATGACACAGACAATTATATTTTGCTCTCCATGGCTGAGGTTATAATGATTAAAAAATTCCTGATATTTTTAGGACTGAATGTCCTTTAGGTTTGCCTCTCCCCAAGACTTAAAATCATTATTCTTCAAAAAAGGTTCCAAATTATAAAAATTTGCTTATAGAGTGGCATGACACTACTTAACCTTTAGTCACTCAGAATTTTTCATGATGAGTATTAAGACTTTCTAAATCAAATTCAGGATTTTAATAAAATTAGTTATTTACAAAACAATGAAACCAGAAAATGCATTGACAAAATATAAATGTATATGTGAAAACAAGGTCTGCCAACAATCTCTGGAATCAGGAAAAGAAACTACATGCGCTGAATATATTGCTGACTGTGGTTGTTTGTGGTCTTTTTTCCCCCCTCTGTTCTAATATTAAATGATTCTATTAAATCTTCATGAGTTTCTAGCAGCTATACTTTTAATTTCTGCCGTTATGTAGCATTTGCTTTTATTAGCAAGTAGCCAGTTTTCCCTTTCAGACTTTCTTAGTTTGAAACAGATATTATCTGTTCTTAAAAAATTATTTTTGCTAAGATTGTGAATGCTGTCAAAAGAGGAAAATTAGAAGGAGGCCGTATTACTGAATGACTTCAAATGTAAAGCCACAAAGTTGATCAAATGCTACTTGGTACCTGTAAAACAGGTGGAATAATTAGAAGTATCTTGAGTATCAGAAGGGTCAATCAGAAATAGACTAAGCAGGCAGATTTCTGGTTTATTTGAGGTTTCTTTTATTTTGTCTTTTCCTTTAAGAAATAGCTGAAATATTAAGAAAATATTTCTCATCTTTTGCACCAAACAATTAGTTCTAATGTTAGTCCCGTAAATGGTAACAAGCCATGTCACCCCTGACCAATCCAGAAGTATGTGTGGCTCAGTATATTGATCCATAATGCATGTGTGAATACATCATACTATTGAGAGCTTTTGAAGGCTCTTCATGATTTGTTTCCTTAATTCTCTTGGAAAGTATGGTGGCAAGTGTTGAGAGTGGCCTGCTGTACTTTAGATAAGGTCTTTGCTTCCTTGGAAATAGATATAATAGACATCTCTTATGAGATATCCAGCAGTGTCTCTCTCTCCTCTGTCTCTAGACTGTATCTGAAAAGCTGCTGGGCCAGATGGCACTGTAGATCTGTAACATTTAAACATATTTTTGGCAGCCCTGTGCATGCATAGCATCCTGGGTGAAATATTTTTGCTTGCCAGTCTAAAAAAGTGTGTAAACTTCAAAATTACATCCAATGACACCTGAATATCTTTCTGTATTTTCTTGGCCAAGTACCTACAGAGTATTTGGCTTAACCAATGAAAAGCAGAATTAATAAAAGAATTAGTCTTCACTACAGCTGTTATCTGACTTCTACTAAAGAAAAGTAGTTAAAAAATAGTGACTTTAAAAAGTATTTTAACATTCTGGATTTCCCAGTCAGGGACTGCTGACCAGAACTTGCCTAAAAAGTATTATTAGACATTTAGGACTTATGACAGTATCCTATAGAATTTTCATGCTTTAATTCATGGCCAAAACTGTCTATTACTCATGGATCCTGTATGCTTTCCCCTTAATTGTAGCACAGTCAGGCTTGTACCTACTACAAGCGATAAACAATTTAAGACCCATGTAAATAGTCTGACCTCTCTATTTTGCTGAGGTACACAGTTAATGTTATTTACCAAACACATGACATTTGGTGATATTTACCAAACAGATGACATTCACCAAGAAGAATAAGGTTATTAAGCCAATGTAAATTCACAAAGCATTTGGAATGTAGGGAATTTTGGAAAATGTGGGAAATGCCGAATGGAATTTTAAAATCCTAGCTAATTACAGAAGAGGCCAGAACTGAATATTTGTTTAACTAATTGGTAGTTAGGCACCTGTTGGGGCAGCTTGCAGAATGATGGTTGAATTTTGATGCTTCTTGTTCTTCAAGTAATGTGGAGATCTGAAGTTGGTTGAGTTGATTTTATTAATTGAAATCCAAATCATAATCTCAACACAAGTTTGTTAGAAGTACCTATAAGCTGCACCAGCATCTTTTAGGTTACTTGTGTATAAGCACGCTCATATTTAGACTTTAGACTAAATTTGTCTAGAATAATATTATTCAATTTACAATGAGTACTGAGGCATGCACTGTAAAAGGCTAAGTTCCCTGAGAGGCATGAGTTGGGCTCTTTGACTTTCAGGTATTGCTGTCTTTTAAAACACATGTAAAAGTGGAAGAAATCTTCTCTATAGCTGGTCTGTAATCATGTCAGCATCCTCACAGACTTTCCAGTACTTCAATCCCATCTTTTCTTTCTATTCAAGCACATCTGACTTTGTATTTCTTCCTCTTGGGAATATGCCTACCGAACCAGTTAGGCATCAGTGTCCCTCTCCTGGTGTGGCTGTACCATTACGTAGAAAGCTGGCAAGCAGAGAAACATAAATATGTAATTCAGTGATCAGGACACTTGCCAGAAGGAGAGGAGTCTTGGGTTCTGGTCTCTCTCTGCTTAGCTAGATTTCTGCTTTAGTATTTGATATTAAGCAGCATAGTTTCAAGCCTGTCAAGCTGTCGAATCAAGACTAGATTAGAATATCCTGTTGATTCCTGAGTTTTCAACTCTAAGCATTTTGTGAAAATTGCAGTGGAGACAATGAAGTTTAAGTATCTTCATGATTAGACAGAAGTTGAATGGCCATAGTAACTATATAAAGGCCTTATCCACAGAAGTGTGATTAAAAAGTTTCCATCCAATGACTTAATTTTACAGCTACCTTTGGTGTTCCTCTAAAAGCTGATTCATCCTGATATAATCTCTGAAACTCTTCCTTAAACTCTACTTCCATCAATTAATTTTAATTCTTTGGAAATGAAATGCAGAGACATATTTTAGAAACACATGGAAATCTGAGGAAAAGATGTGGAAAAATAAGAAGAAAAAGTAGCATGAAAAGATAAAATCCTCCTCAACCCAAACACCAAAGTATAAAACTGCAGGCAGGAAAAGAAAGAAACAACATCAAAGACATGAAAGAATTCTAATTCTACTTCTTGTTTGCAGTAAATCACCAGGTTAATTTAAGAGAGGATGGAGCTGAAAAGAGTTAATGGAAATATTATAGATAAAAAAACTACAGGAGAAGTTGATCAGACATTTAAATTTGAATTTTCTTCTGTTTGAATCCTGATTGATTTGTTACTATAAAGACCTGAGCATCAACTTGTATTTTATTCTGTGGTTATTTCCAAGTTCATATTTAAAAATCAAAAAACTCCAAAGCTTGCATTCCAAAATAATTAAAGAATTTGGTATTCCTGTGAAGAACCTGGCATTTACTAAACTAAGAGAGAGGTGATTTGCTCCAGCTTCTCCAGCCATGACTTTGTAGGTTTATTGAATATGGACATCTTCTTCTAGACTAAGGATCTGGTAGCTGTAGGGATTTTGGCCAAAGACAGTATTTCTAATTGGCATTGTGAGCATTATGCCAATGTGGCATGCTTAGGTTTTGGATTTGTTTTTAGAGGCCAGCAGCTACATTGTATCATAAGAAAACATGTCTTTTGGAGGTGTTGAGTCTTTTGACACACCCTTGAGTAGGATCTTCTGTTCTCCTGGTCAGAGGAGTTGGTTTCCTATGCTCTAAAGCATGGTGTGTGACTGTAGAAGCCCAGAAGATAAGGGCTCTCTTTGTTTTTCCCATACAGTAATGTGATCTTCCATATAGTGCCTCCTATCTGGCAAACCTAGAGTTCACAGTGGTATTTTGGAGGGTCTTTCAAACTTTTTTTTTTAGACTTTTGCCTTAAATAGCAGTGCTCAAAAGCAGTGTCAGCTACAAGAGTTTTCAAAAATCTGTAGGAAATAAAAGCCAAATGTAGCTAGTTTTCACCAAAGCAAATCATGTGTTTCATAGAAGTTATGTGATCTGTTAACTTGGCAGAAACTGAGGTTGGAGCAACCAGGAGAGGAGGTATTTTTTTGCCTCTTGAGCACAAACCAATTTCTGCCCCCATGGAAAGTACCTGGTGGCTTGTGTGGTCTCTTAGATCCTCTCACTCCTTTGCAGCCCTGAGTCCGGACTATGCAGAATGAAAATGACTCTTCCTCTGGTCCTGATTAGAATCACTGCACAAAAGGAAAGGCAATTGTGAGGAGGGAGGAAATGTTGTTTCCTGCCAGGTAGAGATGGAGAGATTAGAGGAATGGTGATGAACCAGAGTCTTAGAAAATCTTTCTCCCTTATGTCTCTGTGACCTCAGCAGCCTTGCTCTTTTTTTAATTAAATCCTTAAAAAATATATTGTATTTGTTTTATAGATACATTATATGGCTATCATAGATCCCTCAATATTACTGCAGATTTCTGATTGATTATGGCTTAAAATTTTCTATTATTATTTGGGACATAGTATTCCAGAAATGTATAATTCAGTCTCCCAAGCACAGATGTTGCAATGATGGTTTCTGATCCCCAGATGTGTTTATTATAATCCACTCTTTGTAAAGAAACTGCAAATATTGATGAAAGTTCAAAGTGGTAGAAATTGCAAGGAACTGAAAACATAATTTCTCTGCTCTGCATTCCACTCAGTCTCCTAGTGAATATATGTTGTAGATTGTTTCATTCCCTGATATTCAGAGCCCTCTATATTTTAAATATACTCCTTGCTATAAACTCTGACAGCTGCATTCCACTGGAGTCAAAAAACTGTGACCAGACAAGGAAATCTCAGTAACAGAGAGGAGAACCAAGCTTATGAAACTTACCACAGGAATAAATAAAAATTACTCTTACTATTACAGCATTGAAAACTCAGCTCATTGAATTGACTTTCCCTCATTACATTTCTCATTCATAGACACACACACACTTTTCTATCTCATTTCTTCTGTTATCTGGAGAAGGGAAATGTGTTTATTTTTAAAAATTCTTTTCTGAGTCTGGTTATTGTGGTGATAATCAACTTGTAAGAAAATAGAAATTCAACAGCTAAATAATGCTATTTTATAATTTAAATGAGAGACATCTACCTGTTTTTTTAGATCCCGGTAGGAATAGAAGGAAAAATGAGACTATCATGAAGTCCTTTAGTTTAGTGCTCTATTCACAGGTGTTGAGAGGGACTATAAGACTATAAAAGCTTGAGATAGATGGTATGGAAAAATACACAATGTTTTAATCCTGTTTGACTGAACTTGGATCAACATTTTTGATATATAGAAAGAGTCACATACAGGTCTTTTCAAAGACCATGTGAGACTAACCCTATGATCATTTCTCTAGATATTTTCTTTCCTTTTCAAAAAATTATGTCTTGCATGAATATTGATTCTCTGACACTGGTGAGCAAAATAACTTATCGTGTTTTTTTATTCTTTTGAGTTGAACTCAAAATCAGAAACTGTCACTGGAAACAAAGATTGATGTAGCCTGTGACTGTGGTATTGAGCTAATTTTTTATTACAGTTCTCGATGTGTCACTCAACTAAGATTTCCTTTCTGAAGTGAGGCTATAGATCACTGTCAGAAATTGTTTCTGTTTATACAGTTCTGTTTTATACTTGAGTGTATGTAATTGTTTTATTTGTGAGTGGCCATAACTGGATACCTACTGCTACATCACAAGCATAACTTTTCTTGTTTTTCACAGTGCTTGAAAATATATTATTTTTGGAAGGATTTAATGACAAAATATAATGAATATACCCCAGAATATGTTTAGAATGCTTCTAGTTCCTAGAATTCATGATATTGCACCGACTTTATATCTAAACTTCTGTCAATAGAGCATGGTAGATTCTTAATTTAATTAGTTTATTTAGAATTTTTAGTCATTCATGCCGAAAAAGTACTTACTTTGTGTAGAATGTGCCCAATTTAAAATTTATTGGACATGTTATAAAGGGCTATACATTCTTATTTGACTGCATCTCTAATGATTTGCATATGATATATTGGATTTGAGAGGAGAAGTAGTAGTATGATGGTCTTAATTCAGCCATATATTTATTCCTAGTGTTCTTATTCTGTAATTGTTACATAATTCCCACTTCAAGAGCATTTCTTAGACTTACAGACCTTTACAGGTTTTTCCTGTTTTCCTGTCTAGTTGCATAAGAAAATACAAGAATCACTTCACTCTTCCTCACAAAGGTCTCAGGAACAGGAATGGGAATTACATTAAGGATAAATTTTTCCAGTTGAATGTGTTTGGCACCTCAGTATGTGTCTGAATTTCAGAATGTATCATGACCTTTATGGCTTCAAATCTATCTGACTACACTATGTTTCAAAGAAAGGTCTTACTAGACCTATATCTGAAATAGGTTATCTAGAGATAAATCACTTAGAGGTGTACTTGCAGCTCTGTCAAAAATCAGTAGTGTTTCTCTTTTTCTTCTGCCTGTGATGCTTATCTGAAGCATCCTCCAGTTGATCATGTTCATAAGCGTCTAGTGGATTTTTCTCTTTGGCATGCTGTTATTCCAGTGGAAAACATGGAGTATGATACTTACCTCTGAAATAGTTCAAGATAAAGTCAAAGAAAAGGTAACTTCTTATTTCACATCATTCATTCATATATTACTGCAAAGAGCTGTTCCATTGATGTGTATTTACAAATCCCCTATGCCAAACTGTTAATTTTCAAAGAATGGTATTTGAATGAAGATACTCATTCCATTTTGCTTCTTTTTTTAACAAATGCCTGCTTTTACACAACATTCTATTTCATACTGGTAACATAAGTTCAGGAGGTTAGAAGATCAAGCATCCAAAAAATTGAAATCCTGGTCCATCTCTCAAGTTATTTCACTTCATTTTGTACATCTTAGCTACATTTAACTGCCTGCTGTTAGTTTCTATCCCAGGGCAAGATAGTTGCCTATATGGAAGTAGTCAAAATTATTACTCTAGCTAAGGAAATGGAAGAGATCCACACTTCTGGCACTTGAAAATCCACATTGGGTACTTGAATGACCCTGTGTATTCATCACCAGAATAAATATAGCTACCTGCTGTCTTACTGAATATTTGTGCAGATGGAATGAAAACATTAGAAGTGTGTTGGTAGTCCTTAGTAAAGGGTGGGCTGTAGAAAGAATGTCTCATATCTTTGTAATTTAAATAAACATAGAACCCAAGTCACGTACATCTCAAGAAAACCTAAAAGACCCTGGTCACAATGATAAAAGATAATGCGCTTCTGTAAATTTGTTAAAGACAAAATTTTATAACAAAAAATCAAAATAATAAAAAGGCATTTAAATGTCTCTCTAGAATTCACACATCAGTTAAAAGCCTTGGTTGTAAATCTGAATAATGCTAAATAAATCAAATATGACAGTTGTTTCCACTAAATACCTTCTGCTGTGATCTGAGTACCAGCTGTCTGATATTTTCAAATGTGAAGCGGGTTATGGAGTTGGATTAGCTTCATCCCACCTAGAAAGGTGAAAATGGTGTTCTCACTTTCAGTTCTGTTCAGGTGATAATTAACTAGAAATGGAGTACTAAAGATGATGCAACTATTATATGAAATTACAAACTTGTCATTAGTCTGCATATTCTGCTAAAATCAGTGCTAGTTTAAAGTGAATAGTGCCCATGAGATGAAAAAAATTTGAATCTTATTAGACATTTTCTTATGCTCTTATTCCTCAAGAAATATCTCAAGGACTTCTTAAAGAAATAACTGATAAGTTACACCTAGGGCTATTTACTGAAATAAAAAAGAGGATTCATAACTTCTGCAGTCACTCTTGAGCAAGAATATGGAAATGGTCTTTTAAGAGCTGAAAGAATACTCAAAAAGACATCTGGATTATCCACTCTGTATTGCCAATTATCAAGAGAGGGTCTGTAAATTTCCAGGCTTCACCTGCTTGATTTCCAGCTTCCACAGCTGATTTGTTGTTGGCTAGTATTGTTCTCCCTGATGTGTTGGTTTCCCTCTGAGGAACCTCTGAAGAAATGCCCTGATATGACACAGTTCTTAAAACTGCTCATAATTTCTACACAGGCCACCAGTCCATCAGTCCAACCATGGATAAAGAAGCAGTTTTGAGTAATATTTCACCCTAGTCAGTAAAGTAGGACTAATACATGAAATTTGAGAAAATCAGAACGATTATATTACTATTGCTGTATTTATTGTATAGTTATTTATTGCTTCTTATTTTATTATCTATTTTTCTTCAAATAGCTGATTATGTTAATAAGTAAAGATGTCAGTTATGAAAGCTAGACTTCATTAAATATTGATTCATAACTCACAAAGCTTGTTCCTACTTTATTACACAAATAATCAAAAAATTCCAGAAGCTGTTAGTCTATATGAGACATTCATGATTTTGGTAATAATTTTGAGGAACACTGCTGCTGACATGCCACCTTGGGGCAACCTCAGTCATTTATTTACTTTTTGATGTGTTTGATATAACATTGTCAGAACAGGAAAGATGCAAACCAATTAAAAATCCTCCCAATGCCCAACTGGAGTAATTTACCAACACAGAGGCGCTTTGATGCATTCAGTTTTATTGTGAAATAAAACACTGTGTATTTCTTCCAGCTTTTGACTAGATTAATTTTGAATCTTTGTGTCAGGAGATGTACAAGTGTTATCTGTAAATGAGAAATGTATGCAAGGTGCTCAACTGCTGCTGAATTTCAATGAACTTTGTGGTTCTAATGTCATGAAGCTCTGTCAAATGTTAACAGAAATTAAAAGTAAAATTCATATGGAGCTTTCACAAATCACAGCCTCATCTGTCAGCATTTCATAATAACCTAACAGTTATGATCTATCAAGGTATTAAAGTGCAGTTCTGAGCCCCAAAGGAAAAATCATGACATTCTCAGACCAGTGAAGTAAAAATAAATATTTTTATTGAAAAGAATTGTCAAGGTTTTCCTTCAAAGTTCTCTCACTAATTGCATGTCAAACAACTTCAGTTTTAGATGTTGAGAGTGAACAGGAAAAAAAACACTGAGACTGTTATAACTTTGAATACTTTAGATATCAGCAGTTTATGTTTATTTAACATTTCTTCCTGCATTTTAAAAAATAAAGCTGATTTTAAATTTTTGATAAGGTAGTTTTCTTTACAAGCACATTAAACTGTGGCACAATAATTCTCATTTAGCAGGGCAAGAGAGACATTAAATACATGAAAGCATTCCATCATATCTGTCAACACTTACATTTCTGTGAAGACCAGTTATATGAATCTAGACACTGTACAGAAATGCATGGCTTTACATTAAACTGCTTGGACTAAACTTTCAAGATCTGTCAGGCCTATGGAGTTCATTGTGCTTATTGAAAACTGTATTTTCTGCTGCTGAAAACACAAAGGCTTAGAGCCAGGTTCTGGTCTGCATTACAGCCTGGTTTTGCTGCTCCAAGGTTCAAAGGGCTAGAAAGCCAATCATAACAATCAGGGAAGGGTTGGATCAGCTTCATCTGACTCCTCCCTAGCTTTCCTTGGAAAAGCGGAGAATTTCAAGCATTCACTGTTGTAATAACATCTGCTTGGAATTATCAAAATAAAAAATTATCTGTGAGGATTTTTTTTTAGTTAGTTTTCACATTGTGTTGCCTTTTCACTGAATGGTTCAGAAGTACATATTTCTCAAGGTGGGGAAAATCAAAGGTCAGTTCCTATTTATGTGTATATATGTAAATATGCATATGTGTTACATGTGCATACCATACACACCTGTCTGACATCATAAAACTCACATACCAAGAAGACGCTGTGATGCTTAAGATGCACACTAACTACACTCTGATATTGAAACTATTTTGCTCTTACCTGAAATAGTTGAACATTGAATGATCAGGGGCAGGATGAAGTACCTTTGGTTGCACAGCTGAGTGCCATTACTATGGCACTTCAGGAGATCTTATTCTTTTGTTGTCTTAATCGCTAAATATTCTTTACAAAGTCTAAGAGGAGGGATGTAACTTCAAATGCCTGTTTTTTTCAGTTCCAAAGCTACAAGACTGGCTTAAACCTAATATTTTTCTGCTTCAGTACAGTATGAGATTATACAAGCCAATATACCTAGCTCTTAAATGAGTATCTGAGTAATTGAAATGAAAGTGGATTTGGAAAGTCAAAGTGGGTATCTGAGTAATGGAAATAAAAGTGCATTTTGAAGGTCATCTCTTTTTCATATCTTACAAGTGATATATAAAATTTCTGTTTGCTGTTTACACTGAGCATCTAAGGACAAGAATTCCCCTCTAGCCTGTTGGTTAGAACACGTGCTTTAGAAACGTGGGTTAAGATATCTTTAGCTAGAGGTAGATGTTGAAGCCATATTTACCATGTGCCAGGTGGAAGTTGTTATCAACTGATCTATATATTAAAAATAGGTTGTCTTCTGTTATGGGAATATCTCCTTTCATTTCCTTTGCAATTTTACACACACAAAAAAGGAGTTTTTGGAATTTTTTTCATTTCAGCAACAAGAGTCCTAATCGCTTTAATTTTTTTTTGGTCTGAACTATTTTTTGAGTAACTATTTTCTCTTTGAGTTCAGCTGCCAAACCACAAACAATCTGTGTCTCTCCTTGTGTTGTAAAACTTAGTTTGAGGACAAACTGTAATAGCAATAATAATTTTGTAACCTTTGATGAGCTGCCTTTTTACTACTTCTCCTCTGTAGAAATACCAAGAAATTTTTTCATAGCATGGTCCCTTTAGTATAGTTTGTTTTGTCATTTTCCACAGACACCACCCTATGTGCAAGTTCTTAGAGAGTTAATGTGAATCACTGCTTTGAGAGTTTCCATATTTAATCTATATGGTGCTGTCATCAATCCAACAGAATTAACTTCTGGTCAAACATGCTGTTTAGGAGAAAGGCACAAAGTGTTCTTCTTTAGGAAAGGAAGTGCTCCAGAGTGAGCCCTCCCGAGTGCTCCTGTGGCCTTGGATCTGGAAAGGCAGTGACTGGGACTTTCCTTCCCCGTGCAAGTGAAACAGAGATCGTGTTTGCATGTGGAGGAAAGCATTTTTCATGTGCTGGGGGAATTTCAGTAAAACCAAAGCAGAATGAAAGAATACTTTCTCATCTGGGAGATTTCCTGCTCTCATTATAAACCTCAGTAGCTGCAACCAAACCTTGAGGTGGTGTGCAGTAGCCAGCAGGTCGCTCATCTCAGAACCTTGCTGGGTCTGCATTATTGCATTCACTATTTTCTCAGAATTAGCTTGGGTTTTAGACTCTGGCACTTTATATTTCTGACTGGATATTAGCTCCCTTCTTTGGCTTTTTTCCTGTATTCCCCACATCTACTTCCAGCCCTGATTAGATGCAGGAAGTGCAACAATTCAAAAATAATTAGTGAATAATTAGGAAAATAGAGTAAAATTTATTTCCTTACTAATTTTAGGAATAGTTATGAACATTTATTTATAGGGAATAATTGTCTGTGTTCTCTTTACTGTATGGTCTTTAAAAAGGTTACATGCAAGGATTATGTATCTCCTGCAAAAGGAGCACTTATATTCCTTGCATAGACATTCATAACTTAAATGCATGTATGAAAGCAAAAGTAGAATGCCTGAGGAAAACCCCCAAAGTTTTCTCCTAAAATATAAAAGCCAGGTTTTTATTATGCTATTATCATTACTGCATTCCAGCTTCTAGGAACACTTTTAGATCGAACTAGGGATAGATAAAACTAGGCTAAAATTCTTGGACTGTCTTTCTTTAGTAAAGAGCTTCTGGTGAAGGTGAGTTGGTAGAAGGAAGAAGATTTCTTTCCTGCTGTGATCTCTTTTTTGTCTACGAACCGCCTCAGTACTGCAGAAGTACTAAGAACTACAGAAATAACACTATAAATATATTCCAAAGCCTGTTATTTCTGATGGAATTTCATACAATGTCATATCAGATCTACAGTGATCTAAAGATATTGAAAAACTGGTCAGTTTTGTAGAAACCAGTGTCATGCACAGTTTGAATTAATTTCCATTTGGAGAGTTTTCATCCTGAGACTACTCCCTTTAAACAGCAAAAAGATTCTGTTTGGAAAGATAAAACAGATATTAGAATTTAATAGGCCCTATAGTACAGAAAAGACAACAAAGTTACATTTCTTTGCACATGTAAACATTCAGTAATTGAGAAAATTGTCTTTTATAACAGAAACATTAAATCCCACTTTAAAATTCATCCCCTGCTTTTGCGGAATAAGTATTCAAAGTATGATTTGAGTCTTTGAAGTGACTTTTTTGTCCCATTTAAAACACTGTGATCCATTAGAATTGTGGAGTAGCTTTCCAATTTTACACACTTTCTCTAATCCTGTAAGCTGTAAGAGCATAACTTACAGTTTTAGTTTTGAAGTATCTCTGTTGTTTCTGTAGAGAATGGATGCTGTAATTTCGTGGTACCAGGAGCTACTATTTTGCAGCATAATTCCTACACAGCTAATGTCTCTTTCTTCTATGGTATTTTTTTGAGATATAAGTGTCTGCAAATTTCTAAGGGCACATACTACATTTTTTAATATAAGAAATCTCTTTGGCTTTTATGGATAATACCATTTGTAAAACACAGGAGAGAATTTGTGGACAGCAAGCACAGACGCTCAGTGCCTCTGTGCGTGGTGGATTCTGGAATAATATTTTTCAAAGTTTCACCTGTACACACAGATAATTAATATGTTTGCAGAATTGGATCACTGGGCATTTTATTTTGTCTCACTTGAGATCTTTTTTACTTCTGCCCTTTGATGTTGGATTTGAATAAGTAAAAAAATCAGGAGACTGTTCTGGAACAAAAGTCTATAGCTGTGCTTTTGGTTTTCACAAATATGGCTGGAGGCCTTGTATCCATTATTTTACTCAAAACCTTTAGTCTGCAGTAAATTGGAAAGAGCTTTGGGTTTATAAATACAAAATCAGATAAATTTCCTACGTTCCAAGGATTTATTTGGGTGTTGCATAGCTCTGCCTGTTCTCCCTCAACCCTAGCACATTTGCTGTTTCAGATAGATGCTAATCCTTTAACTTGCTGCCTGGTCTTAGAGTCTACATAACAAAACTGGAAAGCTCAGGTTTTGTGACTGGATGGAATCAAGACTGGTTGAATTTGATTTTACTTTGGTATTTCGGTTTTGAAGTTAGTTCATAGGAGAAGTTTAATTTTAATTTCCTGATAAAAATCACTGCACTCTAGTGAATAAAATTTCAATGAGCTTGAACAAAAAAGATAATAAGCACTTATTTGTTTTCAGATAGATTTTCAAGCTTTTTTGCAGGTTTCAGACCTTCCTTTCAGTGAGATGGCCACCATGCTCAAGATTTCAAGGAAAATGAAAACAAAAACCAGATAAAATGAGGAGTGCATTAAATGTGAGAAATATTTCAGTTTCCAAATTCGGCTAGTACTCTCAGGGACACATAATGAGGACACAATAAAGAACCTGAAGAAATAAAGGATCAGACAGTGTCTTTTGAACAGATGGGGACATAAATAGTCTAGCATATATCACAAGTGCTAGTACATTGTGTTTAGGAATGTAACTTTGCTGTGTTCATAAAAACTTCATTTAATACAAAGCCAAATATACTTGCTTAATGAAATGTATATGTCTTCATGAAAAATTTAGTATTTGGCATCTTTTATTCTGCTTTTCAGATAAACTGAAAAATGAACCCTAAGAATTTTGGTGCCCAATCTCTCTTTAGGATTAGGTATTTCCAGACAGCTTTGAAATCTCAGCTTTAATGCAGGAAAACTTTAAAAGCACGGCACTCCTGGAGACATTCTAGCACCTGCTAATTCTCTGAAGACCCTTCACTGTCATTAGCTAAAGGCTTTCTCCATCGCATTCCAACTCTCCTTGAAGTAGGAAAACCTCCAGCCTCCATAACATCCCATCACTATGGAAACTAAAATTTCTTCACTGGGGGAGAACAGGTAAGTCACTAGCCTGGCAATGGAATAATTGTGCTGATTCCAGGGCTAAACCTGACTTCCTCTGTTTCACTGTCAGATGGAGAGAAAAAGTTAAAATAAACCAGTGAAATTGACATTTATATGTGTCTCCAGTGCTTGTCAGCATCTCTTAGAAAATGACATAGAAGAAGGAAATCTGTTTTGTCCTCCTTGGTATGAGTTCTTTCTTAGTGTGGTTCTGAATACAGCTTCAGGTTTTGTGCTTGCTCTGGTTTAGCATTTTTTATTTTTGCTTTTGAATCTCTCAGTAAAACTAAAACCATTCCTCAGTGCCTGTGTAAACAAGTCCATATGTTACATGTTTCACTGAAAAAAGAGTGCAAGGTGAACATTTGGTATGAGTCACTGAAAACAATTTTGGACAAACCTGGTCTGAATTCCAGGTTTATGACAAAAGCTGGAGTCACATAAAATCTCATCTGGTTCTGGTGAAATTTTGTTGTCAGGTTTCTCACAGCCTTCTTGAAAACTGTTGGCAACAGAGTTGGCTTTAGCACTCTCAGAGATCTGGACTGGCACAAAGGAGCAATAAGGCATGGATCTTTCAACAATAAGTGTGACACTAGGCAGCAAATCTGTTCATCATTACTGCTCTACAGCTTTGTCCTGCACCTTTGGAGATTTTCCGGGTGAGACGTGTTGCTTCCCTGGGCTAGCAGATAAAGCTGCTGTCTGAACTAAAACAGGGAAGAAGCACTCAGCAACTTCTGTGCTCTCTTTCTGAAAACATGTCTCCTTTACTCCCCTGTAGCCCCTGCTTCATGCTAATAGCTTTTAACAACTCTGTAAAGCAGTTTCACTGTGCTTTTCTTTCTACCACTTATATTGAATAATTTAATTTCTAATATTTTTCCTTGCTTCCTCATGCAGTCATTATCCTCTTTTGCTATTCCCTTTAGATCTCTTCTGATGACAATATACAAAATATAGTTCAGCTCTTTCTCAATAGTTATTCATAGCAGATAGAGAATAGGAAAAACATGAGTTTATCCTCCATAGGAACTGTCTCCCCAATGCCTACCCACCTTCTGCCAGAGGGATGCTGACTGACATGTAGCAACATGAGGAATCTCCTGAGATGCCCCAGTCTAGGAGTTGCCTATAGGATTCTGTCTGCACATGTAGAGCTTCATTTAGGTTTTTGGTGGGGTTTTTTGAGTTCAGAAAAGTAGTGTATTTTGGACAAAATTTCCTATCATTCCTGACTTTAAAAGTGAAAATAAACTTCTATCAAGGCATTAAATAGTTGTTAACTAATTTGGAAACAATGTTACAAGAAAGAAAATTATATATATTTTGAAAAAATAATTCTAGATTATACTTAAGAGGCAAGTTGGTTTCTAGTTGTTTTGCCCTCACTTAGTTGAGGGACAAGTGAGTTAAACACCAACATGACAAATGTTTGTATTTAACCACAACAAAAAGTACTTTATAGTAAAGATAGCCTTTACACCCTACTTACTTCAGTCCTTTGCTAAGCCTGTTTCTCTCTGGTTTTTCTGCTGCATTTTGTTGCTCAGGTCTGATTCCCAGGTTCTTCACCTTTCTTCCATTTAGTTGGTCCTTGTACGAGCTGCTGTAAGTGTTTGCTCTGTGAATTCTATTAGGAAATTGCAATCTCCAGTTTTGTCCTGGACAAAATTCTTGGAGCAAACAATGTTTATAGTTTAACATGTTTGTTGTAGTCAGTAAGAAAAACAACCAATCCAATCCCCTTGTATTCCTAACAGACTTGCCTAAATAATATGCTTCATGGCACCACTGGATGTTCTGGGGAAGCCAACATTGCTTGAATATTTCTCTTTTACTGCTATTGTTACTTTGACAGCTTTGATTTTATAGCAACTTTAATCATGTGTGTCTTATTCCTTCACCTCTGGCATTTTGCAAATATTCTATTTCTCACTTTTTGCTACCATAACTACCTTCATCAAATTATAATTCATCAATCTTTTTCTCCGACACCCACAGGGGAAACCCCAGAAGTACACTATGTCAGCTAAACAAGAAAATGCTAAATGTATACATGTAAGAAAAGCTATTAATTAAAAAAAAACCAAAAAAAACCAAAAAACCAACCCTGAAAAAGAAAAATTAGGTATGTAAGTTAATGTGACCCCAAGGCAGCATTGGCAGTAACTTATGTGCTGACAGTTATGAGCCTGTTTATTCTATGCTCAACCATACATGAGGAAAAGTGCCATCAAGTAGAACAACAAAATGGACTTGTGTTATCCTAAAGATACAAAGTAGCAATAAATCATACGAGGGACATTAATGCTATATTTATGTTTTCCCCTAAAAATATAATCATTTTCTGCGGCTTTTTTTTCTTTGTAACATTTGTTTAGCTCATTGTTCCAGGAAAAGCTGTAGGAGGTTCTGCCTGGATTACAAGAATCTATAGACCTGTACATGTTATCAAGAGCTATACAGAATTACATCTGCAGGGCTGCTAGCAGCTCCCATTTCTTGTAAGATGTATTCTTCTTCATCATCTGGCAGCTTTTAAATGTGGCAGATAAATACAGGCCCCCAAAAAATAATTTTGTGTTTTTATTTTTTGTGTTTTAATACTAAGGAGTATTGGCTGCTGGTCCTGGTCTCTCCAGCAAGACTGGATGTGGACACAGCCAGATTTCTTATAGCTGGCAATGCCTGAGGGTTTTTTTGTTTGGGTTGTTGGTCGGTTGGTTGGTTTTTTTTTTTTTTTTTTTTTTTTTTTTTTTTTTTTTTTTTTTTTTTTTTTTTTTTTTTTTTTTTTTTTTTTTTTTTTTTTTTTTTTT